>WHVC01000093.1:0-104895 GCA_015178925.1 Russula emetica | reverse complement strand
GGAAACCTGACTGCCAGAGATTAAAAAATGTGCAGATAGCAACATACCTTGCTGAGATTTTGGACGAAAGCACCGCCACTAGGTTGAGATTTGGGCTTTGACTTTGACAAGGCTGTTACATTGTGACACCACGCGTCACGGCGTCACACGTTCTCACGTATTAATACGGCTCAGTAATACGACTCGGAGGACTGTAGTATAAAACTTCACTCTCACTCTACCATATGTACCACATACGAAATACAGTCTGAGTTTATTGTTAGAATGAATGCACATCTTCTCTGAACTCCGCAAATCTACAGTCAATAATCTACGCCTTTCCATCAAGTAGATATTTTTGTGCCACTTCTAGGGCTTCCCTAACTTTGTCAGTATTGACGCCGACGCCTTGCGCGCCATCTTCTTTCCCGCCAGCCTATTTCCACTTTAATCCCGTCAGAGGACTCATATAAAAGGGTATGTACCTTTCCTCCAAGGGTTTCCGTCACACGAGCAGCCCATGTACGGGCGTCGAAGCCTTTCGACCTCAGCGACTCAGGTACGTGGTTAACATGTATGACCCTGCCACCTTCGGAGTCGACACTGAAGACATATACGGCCTTGCCTAGTTTTTTCGCTTGAAGTACAACAGCCTGGAGAATCTGGAAATAGAAGGTCTCATGGTGCATCCAGCTCTGCGGGGAGGGGGCAAACTACCTTTGCATTGCCCTCAACATCGATAATCGCAAATAAGCTTCAGCTTGTGGGTTCTTGTGGAAAAACGCTCCAACGGTTTCAACAGCCTGAACACAGTAATGCTCAGCTGACGGGGGTAAGAAAAGGTGAACCTCACGAACAGCCTTGTTGGCAACTGCCTCCCTTTCCTTAGTCTCCTTGTCCAAAGCCTTACGCAGCGATGTCAAGCGGTCACGCATCTCTGACTTGCGAAGTAACGAGATGTCCGCCTGGCCGAGTTCCTAAAAACCATGTTTCTCAGCCTCAACAAGTGTGTCAAAACATTACATACTACACTCAGTGTTTTCAGAGCCGTATCCTTCGTCTTCCCAGTCAATTGCTCAACTTGTTTTATTCGAGTCTCGAAAGCGTCGGCCCTTCGCGTTACATCCTGCGCTTCGTGCCCGGTGACGGCAACAATCCGTCGGATGCCCTTCGCGATGCCCGACTCCTCGGTGATCACAAAGTCCTTGATATCCCCGGTGCGTGCGACGTGGGTTCCGCCGCAAAATTCAATGCTAGTACTTCGCCATTTTTGGTTCTCGATATCCTTTGCAATTTCATCCACATCGTATTCAAGTGACACAACCCGCACAGGATCTGGGTACGCTTCGCCGAAAACAGCCCGGAGACCAGGGATTTTCTGGGCGAGGGGCAGTGAGAAATCTTTGCTAAATACTTTGACATTCCTCTTGATCCAATCGACGCTCATACGTTCAATGCGTTCTAGCTCTGGAAGTGGGATCTGAGCTTTATGAGAGAAGTCAAAGCGGAGCTTGGTTGGGGCGACAAGCGACCCTTTCTGGTCGATGTGGTCGCCTAGATTCTCGCGTAAGGCGAAGTTGAGAATGTGCGTTGCTGTGTGATTATTACGAAGTGGCCAGCGCCGGAGCTAGAAGCAGGGGTTCAAGAAAAACAGGAGGGTATATCGCTGACTCACTTCATCGTAAGATGACACTACGCTATCACCGACTGAGAGCTTTCCATACTTGAGATGGCCGATATGTAATACGTATCCATTGAATACTTGCACATTGGTGACCTCAAAGTCGGCGATGCCGTCAATCACAATATTGCCAGTGTCATACTCTTGTCCCCCAGCCTCTGCGTAGAAACTCGTTCGGTCGAGGATGATACCAAAAACAGCATCCGCTGCAACGTCTTGCGTTGATTGGAAAAAGACCTTCCTGTGGTATATTGACTTGATGGTCGCATCAATGTTGCCCATGCCTTCGGATATTGCGTGAGACCGGGTAATAATTGGGAGCGAGAGTCTTACCAAACTTTGCGGAATCGTCTGTTTTGGGCACACTCGTGTTGTTCTCGAGGGCCGCGATATCGTGGACATCGAGCTTCACGACATCCTTCGATCCCACTTTGAGCGAAGCCTTACTTGCCTCCCTACTTGCCGTCTGCGCCTCCTCAAACTCCTTGTTATTAACTCCAAGGCCAAGCTCCTCAGCCATGAGTAGTGTGAGGTCAACCGGAAAACCGTAAGTGTCATACAGTCGCCAGACATCTTTCCCATTTAGCTCTTTCAAACCAGTTTGGAGCGCAGCAGTCGCATACTGCTCAAATAGTTTCTCTCCGCGGTCGAGGGTGCGTGAAAACGATTCTTCCTCTTCGTCGAGTATTTCTCGATTTCTGTGGTCTTCTTGGTGAGTTCTGGATAGACATGGCCCTAGATATTGAGTTCAGTCTGTCGCCACAATACGGATTTCTAGTGAGACTCACGAGTTGCTCAACAAGCGTCGGGACAAGTGAAGAGAAGAACGATCCGATAGATACACCGAGCTTTTTGCGCGCGCGTACCGGGCACCACGACGGAGGATACGGCGGAGGACATAGCCACGGCCGACGTTATTTGGCACTCCACCATCACTCAACGCAAACGTGAGGGTGCGCAGATGGTCCGCAACCACACGATACGCCGTATCAATCCCATCTACATCCTCCTTACCAAACTTGCCTGTGTACGGCCGCACATTGGTGACCTCCTGAATCCGAGCGAAAATCGGAGTAAAGACATCCGTGTCATAGTTAGATCGTGCGCCTTGAATGGCAGTAACAAGGCGCTCAAAGCCCATGCCAGTGTCAACATGTTTGGCGGGAAGGGGCTTTAAGACATCGTCATCCTCGCGATTAAACTGTATGAAGACATTATTCCAAATCTCCACGACGAGAGGATCATCTTTATTGACAAGGTGGGAGGCATCACGGCCACCTATATGATCGTAGTGAATCTCACTGAATGAGAATGAGCGAGAGCGGATAAAGAGCACTCAGGGCTTAAGTCGATACCTTGAGGTCCGCAAGGACCGGTAGCGCCCATTTCTGCAATCTACTTGAGATAAGATCAAGACAAGGGTAGGACAACCCGTACCCCAGAAATTATCTTTCGCGCTGCCCGGAATGATGTGGCTTTCAGCAACGCCAACATCCAACCAATGGTTCCGTGCTTCGAGGTCAGGGTCGAGCCCGTTCTTTAGGTCGCCTTCAAATAGGTCACGTATAGTCGGTCTTTATCGAGTTTGTAGACATTGGTCAACATGTCCCAAGAATATCGGATGGCATCTTTCTAGGAGGCCGATCTATTTAAGAGGAGTTGTAATAGGGCAAGGTGGCACACCTTAAAGTAATCACCGAATGACCAATTGCCGAGCATTTCAAAGAAGGTATGATGATAAGAGTCTTTACCAACGTCATCAAGGTCTGAGAGTATGCAATTGTCGAGGACATATGTGTATATGGTGGGAGCATCACGTACCATTATGCTTTCCACCCGCTCTGATGCACTTCTGGCTGTTATAGGCACGTTTCAGTTTTGCGAGATCGGAATGGGGATCAACGGTTCCAAGGAAAATTGATTTGTACTGGGGACTCGTTCAACATGTACGGAGAGCTATTGACGGTTGGCGTCACGTACCTGATTCATGCCAGCATTGGCAAAAAGAAGGGTTGGGTCTTCATACGGGATGGTGGACGACGAAGGGACGTATGTGTGACCGTTGGATTGAAAATATTCAAAGAAGGCTTGACGTATCTGCGTTGCGGAGAGAGGACGGCCTTGTGAAGTGGACATGGTGTGCAGATATCTTTGTCCCGATCCAACGACGATACGTCCAAATAGCATCGACTCAACTGACTCGGTCCAAACTCCGAATCTGGCACGGCTCAGATACGATCACGTGAGCCAACACGAACACAGTTCCGAATCAAGACCGAACTGAACGCGACACCCTTGTCCTGATTCTCTCCCTGCCTGCATGGTTCCAAGACCAAATATACCGTCGGTCATAGAGGTAAGATCTTTTGTTCTCCTAACACATATGGCGTGGCTCTAAATTTCTCGTTATATTAGTGCCATTCCGAATCTATCTTAGGAGAAGAGTTGGAACATGCACGCGCACCACTCTCTCTCGTGGAAACTGAGGAAACATGGGACACCATCTGTAATGCTCTCCTCAGGATCAATGCTCTCTCAAAGGGTGGCGCGTGTGACTTCCCCACAGTTCTAACCTCTTCCATCCGTTCGATGCATCGTTCGATCATTTCCGCGGCTGCCTCCGAGCGTTCCCGTCTTTCCGCTACCGCTCTCGAATGTATTGGTGTTCTTGCCACGGGACTAGGTCCTTCTTTCGACCCACTTGTGCCCCTTTTCGTACCTACCCTTTTATCCATCTGCTCCCGCCCAAACAAAATCTTCATCTCTCGAGCGAAGACAACCATACAAACAATCATTGACCAAACGCAACTCATCTCCCTTCTACCCTACTTCGTTCGCGCTCTTCGTGAGAAGTCCGTCACTCTCCGCTTGATCGCGATAGAAAGCCTTCTTGCGGGCGTGCAATGCTTCAATCCTCCTGACCTCGAGAGAGATGCGCGTGCAAGGGAAATAGAAGATGCAATCAGGCTGACCGCCACGGACGCGAGTGCCGATGTTCGCAAGATCAGTAGGCATGTATTCGATGCGTACAAAATCTTGCTTCCTGCAAGGGTCGAAAGGTAACCGTGATGATTTATGCTACTCAGAGCTTTGCCACTTAACCTAAGATACAGCTTTGCGGCACCACTTTCACCAACTATGAAGAAATATCTTAATATTGATATCGCTGGTAACTCCCGGCCACAGTCATCGCAATCGACCCATGCTCTTCCCGCGACACGTCCTACATCTTCTCTGGCCCCTGCACCGTCAAAATGGGAGGAGACTCGTCCTCGACCGGCCACTTCCATGGCACGCCATCGTTCTGCATCCTCTTCGGCACCTGTGCCTACCAAGTCGTCCACAGCGATGGTATCGAAGCTCACGCGCAGTAAAGCAGAACCCATAATAGCGCCAACTGTTGGACACTCTGCGGCTGGGCCTTCGTCAAAGAACAGAGACAATATGCCTCCTCCTGCAATTGTCCCTCAGCGTCGCCAACAAGCACAATCAGAGCCACAGGCGCCTATGGAACATTCCGTGGGCACAGGAAGGCCTCAACTCAAAGTTGCTGCGCGACCACAAGAGGCGTGCTCTTCGAAGACGGCTACACAGATCCTGAGACCTGAGTCGACACAGACATTTGCCCCCCCGCCCAAACAGTATGCGGGCCCTCTGCGGGCAGAGGCAATATCCGTCAAGGAGAGATCGTTAGGGGGACCGCAAAGGGTACTATTGCCAGAGGCGCAAAGACCACCAGCACCATCGAAGCCATTATTGACGTCCCAAGAAACGAAGGTTTCAGCAGAGGTCGAGGTAGTATTCAGACGGTAAGTCCATTGCGCGTAGATGGAAGAGTACCACTCAAACTTGACATGTAGCTCACGACTGGATAGCGTGCGACACGGACCAAAATCATCTGCTGTGATGGACGCAAAGCGGGCTGTCAGTCGGGTTGCAGCGACAATGTCTGCTGTACCCAAACGTCCTGGGCCTGGGCCGCCGCAACCTCCTGCTCTCATCGTCGAGAAAAGGGCTCCTATAGAAGCCACAGAGAAAAAGAAAGACGCTTCCAAACCACGATTCGATGCCAAGAACACAAAAATAAACTCAAAGATCCCAAATAGTGGGGCGGGGAGAAAGAAGGATCCCCAAATGCCTGTCTCCACTGCATTCGATCGCCCCAAATCATCCGTGTCTACCCGCTCAATCGGTGAGGGTGGCACAGAAGCCAAAACGAGGAAAAAGAACGAGCCTAAAGGTGCACCTCCCATGGTTCAAAAGGTTTCGCAATCCACAAACGGTGGTGCAGAAATACCGACACACCCCCCGAAGAAGGCAGCGGTGCGCACGGGTGGCGCCACGCAACCGACCCTCTCTCAACTGGCACGCATGAAGGCAGCCGCTGAGGAGAAGGAACGCCGCGCAGTTGCTAAGGGGTCAACGAAGCCTTTGACGATTCGGCCAAGGCATAAAGCCGTACCCCCGAAGGCCACCTCAAAAAAGGTGGATATACCCGCTGCAGCAATAACAACGCCACTGCCGCCTAGCCCAGAAGTGAGACCTGCCGACGTACCTTTGCCTGCGTCACCTGTTCCTGCACAAGATGACCAAATAGCGTTGCCGTCTTTGAATGACACAGAAAGCAACGTGGTAGCAGTAGCCAATGAGCATTCGCCCGTGCCCACTCCCGCACAGGTGCACACTGTTCAGAACTTTGGGGCTGTGACAGTAGCGAAAACACCAATCTCTGCTCTCGTGAGCTCCATCCAGCGTGGGTTCTTGCTCTCCCCGAATTCACCGTTGTCCCCGGCACAGCCGGATGCGGAGTGGGAGTGTCCGGCATGGCCAGGCGTTGTCCTGGACGTGGGAGAAGGGCCAAGTTTTGAAGGGGTTGCGGAGAGCACGGTGAAGATACGTCCAGCAGTAGTGAGGAGTGATGCTGAAAGGAAGGTATTGGTAGACATAAATTACCGTAGTTAGCAGAAAGTATTTTTTTGATCAATGTGGACTTTCATATCCCAGTTTGCAGGTCCGTAATATGAAAACCCAGCTGCGTGGGGGTAATGTTGTATTATAGAGGTTGAAGGAAGTCTCTACATAGTTTACTACCCAATAAAACCCTGAGAATTAAACATTGAGTTGGGTGTTTTCGGTATGTGAAAGGAATGAGAACCTTCTAGTGTGTCAGATGGGCCCGACCCTTTGCCCTACGACGCTCAAGGATCTTGCGGCCGCCCACATGACGCTTGCGGGCGAGGAACCCGTGCTTTCGTTTGCGCTTTCGTTGGGATGGTTGATACTCAGTCCCGCGTGACCGGTGGCGGGCATGTACCATTACTGGAGAAAACGTGGGCGTGGGGGAGGCGCAAAGAGGAGGCATGGAGCGAAGTAGCATTGGATGAGGGGAGGGAAGGAGAGTGGTGAAAGGCGATGCAAACTTCCTCGGGGACTGAAGGACTGTTTGTCGGGGGACTACGCCAATGAGATTTGGCGTAGGAATGCGTGTCAGGGAGACTGCAGGTTGCCGCAATAATTTCAAGACATGGAAAGGGAGACGCGGCATGATGGTCAGCTTCTCGCAACAGTGGCTGCGGTCCCGAATACCGCAGTGAGTCAAGAGTGTCCGGGGATCTCCGGAACCGAAAAGTTTTGAGTGCATCGTCCTCTGTGCCATTGTGTTTGTCAAACCATCATGTCGCGATTTTTCAGACAAGCAGCGGATTCAGACTCTGAATCATCGGACTCAGAGGAATCCCTCCTGAGCTCCGATGAGGATGCGTCCCCAGCCAAGCCTGCCGCACCTGCCAAACCAGCCATGTCTCGTTTCCTTCGCAATGCCAATGCCTCAGATTCTTCTTCCTCCTCCTCCTCCTCCTCCGAGTCAGAGTCAGAAGATGAAGATGAGTCAGATGACGAAGGAGCAGCGCACAAAGAGGCAAAACCAAAATCCCGTTTTCTCCGTGATTCAGACGAAGAGGAGAGTGATGAAGAGATCAAGCGGGTCGTAAAGAGCGCGCGTGACAAACGTCTCGAAGAGATGGAGGCCACAGGGAAAGCCATGGACAATGCCCTCAAGATCAATGACTGGATAGTAATTTCCAGCGGTAGGTCACTCTTCCATGTACTTCTATATGCTGGCCGTCGCTCATATACATGCTCCGCTACTAGAGTATGACAAGCTGGCCCGCATGGTGCAGCGTCAGCAAAACGTTGCGGAGCCTGTCCCTCCGTTTTACATTCGGACCCTTATTTCTATCGAGGCGGCCCTGAATGCGGCCCTCGCAAAAGAAAAGGAGGCTAAAAAGAAGATGAACACCGGCAATGCTCGTGCCCTGACTGCTATGAAGCAAAAGGTGCGAAAGACGGTCAAGGAGTTCGAGAAAGAAATTAAGCAATACGGTGATGTATGTGGCCCTTACAGACTTCTCATGTTGCTAGCTGCTTATTGCTTGCCAGGATCCGGAGGCATTTGAGCAAGAATACGCGGCTCTTGCCGTGCCACAAGCCCAAGTAAGGTCAGAAACAGTTAAAAAGTCCGTTACTGTGGAGGGCGAGGGCGAGGGCGAGGAGGACTTTACTCAAGTTGGAAAGGGCGGGAAAGCCACTCAGTACACAGCTGAGGGCATTTACAAGAATCTCCGGGATATCCAGGAAGCTCGTGGGAAAAAGGTAAGCCCTCGATAGTCCCAGCTCACCCAACGTACCGAGATTTCCATAGAACACTGATCGTGCGGATCAAATTCGTATTTTGGAACGTCTTCTCGATGTCGCTGTCACACCATATCAACGAATTCGCGTTCTGCTGGCCTTAGTCTCCTCGCGCTTCGACTACAATGCTTCCATCGCTTCCTACATGCCCATCGAGATGTGGTTATCTGCTCAGCGTGAGATAGACAGTCTCATCGGTATCCTTATCGAGGATGGCGGGTATTCAGTACAGGAAATCACCGATGACTACGACGATCTCGTAGAACGTACTCCTGATAGTGAAAAGGATGGTGTTGTCCGCGTCCGCGGAAGCATAATCAGCTTTGTTGATCGGTTAGATGACGAGTTCATCCGCAGCCTTCAGAACCTGGATCCCCACGGAACCGAATACATGGATCGGTTGAAAGACGAAAAGAGTCTCTACTGCACCATCTGTCGCGCCGAGTCTCTTTATGAGAAGAAGCAGCTCCCCGAACCGCTTGCGCGCGTCGTGACGCGACGTCTGGAACACATCTATTCCAAGGTGGATTACTTTGTGTTATTTACTCATGGTACGCTCACCTAAACATCTTTTAGCCTGACGCTGTCCTCGCCGCACTTGAATCAGCGGTTTCTGCAGCAGATGTGCCCATTTCTCTTTCCCTGGCCTCACAAGCATCCCCATCTGCGCTCATTCATGCCCTGTGCATTCACCTTTACAGGTCCGGAAATTCGGTATTGCGCACCCGGGCGATGCTTAGTCATGTCTACCACCACGCCTTGCATAACGACTTCTATACTGCACGTGACATGTTGCTCATGTCTCACCTGCAGGAAACTGTCTATTCTATGGACGTTGGCACCCAGATCTTATATAATCGCGCCGTTGTTCAGCTTGGCCTCTGCGCGTTCAGATCCGGACTCATCAAAGAGGCTCAATCGACTCTGCAAGATATATTCTCCACTCAGAGAGTGAAGGAGCTTCTTGCCCAGGGTGTGCACCAGCCGCGATTCCAGACTCTTACTCCAGAACAAGAGAAAGCGGAGAAGCAACGTCAGCTACCGTTCCACATGCATATTAACACGGAACTACTCGAGGCTGCGTTCCTCGTATCTAGCATGCTCGTGGAAATACCTATGCTCGCGAGCATTGACTTAGAGGAGCAGAAGCGCAAAGCCATTTCGAAGCCCTTCCGCCGCCTGTTGGATTTCGCAGACCGTCAAGTCTTCACGGGGCCCCCAGAGAGTACGCGGGATCACATTATGCAGGCGAGCAAAGCACTACAACATGGCCAGTGGGAACAATGCCGTGACTTGATCCAGGACATCAAGATATGGAATCTCATGCCCGAGGCTACATCTGTTAAGGAAATGCTTGCTAAGTAAGCCGCGATACATCACGCTTTGAGGTTGTGCTGACCACACGCTATTCTCAACCTTAGGCGTATCCAAGAAGAGGGCCTACGCACTTACTTATTCACGTTTGCGACACATTACAAGACCTTATCATTGACGTTCCTCGAGCGTACTTTTTCTTTGGACCGTCGAGCGGTGAACTCCATTGTGTCGCGGATGATTTGGACAGAAGAACTTCCCGCATCCTTGGACCAATCTGCTGGCATCATCGTATTCCATCGCGTCGAGCTCACAAGGCCCCAACAACTCGCGCAGATTCTGGCAGAGAAGGTTGGGACGATGGTGGAACAAAACGAGAAGGCGCTTGACATCCGTCTTGGGGGGGTCACTACCTGGGGTGATCGGGCAGATGGACTTAAAGGCGATAAACGGGGTGAGCAAGCGCAGGAGAGGAGAGGGCGAGGGGAACGTAGGGGTGGCGCGAGCGCGCGGGGTAAGCCATGTGTTCACTCCCTCGTAGCGTTTATCACTCATAAATTCGTGTACACTATCCAGGTGCAAGAGGTGGACGAGGAACACGCTTTTCACAGGGACTCGGAAGTCAGATGACTAAAGTGCGATAGTCGTACCTGTGGTCTAGTATGTTTGTTTGTGAATATGTGGACTCCTTTAGGTTGTGCACTTACTCTAATCAATGGTGCGGCGATATTAGTGCAATGATGTGACTATGTTTTGCTGCATTACTGGGAAGTCTGGGATTGTGTCAGGTTCTGATGGTGTCTGCCATCACTACTGCCATCACCACCCTTCGAGACTAGTGTTATTCTCACCCTTAACAGAAGACATGTTTATTTTCATACCTATTACCTTAAGCTAAGGTATACATTAGGGTCATTCAGAGTTCTTATTTGCCACTTATTGGGTCACTTACATGTATTTCATCACTTATTTGATAAGGAGGACAAGAAGGAGAGCAATAAGTGGGATAATAAATGTTGTTGACAATTATTCTTATTGGCCTACTTATTGCCTCTGCTTATTGGGCCACTCATAGTGCCTTCAGGTCTGGTCTGGTCTGGTTTTTTGGTACCTTTTTTGTAAAATCAGAACCATGACCAGTTGTTACGTCCTGTAGTGTATCTGGCAATAGCCTTGTTTCGGAGTTATGTGTGCAGTTGAGATATGGTACTGATATTCCTAAGTCGACTTTGATATAACGCAAAGCATGTCGACTTCTCTCTTGTGTTACTCTTTTGATGATGCAAAGCGTGGTAACGTGACTTGTGTTAACTTTGTATTGACGCTTAGCGTGTTAACTCATATCTTGACTGGCCCTAAACGTATGTGTACTGGCCCTAAAGATATGTCTTCTGCCCTAAAGATAAAGTCTGCCAGCCCTAATGTGGTGCCTGCCCTAAAGCTGCACCTGCCCTAAACACTAATAATAATTATTAGTGGTTCAGAGTCTTCTTTATGATGTAGAAGACTTCTTAGAGGTAAATGATTGAGTTAGAGGCAAGCCCCTCTAAGTTGGCGCAGAGAAAAGAAGTTCAAACGAGAGGAGGAGGTTTTTGACAGGAGATAGGATTCAAGAGAAGCTTAGGGCTTCTCTGGCTTCATATGACATCTTTTATACTACTTTGGTACGAAAAGCTATCGTTACTAAGTAAGGTAACAATAGCTCTGTATGAGTCACGAATCTCTAACTATACCCAGTATAGTAACAATAGGAATGTGGAAACGAGAAGTGATAGTGACCGAATACGGAAACAATGAGTTAGTAGTTGTAACTGCTGGATTTTGAGCCTCGCGCTCGCCTGCATGCCTGCCTGCATGCCCGCCCATCCTCCTGATCGAGCCTCGCCTTCCCTTTTATCAGTCATCGTTTCCCTTTGATCCCTTTACCTTACCCTTCATACTTAGTTCCCTTTCTCTTTACAGCTCGATCATCCCTGAGTCATCCTTTCTCATTCCCCTTTGATCCCACTCGCGCTCATCGTCCTCATGCATCATACACGACTTGCCCTATGCACTCGTGCTCTCGCTTAGTAGCTTTACCTTTGTACCTGTTTCACTTTTCCTTTCATCCTTTGTCTTTCGTCCTCGACATGCTTCATTCTGATCATACTATACCTGATGTGTACATACAAAGAGTCCTGTATGTACTTAAGCTCTCTGTCTAGTGCCCGGAATGCCATCGCCTTCAGTCCCTTCCCTCTTCTCCCTCCCTCTCGTGTGAGTGCAGTTGCACATCAGTTCCATCGCCGCCTTGCTCTGGCGCCGCCTCATCGCCCAGCCGCGTCGTCTTCACCTCTCGCGCTCTATTACCGTTCGCTAATTACCGTTCGCTAGTAACAACCTATACTAACCAGAAAAGGGAACGATAGCGAAATCACATTCAAGGGGCAGTGAGTCACACAGAAACAAGGCCTGGGCCAGTAAGTCAGCAGTCCGTTGAGAACTCCCCTCGGCATCCTCTCTCAGAGAATAGGCCTGTAAGAGTAAAGGGTCCCCAGCGTGTACACTGTAAAGTCCGAAGAGCATGAATTTCAGTAGGTATAGTGTGTGAAAAATGACTGAATTAGCAATGGAAAACGACTGAATTAGCAACGGAAAACAACTGAATTAGTAATGGAAGATGACTTAATTAGCAACGGAAAATGGCTGAGTTTCAGGCGGACAAACTCCTGAAATTCCACCATAAAACGTGTGAAATTTCATGTGAAATTACAACAAAAGTGAAACATTCAGCACCCTTATTTTTTCACTTGTTTTTCAACTTAATTTTAATACAAAAAATTCATTATTTTAATCTATAAACATACTGAAACAAACCACTAAAAATCCTCTTTTTTTCATCGATTTTTTCACTCGGTTTTCAATGTAATTTTAATAACAAAAAATTATTATTTTCATTTGCAAACATACTACACCGAGGCGTCCAGTCTACTATACGATTTAGAATATCAGACTAACTATAATAAGGCAGAATCCACACGCGCGCACGGAAGGAAATGAGAGGAACATACAAGCGGGATGAACACGTCAAGGGCGATACACACCATTCCTATGGCGCTCAGAAGTGGCACGAATATGCCTAGCACGTACATCCACAGACTGACAAGGAAGCCATCATGATTCAATAGCGCGTCCAGCGAAAGTGCACCGAATAGTGGCACCGCACTGACAAACAAAAAGTACGCCGAACCGATACCGAGCAGCCGCAGCGCAATCACGCCGCCCAATTGCATCAAGAGAAGGGCAGTAACCACATTGCGATCATGTTCCAAACGGACGACGTCGGGAATGAGAACTGTTTATGATATAAGCATACCTATATCATCAGGTTCACCATCATTGGCATTTGGGAGATGGGTATAAAACCGGAGTGAAGGACGAACCTGTCAACACGGCTTGACCATACAAGAGCAAGGTAGAATGCTTGGATGCAAACCAACTCATGTTGCGGCCAAGGACACGGTGCATTATGGCCGCAAGCCCATTGGAGCCGATCAGTGCTCCTCCAAAGGCGATAAGGTGTGCACGGATGCTGTTCCACTGCGCCTTCCAGAAGCTGCCGGCGGTTGTGAGTGACTTGGAGCCCGAGCGAGAGCCAGGCACTCTCTTGCAATAGATGAACCAAACCAGTGAGAGGGAGAGCAAATAGCGTGCCGTACATCATCTGAAAAAAAGACGGTGGTGGGGCATGTGTAGCCTGTCATCAACAAAGGCAGCGGAGACACGTCCGAGGACAGGTATCTCAATATTGCGAGAACATTCTTGCCCATGTGCTTGCAGGTGTTATTCAGTAGAGCCACAGAGAGAGCAAATGCGAGCCTACCTGGGCTACCCCACCTTTAGCATATTCTCAGTGTTGAAGGGTAGTGACCTCGACCTAAGTCATAAGGAGGAGGACCATCAGACGAACCATCAACAAAGAGGTGTGCACCAGCATACTGCTGCCATCTGCTGGATAAATCGCGGATGACACGGGGCGATGACGTACATTGATTGGGCAGAGCGTGCAGTGAGCGTTGTTTCGATGAATGTGGGGGCTGTGGAAAAAAGTCGTCATAGCGGCAGATACGAGAAGGTGGAGCATTTCTGTGAGTTCATAAAGAGGTTGTCAGCCGTGAATTGATGACTTGCAGCGGCTGTCCACTGCAAGTCAGAATGCATGTTGAAAAACCCTGGCGATGGCGACACGAAACTTGCTCCAAGTGGGAAATTGTGCTGCTGTTACACTCTTTGAGCCTGATAGATAATGTAAAGATATTACACATCATGCAGCGAGCCCTCCGCCGACGGGAGGACCATGCTCGAATTGAGAGGCCATAGTGGGGGTGGGGGACAAAGTGGTTGACGGTGACTTGTAAAATTTTCAACAAGTCAAATTTCAAAGTCCGCTGTGGCTGACAGTTCTCTCAGAGGCTCCGAGTCGTAAGTTCTGTGCCAGCAGTGCCAGCAGTCGACTTCAAGGTCATCTCTGCTTCTCCTATGATTATTGCCAGCACTGGAACCATTCCCTTTCATTCTCGACGCCATCGCAGGTTCCTGGTTGCCATTCGATGTCTTTGGATCATGGGGGATGAGCCGTCCGACTCGATAGATGGCGGTAGGATTGTGCCCCTCACGATCACCGCCGCTCTCTCATTCTCACTACACCTCCCCTGACGGTTGTCTTAGTCAATTTCAAGCCCTTCGCAGCCCCATCGTGGTTCTTTTCTATGCAAGTTTTGTGCAATCTGCACGAACTGGACACCCACGCAGTCTGAGTTTGTCTCAGCACACTTTTGAGTTGTTCTCTTGCTGAATTACCTTCTCAGATCGTCATGTCTGTGCAGATGAGCACACAAAGACCCGCAGGCCCGGAACGATAATGGATATTTTCGATGGGCTCCATTATCTCTCGCTTCTTGGAGAGCGTGTTGTTGTTGGAGACCAGACGCACCCTCACAATTACTTCTCGGATCATCGTGATATCGCACTCGGCTTTGCCACCGACGGCTTCGCTCCTTTTAAAAAGCAGAAGCATACTGCGTGGATCCTCCTCATTTTCAACTACAACCTCCCTCCAGAGCAACGCTTCCAAAAGGACAACATTCTTTGTGTTGGGATCATACCTGGTCCAAAACCATGGGACGCAGACTCCTTCATCTATCTGCTCGTACGTGAACTGCTCGAGCTCGCGATCGGCGTGTCTGCATACGATGCCCTCTTGAGAAGCCTTTTCGCCCTCCACGCCTATGTCATCACTGGCTTTGGCGACATTCCCGCTGTTTCCATGCTCATGCACATGAAAGGACACAATGGCCTGTGTTCCTGTTGAATGTGCAGGATCCTCGGTATTCGCATCCCGGACTCGCGAAACAAGACGCTCTATGTACCGCTGTCCCGCCGCAATCATCCCACACCAACCGATGTTGTCGAGTATCATCCAGAGAACTTACCGCTACGCTCGCATGATCACTTTATGGCGCAGGCCAAAGCAGTGGAGTCCACGCCCACAGAAATACAGCGAGAGGAACTTGCAAAGGAGTATGGCATCAAGGGGATCCCTCTTCTCAGTGCTCTCGGGTCCCTGAGGTTTCCCCAGTCATTTCCGTATGACTTCATGCATTTGATCTGGGAAAATCTTATCCCGAACCTCGTCCTCTTCTGGTTAGGGTTGCCGAAGTCCGGTTTAGTCCGGTTCTTCAACAATTTTGCTGAACCTTGGACTGAACTTCAGGTTCGGTTCAGGGAATTACCTGAACCTTGAACTGGACCATCGGTTCAGGTTTGGAAGGGTCCAGTTCAGGTTCAGCAAAAGTTCGGACCGAAGTTACTTGAGCATTTCCATTTTTCAGGATGAACTTGCAGCTCAGCCTACCATGCATCCTATGTGTACCTTCTCACTCTCCCAGCCACATGTATACTGACAATTCTGCAGATCGTGTCATCCATCAACTCTTTGCCAGAGACTCGGAGATCAGCATTTTCGCACAAGCTGGAACGAACATCGCATTGCTAATTGGGGCACCGTGACGGACCATTCGCTGCCTTGTGCAGGCAAACTCACGTTTTCCCGCCCTTCTTTGGTGGACCTGATGATCGACTTGCATTGGACTTTGTCATGCAATTGTGCACCGATCGTGCACATTCTTATTCAAGTACAGGACGGGCCAAGATTCGCCGCGTATCGCCTGTGAAGCAGTCGTGAAGCACGAGGTGGAGGTCACCCTTACTACAGGTGGAGTGTTGATCGGAGCTGGATGATGCACGCATGCCAGTTACTGTAGGACAATAGATAGGATGGATCATGGATCTCAGTTCATTTCTCAATACTCATTTCGGAAGTCTGGGGAAAACGTGAAGATTGTTCTAAGCGACGAGCCGCGAGTGACCCTACACCACCACCAGTGGCACCGCCCGTGCCCACGCCTAGACCCGCAGCGGGGGAAGACACAGGTGGAGCAGGGGCAGGAGTGCCAGGAGGCAGAGGGGCAGTAGGGTCGTCAATGCCCATCTTCTTTAAGGTGTGACAGGGGTATGGGTAACACTGTGAGTATCGGGTCACGGGTATTCCCGGGTACGGGTACGGGTTTGGGTTTATCGTACCCGTGAAATACCGTACCCGTTTGCGCGGGTACACGGTTTTCTCTATACCTCAAATCTCTTGGTCTCGAACTTCTTTCCGTACACTGCCTTACCCCAACAAGTTTATCCCAATCAAATTCTCTGCGGGACACAATCTGGCTACCACACTCGTCAATAACATTTCTGATTTTTGCATCTGTACCCCTCCCATCGCCGACACTTTTACCGGCCTTCAAGTACTGCACACCAGTGAATACCTTCAATTGGACCAAATTCGTAGGCGGGGGCATTGTCGGAATGAAGATCTGTAACCCCAATGGCACAAATCCTGTAGGGTATTGTCAACATACTCTTGATCGCATTGGTCTTCCTTACAACATGTCCAACGCCGGACAAAACGGTACATTCGAAGTATGCGATAGTGGCCTCATGGATATTCCTGGAGTATACACTTCAGGTGGGCAAACACTCTCTTACTCTCAACCTGCCGAAACTGTTTCCATTGGGTCGCTTCCCTATACGCCCCGTATACCCTCCAGCTCGAACTGTCAAACATACCAGAGCACGCAGATTTTCACCGACTTCGCCTCACTCGCCTCCTCTACAACTGGTGCCTCAGCTGCTCCGACAGGCTCGGGTGCTTCCCATGCGGGCAGCATCGACAGCTAATCCTACCAAGGCATTCGGATCCAATGGTACGCGATCTGTTACGATCCCACTTTTCACAACTCACGAGCATCCTTAGTGTTGTGTTTTCTGTTGCTTTCCTCACGGCATGAATGCCTGTTCACCGACTTCGCCTCACTCGCCTCCTCTACAACTGGTGCCTCGGCTGCTCTGACAGGCTCATTGATGGAATAGGACCCTTATGCAGTGGGAACTGGGGATGTGTTGCAGAATTCGACGCTCATTAGAATACTGAATCAGCTATACCATTATATACATGTCTTATACACGACTTTTGCCAAAGAAAGGCTTGGTGACCTCACATAATATCGTGGGAAAACTATACAGTTTTCACTTGTGGCTTGTGGCTTGTGGCTGATCTTTGCTTCCGCTCCGATCGTGCATTGCAAAGAGAACGAGGCACGCCCTAACCTCTCAGGCCTCAGGCCGCCAATGGCTTCGTCAGGTCTCATCGAGGCTAGCGAAAGGAGCAATTCATCGAGATCTGGCTCACCCACTTAAAGGTGAGCATTTTTTTTTTTTATAATCCCACGGTCCGCGGATGCCTAACAATTCAACGAAGTCTTCTGCGAAGTCGTCGCGTTCATCACTCCACTCCCGCACTTCCTCTATATCCAGTGCAGCCACATCAAGTGCAAAGGCAATTGGGCAAGGCATCAAGCGTATCAAGAAAGGCACCGGTGCAATCGTTCGGCCTCTTAAGCGGGCTAAACATGCACTGTCCAATGTTTTGTCTCCAGTCATCAGTGATGTAGAGGACCCAACTACCGACGATCAAGCCAGCATCAAGACCAATGGATTGCTGGAGGTTATCGCAGTTGGATCCGACGAGGAGCTTGATGACCTTGAGAAGGAACTTGGTGCGTTTACTTACTATTTTTTCCTTGCTGTCTTACTCATTTCAATTTTAGCGGCGGTTAAGGAAACTTGGAGGTCTCCTATATATTCTTTCTTCAAACCTAAAGTAACGATTGAGGTACACCATGACCGTGTCGCCCACTTCTTCACCTGCTCCTCAAAGAAATGCAAAACCGAGGCACGAGGCGTTCGGCGCTATCAAGACAAAGGTGACAAGTCTTCGACCGCCAACCTCCGGCACCATGCAGTTCGCTGCTTTGGCGAGGATACGGTCAACGAGGCTGTAGGCAGGGTGTCTGGTAGCCAGCGAAGTGGTAACATTTTCAGTGCCTTCGCCAGTCAAGGGCAAAAACCCGTTGTGTATTCTCATCGTGCACACTCAGGCCCTGAGTTCCGGTGAGTACATGCGCTATACATACCTTTCTTTGACTCATATACATCAGTGCCCACATTGCAAAATGGGTTGCCGAAAGCAATTGCCCAGCAACTATTGTCTCCAATCCCGAGCTTGTCAATCTTCTCACAACAGGACACCCCCACCTCAAGGTTCCATCTCCGAACACCGTTCGTCGTGACATTCTCACGGCCTATGTGAAGTGCCACGAACGTATCATCAAGCTCCTAAATGATCACCCAGGGCGTGTCCGTTTTGCGACCGATGCATGGACGTCAACCAATCACCACGCGTTCGTTGCTTGGACTGTGCACTTTGAGTACAATGGGGCCATGTTGGCCTTTTTATTGGATATCATCGAGGTTCCTGAATCTCACACCGGCGCGGCATTGGCTCGGGCATTTCAGAAGATGCTCAAGACGTTTGGGCTTCAACACCGGGTAAGTTTGTAGTCTCGTGTTATGCTCTCAAGCTAATTGTTTCTACAGGTCCTTGCTGTGAATGCTGACAACACAACGTCGAACAACACGCAGGGGGAAGCGCTCGCGAATATGGACAACTCGTTTGTGATGGAGCATCGCGTTCGTTGCTTCAACCACACCTTGCAGCTCTCTGCGAAAACCCTTTTGCATCCTTTCAATGCTGGGCTAGGCAAGGCAACTGAACGTGACGATAATGATATTGATCCCCTCGACTTGGACATCAATGGCGACGACAGCAAAGATGGTGAAGATGAAGATGAAGATGAAGATGAAGATGAAGACGAAGACGAGGATGAAGATGAAGACCTTCTGGACCTAGACAGCACAGATAACCTCGACAATGGTGTCGACGAGTTGGACGAATTGGATCCAGATGCACGCGAGGAGGTTATGGCGGACACAGCTGCTGTCCGTAAAGTGGTAACAAAGCTTCGCCACCTTGCTTTTGCCATCGTACGATCGACAACCATCGCCCTCCCTGCATGGCGCAGATACTGCAAGGAGCTCAAGCTCAAGCCACGCATCCTCCCACACGACGTCGTCACTCGCTGGAACTCTACTTACTACATGCTCGACTTTGCAATCAGATATCGCACTGCCATCGATGCCATGACAGCCGACAAGTCCCTCAAGCTCCGAAAGTTCAAACTGGAAATGGAGGAGTGGTCTATTGCCGAGGACCTCGTCGCGGTCTTACTCCAATACAAGAACGCGACGCTCTTCTTCTCCCAAGACTCTGCTAGTGTCGCCGCCATCATCCCTGCTATGGACCGGATAACAAGCCACCTTAATTACCAAACCGGGAAAGTATACCACCCCTCCATCGCAGCCGCCATGAAGCTCGCACGCAAGAAGATGGACCGCTACTACTCGCTTACTGACTCCTCCTCTACATATCGTATCGCCATGGTCCTACATCCGGGAATGAAGCTCGAATACTTCCACAACCAGAAGTGGAAGGGAGAGTGGATCGAAGAAGCCGAGTCGCTGGTCCGGGAGGAGTACATTGCAGAATACGAGAAGGTGGCCGATGAATCCAACACGACGCCCACAAAAAACTTGAAGACCGAGAACAATGGCGGATTTGCGTCTTTCGGCGACCTTTCTGTTACCTCTGCTCCCCGTGCCAGCGAGATCCAGGAATACCTCAATCACCCTGTCGAGAATGTGAAGGACCCTTTGAAGTGGTGGGTGGACAATCAACATGTCTACCCCAACCTTCATCGCATGGCTTTGGACTACTTGAGCATCCCCGGTAAGTGCAGTATAATTCTGTATAATCATTTCAATCACTAATATAATGTTTAGCAACTTCTACCTCCGTCGAACGCGTGTTCTCGCAAGGCCGCCACCTTCTCCCTTTCACGCGCAACAAACTCTCGCCACCCTCAATTCGCGCTTTTCTCTGTTTTGGCTCATGGGCACGCTGCGGTCTTGTCGTTTTTGAGGATGTGGTAGTGACTGTCTCTGCAAGGAGCACGGGTAGATAGAACTTAGCTGTAGTAGTTGTAACTCGTAGTACATTTCATATACAAAACCCGTGGTGTTGTACGGTTTCGTACCTCACCCGCGGTGTCTTACACGCGCACAGTTTTGTGCCTGAACCCGTGAAGGAAAACGGTGTCGTGCCTGAACCCGTAAAACAAAACGGTGTACCCGTACCCTTAACCATTCGGGTACGGTGTTCGTGGGTACGGGTTAGGGTTTATCAAATCATACCCTAGGGTTACCCCTGGAATACCTTATCTGTATGTCGCGCAAGGGGGTTGCAATGGACCAGTGGGAATACTTCAGTTGCTGTGAGTGGGATAGCGACGCCCCCACACGATAAAGTTTGTGAGGCCTGGAAGTGGGCCCAAGTGTGCAGCGTAGGCGGACGACAGGGGAGAGGCTTGGATGCAGGCTTGCAGTGAGACATGGTATGTCTGACGGGGTCAAGATAATTCGTGTTGTGTTTTGCTTGGAACAGGTGCTATGCCCGCACGTGGGGCATGTGAGCCGCAAGGTAGGGTTAAGGTGGGCAGGAGGAGAAAGGGCAGCTAGGGAACGTGTGAATGGGTCGAGGACATTTGAGATGATGCTCAGGTGTTGGCGCACCTTGACTGACAGGTGTCATAATGGACATAGTTATGTTTTGGCGTTGGCGTGGTCTGTGTTGTGCTCGCGGAGGTCGGGGTAGGTGTATGTCTGGGGCCGTCACCATGGACACACACACCGTGAATGCGAGGTATGAGGTGGCTTGTCCAGACGGAGTTCTGGCATCTCCGAAGCTAGGTGTGCGGTTTGCATGAGGAAACGGGGAGGCAGCACATATCACTAACGTGCACACTCATGATGCGGGTGTCAGGGCAGGCGAGCATCTCCATCGCAACTTAATTTTCTTTCCACCGACCCTTCGTTACGGACATCTGGGCCACCACCTTGCAGGATGCTTCCCATATGCTCAAAATTGTGCGTGTATTTGTGTGTGCACGAGAAACTCGCTATGCGCAATGTTGTTAGTAGGCTCATTAGGCTCGGAGCTAAGGTTGTGGGCGCTGAGGCCGGTGGGCTTGGCGTGAGAGGGGAGATGTGGGGCTTAGTAAGTTCAGTAGCTTTTGAAGGTTTGTGGGCGGTATCAATTTTGATTTTGTAAAGTGTGCAGTGCGGCTGCACGTGCACCGTCCAAGCACCCTGTGCGGAACAGAGCAACGGAACAGCCCATGCCGGAGCGCCCAGCCACAACTGTACAGTTTCACACGCTTGTCTATCATCACTTCACACACTCCCTTTTTATTATCGCTTCACGCTCATCACCTCTCCCTCGACCTCCGGTGCAAGACAACAGTGAGCGAATCTGATGCTTTCCTGCAATCAAAAGCCCTTCCTCACCCTTTTCGCTCTGGTTTCGCCCTCCCCTTTCGGCCTTTGGACGATGAAGATCGACGCTAGCCGAAACCACACACCGGGAGTGCATCGCTCGAATTTATTCCTTAGCCCTGTATCCTAGCTACTGACCATTTATTTGACATTTTGACATATTTCATACAGTTGTCCGGACATCACTTTCGCCGGACACGGACCTCTAGTACTGTAGCACTCATGATGTATTTAAGCAGCCTCCTTGCTAGTCAAGGAGAGAGTGACCACGCGGGTCCTTGAATCTTAGCTCTCATTTCTATCTCTTCTTCTCTGTGTGCTCGCCGTCTCAGGACACTTTCCCCTCCCCTTCTGCCTGTCTTTTGCATCCTTGCTGCCCACCCGACGAAGCCTCACGATCTGATCGCCGCATCGCCGCTGACTCTTCTCTAGGTCTCTCAAAAAAGTCTTCCTTTCATCTTTCTATTATGAGCATGAAGGCCAGTGAGACTGTGATCATTGCCAGCACCAAATTGGATGAGAGTCATGAGAAGTTAAAAGTTCGGTTTGAACCGGGTTCAAGGCGGTTCTGCCTTTCTCAAACGCCGAACCGGACTTGTGGTCCGGTTCGGCACAGCCATTGAACCTTGGACCGAACTTCGGTCAGGTTCGGAAAAGTTCAGGTTCAAACTTTGGTTCTGAACCGAACTGCGGCAACCCTACTTCTGGTCCGGCCACTACAAGGGAATGGATGAGGGTCAGCCATACAGTGGGCTCGAAAACCGTTGCGATGTTTGCAGGTTTCAGAAAAATTGTGGTGTGGCACTTGGTGGTGTAGAAATAATGCTTAGCGTTAGTGGGGTTGAGTAAAGTACTTGCTCTTGGCTTTCAAACGGTGTCTTATTCATACAATTTGGCCCAACGGTTGTAGAGATATGCCCTTATTAACATTGTGGTATCATTGCAACAGTTTTTGAGCTGTTGACATAAAAGATAAGATCTTAGTGAGATTAAGGGACAGTTGGTTTTATTTGGTCATACAAACAAAGATATGTATTGAATTATCATGTCTGAGTTTAAAACAATTCACACACTTCTTTATTTTTAACCACCATCATCATGAGATCCCTCTCTCCTGCTCAAAAGAACACCATCCTCACCATGCTTGATGCTGGCCAATCCACTCGCTCTATCTCAGCCACTACTGGTGTCCATGCCTCTACCATCTCCAGACTTCGCTCCAAAGAGTGTTCTGAGCTTCAGAAGTCCACTGGTGGTCGTCCACAAAAGCTTTCCCCCTCCAACATCTGTCATGGCATCTGTAACCGGCTCCTGGGACGAGGCTAGCTTGTACGCCTCGTGGACCGGGGTAAGTTCCTGAACCGGGCTAGTACTGTATGGATTGATCGGATCGCTTGTCATTGATGCGTGTAGTGCCTCATTGTGATGTGGATGGACAGATGACCAGCATCGTGTTGTTTCAGATTGCTGTGCCCCTCGTGTTTGGTTGATAATACTTTGTACACATTTGTAGTCTCCTTAGGATACTTAAGGACGACCAGCTTGGCCAGGTAGCGGCAAGTTGAGTCTCCTGTCCAAATAACAGAAGTCTCTTCTCTCTCTATTCAAAGCGGGGTCTTATCGACGAACTGATAAGGCGGGAACTCGCTGCTCCATAGCCCACTAAGTCGCTGTAAAGGCTTAGCTTATGACCCAACGTCCCACTAAGGACACGGTCACTCTACCCAAGTACGCCTTCTGCCAAGAAGTATTCCCCGACCTAGTGCACAAGGGGGGACGCTGCACGTGCTTCGACACCCCCAAAGACAAGGAAGAGACGACTACCACAGACACAACTGAGCTCTAATTGTCTCGTCCGTACCGGCGGTGACATTAGACTCAACTTTGTTAAAACTACGGCTAGCAGCGGCAAAGACAGTGTAGACATCAACCACCCAGAACATCTGACGAAAGAACAGCTACTCATCACAAGACCCAACTCAAGAATCAGAAGACTCGAAACAAACGACCCGGCCAACAAGAAGGGAAAGGCCATCCAACTATTCTGTAGAAACAGCGACCTACAAATCAAGGACGCCGGACCAGTGACCCTACACAACGGAGTGTGGCATCGCATCCTACCAGAAGCGACTAGAAAAGACTTTGTGCTCGGAGAACCCGAACCTAGCATACACAACTTCGACATCAGCATCGAAACCAGTGACGCAACTACCCCGAGCATCGTAGTAGAAGAACCGGCCAAAGAAAAAGAATCGGTCAGAGAGAAACCAAGCAGGGACTCCTCAGACGAAGAGGACAACCAAATAGACGAGCAAATCCGTCGAAGCCCAATCCAAGGAAGCACATCCTTTGCACAAGTAGTAGCAACAAAGAAACCCCGAACTGTGCAAACCGCCCTAAAACAACCCCAGAAGACGACCGCAATGGCTACTCAAACCACCACCCAAACCACTACCACCGCAACGACTGCCGCCCAAGCCAATGTCACCAAAGCCTTCCAGAAAGCCCTCCAACGCGCCCCTCCACCAGGAGGCGGTGGAGGAGGAGGCGGTGGAGGAGCGGGACCGAACCAACTCCAACCGGTGGCCGTGGCACAAGATGTGCGAGCGATGGGCAAACTCCCAGAGACATTCGATGGCGGCAGAACTAAAGCCGACGACTTCATCGAAGAAGTAAAAGGATACCTGCGCCTCAACGCAGACGTAAGTGGCTTCAACTCCCCCATGAAAAAGATCGCCTTCACCCTCACCCATATGAAAGGAGAAGACGTCACGGGATGGACCAGAGATATAGGAGCAATGCTCGACACACTAGACCCCATCGCCGACAACATTCCCCTGCTATGGGAACAATTCCTGACGGAATTCGCGGCCCAGTACCTCGACTCAGCCAAAGAAGACCGAGCCCGTACCGCTCTGCAAAACTTAGCTATGAAACCAGGCGAAATAGACCTGTACATATCAAAGTTCAAAGAATTGGCCCGTAGAGCTGGCTACACCGCCGGGGACAACGCAACGACCCGACTCTTCCTGCTCGGCCTCACACCCAAAACGATGACGGATGTCATGGCCAGCCCACCAGTACGAGGATATGAAGCCATGAAACAGAGAGCCATAGAAAGCACCATAGCCCAAAGGACCATCCGCGACTTACTCGCAATACGACACGACCCAGCCAAAGCGGACAACAGGACAAACTTTCCCTTCCAACAAAACAGGGGACAACGACGCCCCTTCTTCCAAAAACCAATGAACCCACAGCCATACCGACAGCCGTACCACTCGTCAAATGCCCCAAGATGGATGAACAACCAACCCGTGCCGATGGACCTCAGTAGGTCAAGGGCACCCAACTTCTACCAACAGAGGGGAGGGCAACCGCAAGCACGAGGACGAAACAACTGGCGCTCCAGAGCCAACGTCGCCAACTTCCCTCCCAGAAACACCAGTAACGCTTGCTTCAACTGTGGAGAGATAGGACACTTTGCCCGAGCCTGCCCAAGCAAAGGAAAAGCAAGGGCGAACCTCATCGACTTCGACCCAAGCGAAGAAACCATCTATGAGGGGAACACCCCCAAAGTAGATAGGGTCGCCTTCCTCAAAGCAGAAATCAACACGATGACCTTCGACGAGAAACAACAGTTAGCGAAGGAAGTAGGAGAGGAGAGCCCACAGGATTTTCCCACAGCTTAATCAGGTCGGCACTGATTAAGCAAGGAAGCGATAGCGATAGCGATGTATATATATCAGCACGAAAATCAATGACAGTCCGATGCTACATCCATTTGATCGTGAAAAGAGCCGAAACGATCGCCCTAGTAGACTCTGGGGCAACGGAAAACTTCATGAACCTCACCTATGCCAGATGGTTGAGGCTACCGATCAAACAACTGGCAAGACCACGGAAGCTGTTCAACGTCGACGGAACAGAAAACCGAAATGGCGAAGTCAAGTTCTACACCGACCTACAAGTGCAAACCGGATCCACACAAACCCAGCTAAGGTTCTTCCTCTCCGACCTAGGTGACCACAAGGCGATCCTAGGATACTCATGGTTCGCTGCAGCCCAACCAAGGATAGACTGGAAGAAAGGCTGGATCGACCACACCCAACTACCGATCATTTTACGAGCCCACAACGCCAAGAAGGCAGTCTTCATACCAAGAAACCGAAATAACCCCCAAAAACCCAACCAGGATCAATACTACATTGGGCGCGTTATGATACACCCTGCCCAACCGAACAAGAGCCCACCACATACCATCCCAACTGAGTATGAATGCCATAAAAAGGTGTTCAGCGAAGAACAATCGCAACGACTGCCCAAACACACCGTGTGGGACCACGCTATCGAACTACTACCCAATGCCCCTGCCACACTTCCCGCGAGGCTCCTTCCCCTCAACCAGGCTGAATGAGAAGAAATGCACAAATTTGTGGCCGAACACTTGAAAAGGGGGACCATACGAGAGTCGTGGAGCCCCTACGCCGCCAACTTCTTCTTCGTCAAAAAGAAAGACAAGAAGCTACGCCCAGTGCAAGACTACCGCCCGATCAATAAGTGGACGGTGAAAACAGAAATGTCTCCCCACTAATTCCCCAGACCATCGATCGCCTCAGTGGGTGCACTCTGTTCACTAAGTTCGACGTAAGATGGGGGTACAACAACATCCGCATCAAAGAGGGAGACAAATGGAAAGCGGCCTTCCTCACTAGCGAAGGGCTGTTTGAACCAACTGTCATGTTCTTTGGCCTCACTAACTCGCCGGCCACCTTCCAGATGATGATGAACACCATCTTCCGAAGGGAGGTCGCGCAGGGATGGCTATCGGTGTACATGGACGACATCGTTATCCACACCAAACCAAGAGAAGGAGAAACCGAGGAACAACACTGGCAAAGGCACACGAACTACACACACCTCGTCCTCGACAAACTCGAAGAGAACGACCTATACCTGAAACCAGAAAAATGCAACTTCGCAAAAGACATAATCGACTACCTGGGGGTGATCGTCGGAAGGAACAAAATACGCATGGACCCCACGAAACTCAAAGGAGTGGCGGACTGGACAGTCCCCCGCACCCCGACCGAAGTACGACAATTCCTAGGCTTCACTGGCTACTACTGATACTTCGTCCCAAACTACTCGAAAATCGCCCGCCCACTACTAGACCTCACGAAGAAAACCACTGACTGGCACTGGGGGGAAAGCCAGCACCGAGCGTTCGAGGAACTTAAGTCCAAAATGTGCTGCAGCCCAGTACTCACACAACCCGACTTTAATAAACGATTCTACCTTCAAACGGATGCCTCCGCATACGGCGTGGGCGCCGTACTCTCACAGAGGGGAGAAACCTCACCAACCCTAGCCAAACGCACAAAACCAGTCATGCACCCGGTCGCCTACTACTCCGCAACTTTCATTCCAGCAGAACGAAACTACGACATCTACGAGAGGGAGCTGCTAGCCATGATGAAATCCCTTGCACACTGGCGACCATACCTGGGCTGGACGAAAGAACCGTTCACCATCCTGACCGACCACGCCAACCTCCAGTACTGGAAGTCACCCCGAAACCTGAACAGACGAACAGCACGCTGGCACGCAGACCTCCAGGAATACGACTATGAGATACAACACGTACCAGGGAAGGACAACGTCCCAGCCGATGCACTGTCACGACCACCGGGCATAGACCAGGGTAAGGACGACAACCAAGGAATCACCGTACTCCCACCATCGAAATGTATAAACCGATCGAACCTGGAAACCGCACCATTCCCCGAAGAAAGGAAAAGAATGGCCATGATCCTCACCCACGACCATGTCACTGCAGGACATCCAGGAAGGGACGAAACGATAAGACGGGCGAGGCAAGGACCACAATGGCCAGGGATGAACCAATGGATCGCCAACTACGTCAAAGGCTGCGCAACTTGTCAGCAAAATAAAATCATGACTCACAAGAAAAGGATCCCCTTGTTCCGCATAACGACCAACAAACAGACCCTCCCCTTCCAGCAGGTAGCAATGGACCTCATTACGGGACTCCCAATGCACAAAGGGAAGGACACCATCCTTACCATTGTTGACCACGGATGCTCGCGAGCAGCCATCTTCCTCCCATGCTCCACAACGATAACAGGGCTAGGAATAGCCCAACTGTACCTGGATAACGTCTACAGGTGGTTCAGACTCCCCACCAAGGTCATCAGCGATAGGGACCCACGCTTCACCTCCCACTTCGGCAGAGAGCTCGCCAAGAAACTGACCACCCAACAGAACCTGTCGACAGCCTTCCACCCACAGACAGACGGGATCTCCGAAAGGAAAAATTAGTGGGTAGAACAATACCTCCGACTTGTGACTTCATCAGCCCCCGAAGATTGGACTCATTGGCTAACAATAGCATCGGCGGTACACAACAACCGGAGAAACGAAACGACTGGCCTATCGCCCAATCAAATCCTTCTGGGGTATGAACCGGAACTGCTTCCAGCGGAAACACCCCCATCAAAGAACAAGGCCGCTGAAGATCGGATCTCTGTCATGAATGAAAGACGAGCCCAGGCTATTGACGCCATCAACAGGGTCGCAAAAGGGAAATCAGCGATCCCGTCACAATACAAAATCGGAGAAGAGGTCTGGCTCGAGGCGACCCACCTGAAGGTCCGACATCAGAAAACGAAACTAGCCCCAAAACGGTATGGGCCCTTCAGGGTCATCAAAGAAATCTCGCCAGTGGCGTACAAGCTGAAACTCCCCATCTCATGGAACATCTACGACGTGTTCCATGCATCCCTGTTATCGCCCTATCATGAGACAGCCGCCCACGGTCCCAACTTCTCCCGGCCATCACCAGACCTTATCAACGGAGAAGAGGAATTCGAAGTAGAACGTATCGAAGGTCACAGGCAATACGGACGCACCAAACGCCTTCAATACTTGATCAAATGGAAGGGCTACCCTGATCACGACAACACATGGGAACCCGCTGACCAAGTCCATGCGGACAATCTCGTCAGAGAATACCATCAGAGACGCCCGACTGAGAAGATAAAAGGGCGGCGAGGATCCCTCGAATCACCATCCTCTCCACCCTGGCTACCCGCCCAGTCAACCAGCCCCTCCTTGAGCACATCCGTGCCGACAAAGAAGACCCTCGGCTGACCCAACAAGTCCTACTCTTGCACCTACAGTTCCACATCGTCCCACGCCTACCCAAGCAACCCCTCATCGAACGACTCCACCTCACGGTCACCAGAGATAAAAGGCCCGCCTACTCCGAGTTCGCTCCCGGACAACCTTATCGCCACTTTGTCTACCTATACATCAACAAACTTCCCCAAAGCCACATCCTCCTACACTCCAGTTTCTGCCGCGACCAATACTGTGTGTTCCACGGGTAAGACATGTCTGACGCCTCTAACGACCCCTCCATCGCATCGCCCAAAGGGACGCCACCCCCGATGGCACCACCCCTCTCGCCATCCACCGCCGCCGTCGGCCTCCAACTCGACCCGCAGAACCCTGACGCCCTCATGCACATCGCCCAGGGGCTCCTGGCCACCATCCGCAAAAGGGAAGCTGACTACCGCGTCGAATCGGACAGCTGGTGCGAACAGATGGCGGCACAGAAAATCCGCTTCGAGGAGGCACTGGCCCGCGCACAGCCAAGGGAGGACGCACCAGAAGGGTACGTACTCAACATCAGGGAGAGGGCCCCCAACTTCGCCATCCCCATCCAAGATGGGTATTACCAGCCTGCATGGTGGGTCAGACAGCTCCCCGATGGTAGGGTCGCAGGGCTCCCCAAAAGCCATTCCCCCGGTGAGACCCCCTACATTGCTGAGGTATACGCCGAGTGCGATGGCGACGAGGAGGAGGACAACATCATCCTTCCCCTACCTCCCTGGCTACTCGCCCTCCTCAAAGGCAGCTCTAGCGTCTACAGCGCGCTCGCCCAAGAGATCCGAAACAACGGGGACTGGCCCCTCCAAGCCGAGGTCACGTGTTTCAGGGAGCTCGAGATCTCGCTCCTCGACGTCAGGCTCCGCATCGACCACCTCCAGGCCGAGCAGAGGGGCATGCGAGAGGCTCAGGAAGCGTCAAGGGCGCGCCTCGAGCTGGCCCGATTGGACCGAAAGGCGAGTAACCTCCACACTGTGGGACCTCCCGAGGCACGTAGCCGAGGATTCAAGGGGAGGAGGACGACACAGTTCAGGGGGAACATGGGCTAGATGCGGACATCTAGTCTAAGTGGGGAGGTGATGTAACCGGCTCCTGGGACGAGGCTAGCTTGTACGCCTCGTGGACCGGGGTAAGTTCCTGAACCGGGCTAGTACTGTATGGATTGATCGGATCGCTTGTCATTGATGCGTGTAGTGCCTCATTGTGATGTGGATGGACAGATGACCAGCATCGTGTTGTTTCAGATTGCTGTGCCCCTCGTGTTTGGTTGATAATACTTTGTACACATTTGTAGTCTCCTTAGGATACTTAAGGACGACCAGCTTGGCCAGGTAGCGGCAAGTTGAGTCTCCTGTCCAAATAACAGAAGTCTCTTCTCTCTCTATTCAAAGCGGGGTCTTATCGACGAACTGATAAGGCGGGAACTCGCTGCTCCATAGCCCACTAAGTCGCTGTAAAGGCTTAGCTTATGACCCAACATCCCACTAAGGACACGGTCACTCTACCCAAGTACGCCTTCTGCCAAGAAGTATTCCCCGACCTAGTGCACAAGGGAGGACGCTGCACGTGCTTCGACACCCCCAAAGACAAGGAAGAGACGACTACCACGGACACAACTGAGCTCTAATTGTCTCGTCCGTACCGGCGGTGACAGCATCCGTCTCATCTCCACTCAAAGGGCAGAAAATGCAGTCCAGGTCACCAAAGCCCTTAGGAAGATCATCAACAAGCCTCTCTCCCCCAGCACAGTCCACCTTCACCTCAAAAAAGCTGGCATGAAAGTTGTAGTCAAGTCCAAACGCCCTCTCCTCTCTGCCAGGCATTGTAAAGCGCGTTTGGACTTTGCCCAGGCTCATAAGGATTGGACCCTAGATGATTGGAGGAGGGTGATATGGTCAGATGAGACCAAGATCAATCGCCTAGGGTCAGATGGACGCAAATGGGTGTGGAAAAAGCCAGGTAAAGGGCTCAGTGATAGGCTGGTAGAAGGGACAGTCAAGTTTGGAGGAGGTTCTGTAAGGTAGGAGCACGGGCTGCGCTCGCGCAGACCACTCCAGTGACCCTCTCGTATGTCTGAGTCGCCCGGAAAGTTCCTTTATGCCCAACCCTTCTTGATGCGTCGACCTCCTCCCGGATCGCGGGACTCGGAGTAAGTCGGCCGAGTATTCCTTATTTTTCCTCGTGTTTGTTCTGTCTTCCCCCTTCGTTCCACGCGCGCTTACAGTTTAGGCGCCTTCGATACGTATTACAGAGGGCGCGTGCCTCGTTGCTATCTAACTGACAGCCTCGTGGCTGCCTGTCGTCGGCATCTTTTTCCAAAGCATTACTCTGATCGCCCCTTCTCTCGCTCGCCCACGCTTTATAGTGATCCCTTTTCTCATTTACATTATGCTTCCTCCCCCGTTCCGCCCACGTTCCCGACTTTGGACGACCGGGTACAAGTTTCGGACAGGCTCCGTGCCTTCGCGTCGGGGTGGCCACCAGCCACGCGTTGTCCTCGAACTTCTCTTGATTCTCGTTTTTCTCACTTACTTACCGATCGTTTTACCGTAGAGTGCAACGGGCTGACGTGTTGGGAGTCCTTCCATGTATTTAAAGAGTCCAGCATAGGTCACAATGGCCATGATATATCTGGTCCCCTTTCTCTTTCTCCTTCTCTCTAAGCGCGAGACGTCCCAGGACGCGAGTTTTATCTCTTTTTTCTATTTTTTTTCCTTATCCGAGTCCGAGACACCGACGATCGGGTCATCGAGGCCTAGTACGTTCCACCCTACTGATCCCACACTGACAGCCGTCCCTAGGCCTCCGTCCTCTTCTCTTCTTACTGCCCTTTTCCCCATCTCCTTCGACATCTCCTCCCTACTCGAACTCACAGGCGCGGCCTTAGGCTGTGCTACAATTGGCTGCCCCAGTGAGGCGGAATCGGAGATTCCCCTCGCACCCCTCGTCTCGACGCTTGGTTCTGCGGTTGTCTTAGGCAACCACCCTATGTCTGTACCTGTCAGCGGTCTCCCACCAAGGAACTCGTCTGGCAGATTCATCCGAAGACCCGACGTGCTTCCTCTCCCTCCGGTCGTCGATCATCCGGACTCGCACGGAGCCGAGACAGCCCCTCAGCCCATACGCACCCCAACACCCCATACCCCTTCACTTCCAAACACTCCCGCGCGTCCAATAGTAGCCCTCAGGGACTTCGGCGAATCTCCGATACGTGGCCCCTACTTCGGCGACCTAAGTTCCGGAAGTTCAGTCGCGTCGCTAGACTCGGACTCAGACGATCTCCCTCCAGCTCCGCCTCCGCCACTTCGTGCCTTCTTGAGTTCTGGGCGACGATCCACCTCGTACTCGAGTTCCAGCACCATCCCTCTTCCTCTATTCTTGAACCGACCTGTCAACAACACGCTTTACAATCCCCCGCCTATAATCCCACCCATGTATCAACCCGCCCCACAAATTCCGCCTGCTCCCCAGTACCAGCCTGCCCACAACCGCGCGGGCACCGGCCCAGCCGCTATGCCAGCACCACGCTCCAACAGAGCACCTCATTTTTCCGGCGCGGTAGACGACCGCATTGAGGATTTCCTCAGGGAGTACGAAGAATTTGCCGACAGCTGCGGGCTATCAGACCGACAAAAGGTAGAGGTCGTTACCCGCTACACGACAGCGGAACTTAGGGACTTTTGGAAGTCTCGGGCTGGGTACTTAGCTCGCGAGTGGAGGCTTCTGAGGCGGGAACTGCTTCAGTTGTACGAAGCGACCTCTAACCAACGGCGACACACCGAAGGGAAACTCAGGAGCTTTGCTAGGAAGTCTGCTGAGTCCCGCATGAGGGACGAAGACGACGTTATCCAATACTATCGGAAATTTATTGTTCGCTGTCAACCCTTAATGGACTCCCAGCGACTGACTGCCGGCACGCGCGATAAGATCTTCTGGGAGGGATTCCATAAAAAGGACAGGAGCGAGATGAAAACAAGACTCGTGGCCGAACATACTCGGCAGCCCACGGATGTTCCTTTCGACTACTTAGACGTCTTCGAAGTGGCTAGGGCAATCCTTGGCAACCAGGGTCTGAGTTCTGAGTCCGACGATTCCTCGGACGAGCCAAGAAAACCCAGGAGCCGGCGCTCCGCGCGTACTAGAGATAGAGGATCTGATCGGGAAGATCGTGAACCGCGAGGAAGAGGATCTGGCTATAGGTCCCATGAGCGGCACCCTTCCCTCTCCCCTGTCGAACGCAACTCACGTCCCCATCACTCCAGCGATCGCCGCTCATCCCCTACGGTGATCGAGACAAAAGTAGTCCGCTTTAAGGAGGCTATGCAGCCAGAAGAGCGGCAGGAAATCGAGAATCTCATAAGAGGTATGCGCGGTCTTTCAGTACACGAGGAAGCATACGCCATGTTGTTTGCCGAGTGCATCATACGGTTCCCCGATCTGGGGCAAGTCATGCCTCAGCCAGCCTTCGTGTCCGCACCCATCCCTGCCACTACTTCGTTCTCTGTCCAAACGCCGGTGCCAGCACCTCCGCCTTCGTCAACCCGGGCACCTTGGCCAGCTAACCCTCCTTCAAGCGCCCCTTGGCCGGCCAGACCTCCTCCAAGCGCGCCTTGGCCCACCAACCCACCTCCTACTACCAACTACCCCTCATTCTTCCGACCGCGAATCGACCGGTGCGCTTTCTGCTTACAGCCCAGCCACCGTATCCGTGAGTGTACGGGGGCTCAGGAGTACGTACGATCGGGACGTGTCATAGTCGTGGACGACAAGCTTAGTCTCCCCAACGGTCACCCAATCCCTTACGACGGTACTAGGCGCGGACTAAAGTACAGTATCGACGCCTGGTACGGCACCCAGGGTCAAGCCGCCTCAGTTCCAACACATCCAGCTCCCTTCTCGCGCGAAGCACCTCCCCATGCCCCTACTCGCCCCGACACTCGCACATCCTCCGCCCGCATCGAAGAAGTAGCAGAAAGCCACATCGTGCAAATCGTCGGTAACGAGGAGGACCCAGAATCAGACAATGAGAAGCCATTCGACTTCTTCCAGGTCTTCGCCACCGAGAAAAAGAAACGCGAGACTCGGCGTTCCAAGGCGCCAGAGTTACTACCCCCCATCACCTCAGGCGACACCACGACCTCTCCCTCCTCGTCTACTGATCCACCTGTGCTCGGGATCGTTCCTTCGGCTGTGGTTACTGCTGCTTCACCTGCCCCTGCCGCCAGCGCTCTCCCCACTCCTACCAAAGATCCCGCCCACGCTCGGATGACACCTCAGTATCGTTACCAGTCCGCGGCGGACGATCAGCAGCTAGTCTCCGAACTGCAGGCTTGGCTCATGGAAGGAAGGTTAGCCCTGACCACTCCAGCTCACGTCCTTGCAGCCAGCCCCACGATCCGTAAAGACTTAGTGGAGAGGCTCCGTCTTCGCCGTGTGGAGACTAGCAGCTACGAGGAAGCCGTCGACGTCGCCCTCGTAGACACTATCAACCAAAACTCGCCATTCCCCAGTCTTCGCGAGCCAGCCTATTCCTTACCCCTGCGAGAAGTCGACGTCCAAATCGGTGGAAAAGTTACCGAAGCAGGTGTTATTGACCCGGGCTCACAAATCATCGTCATGAGGGAAGACTTAGCGCGAGAGGTCGGAGCCTCTATCAACACAGACCGCTTACTTCAGATGGAAGGCGCCAACGGGGCTACTAATTGGACGCTCGGATGTGCTGAGTATCTCCCCATGCGCGCCGGCGACATATCTTTCGTGGTGCATGCTCATGTTGTCAAACACGCCCCTTTTCGGCTACTTCTTGGGCGACCCTTCCAGCATGCTCTGCTCTGCCGAATTGAGGACCTCCCTAGTGGCGACGTCGAGGTCTCGGTCCAAAACCCCTCAGACTCTTCTCACCGCATTTCCATCCCTTCTCGCCCGCGAAAGGTACAAGTGGCGAGCGTAAAAATCCTAAGCCTTTCTTGTCAACCCGAAGCCCCGTCTTCTCTGTCTCTGTCTGCACATCAGCGTTCTTCTTCACCTCAGTCTCGCTCTTCGCCTGCATCTCTGCCTCCGTCTGTACCTGAACCCCTCCTCGCACTCCCTCCATTTTTCTCTTCCTTTCTTGAGAACTCTGCTGCCGCCTTAGCTTACAAGAAGGTAGCCAAAAAGGTGCGCCCTGTACCAGCTTCCCTGCCTGAAGACTTCCGCATCCTCCGCCGCATCCCTTCCAATCCTCTCCTTACTCTGCCAGCCCTTCTCCCCAATCCACCCGACTTCACACCGGGCACTCGACTCACGCAAGAACGATTGGACGCTTTAGAACTCAACAAAGGAGACTTCTTGCTGCCGGAGGAGCTAAAACTCCTACATCACGTTCTCAAACTTAACGAGTTTGGCTTGGCTTGGACCGAGGCAGAAAAAGGCAGGTTTCGCGATGATTATTTCTCACCCGTCAAGATCCCAGTTGTGGAACACATCCCTTGGGCGTATCGCAACTTCCCTATCCCTCCCGGCATCTTAGACGACGTCATACAAATCTTCAAAGACAAGTTCGCTGCTGGGGTCTATGAACACTCGGACGCCTCCTACAGATCGCGCTGGTTTACGGTCAAAAAGAAGAATGGCGCCTTGCGCATCGTACACGACCTCCAGCCCCTCAACGCGGTTACTATCCGCAACTCAGGCGTCCCTCCCCTTACCGACCAACTGATAGAATCTATGGCAGGGCGATCCTGCTATACTATGCTAGATCTCCTCGTGGGCTACGACCACCGCACCCTTGACATTTCTTCTCGCGACCTCACAACCGTCCAATCCCCACTCGGCGCTGTACGACTCACTAGTTTGCCTATGGGTTGGACTAACGCGGTCGCCATTTTTCACGAAGACGTCACCTTCATCCTCGAACCAGAAATCCCTCACGTTGCCTGGCCCTTCGTGGACACTACAGCCGAGCTCCTCGCCATTCGCGTCCGACAACTGCAAAAACGCCAAGCCGACTTGGACGGCATCCACGACCGCCTCCTCAAAAGTCGCCACGCCTCGGCGCAGCAGTTCGAAAAACAATACCAAAACACTATCAAAGACCATGACTTCGGACCTGGCCGCCTTGTGCTCGTGCGCAACGCCGGTGCGGACTCAGATCTCGCTAGCAAGACCAGGCCACGGTACTATGGGCCTATGGTGGTGATTCGAAGGAGCCGCAACGGCGCATACCGCCTTGCTGAGTTGGACGGAGCGGTTTCGAAACTACGCTATGCTGCTTTCAGGCTTATACCTTACCTTTCTCGCTCACCGTCTTCTATTCCAGTCACGCGTATCCTGGATCGAGGAGACCTCACCGCCGTCATCGAAGAAGAAGCATCGCGCAGCGACGACGATCCGGAGGACTGTGATGACGCTTGACCGGGGACGGTCAAGATTTCGACCCCCCGGGAGATGTAAGGTAGGAGCACGGGCTGCGCTCGCGCAGACCACTCCAGTGACCCTCTCATATGTCTGAGTCGCCCGGAAAGTTCCTTTATGCCCAACCCTTCTTGATGCGTCGACCTCCTCCCGGATCGCGGGACTCGGAGTAAGTCGGCCGAGTATTCCTTATTTTTCCTCGTGTTTGTTCTGTCTTCCCCCTTCGTTCCACGCGCGCTTACAGTTTAGGCGCCTTCGATACGTATTACAGAGGGCGCGTGCCTCGTTGCTATCTAACTGACAGCCTCGTGGCTGCCTGTCGTCGGCATCTTTTTCCAAAGCATTACTCTGATCGCCCCTTCTCTCGCTCGCCCACGCTTTATAGTGATCCCTTTTCTCATTTACATTATGCTTCCTCCCCCGTTCCGCCCACGTTCCCGACTTTGGACGACCGGGTACAAGTTTCGGACAGGCTCCGTGCCTTCGCGTCGGGGTGGCCACCAGCCACGCGTTGTCCTCGAACTTCTCTTGATTCTCGTTTTTCTCACTTACTTACCGATCGTTTTACCGTAGAGTGCAACGGGCTGACGTGTTGGGAGTCCTTCCATGTATTTAAAGAGTCCAGCATAGGTCACAATGGCCATGATATATCTGGTCCCCTTTCTCTTTCTCCTTCTCTCTAAGCGCGAGACGTCCCAGGACGCGAGTTTTATCTCTTTTTCTATTTTTTTTCCTTATCCGAGTCCGAGACACCGACGATCGGGTCATCGAGGCCTAGTACGTTCCACCCTACTGATCCCACACTGACAGCCGTCCCTAGGCCTCCGTCCTCTTCTCTTCTTACTGCCCTTTTCCCCATCTCCTTCGACATCTCCTCCCTACTCGAACTCACAGGCGCGGCCTTAGGCTGTGCTACAGTTCCATTATGATTTGGGGATGTATGACCTGGGAGGGAGTTGGGTATGCTACCAAGATTGATGGCAGGATGGATGGAGACCTTTACCTTCAAATATTGAAGGATGAACTGCTCAATTCCCTGCAGTATCATGGTCTCAATCCTTTTGACATCATCTTTCAGCAGGATGACATCAGGAAAAGCGTCGGTACTTTTTTCGGTCTTTTAAAAGACAAAAAAGACAAAAAAGACAAAAAAAGACAAAAAAAAGACAAAGACAAATTGTCTTTTGAAAGAAGTCAAAGGCATGTCCGTTTACTTTTAAAGACAACATTTTACTTTTAAAAGACAAATTGTCTTTTAAAAGACAATTTGTCTTTTTAAAGACAGTGGAAAAGACAGAATAACTTTCGAAAGACAATCTGACTTATAAAAGTAAACCTAACTTACAAAAGTTCACTACATCGGATTGGTAGTTCTTAGAAGCACACAATGGTAGGGCACGGATGGAAATTCTGCACGGCAAATGCAATTTAACAGTTGAGAAACACACCTAGCTAAATGAGCTAGTTATGTACCAGGACCGGTGGCACCATCGCCACCATTTCCAGGCACGTTTTCGTTTGTCTGCAGGGATAACGAGGCGGGCAAGGGAGGCGGAGGAGCTTCCATGCGATGCACAAGTTGTCGTAGATCGCTCAGTGATAGATCTTCGACATGGAGCGTGGGGTGATCGGTAGAGCGGTGCGATGCTCGTCGGGACCGTGGCTAAGTGGGTGGGTCGCCGAATCGTGCGCGCGAGCTTGAGGGAGTCGGAGTTGGCAAGGTCTATGTTTTCAGGGGAGACCACAAGGCCGCTGTTGGTGATGTTGCCGGAATCAAAGCGTTGACCCGTTCTTCGGACAATTGTACAATGGCATAGTGAGCACGTTTGGGGCATGTGCTTAGGGTCCTTGTCGCTTGCATAAACTCACTGTGAATCTACTGGAATTGCATCAGCAAGTGCCCCGGAAAAGAAATGAGGTGGCACAATCACTTACCAATGATGAGAGCCACCAAGGCCGAAATAAATGCGAAGTCCTGGCGCAAAACATTTGTGCACTTACCGTGTTTACCATTGTCGCAGAACCATTCGCCCATTGCGCAACCCGAGAAAGGAGCAAAATATTGCAAGGGAGCAGCCTCCGAAGCAGTAGCAGCAACGATGATAGAGTACTTCATAGCATCGTTCTCCTCGAGAGTCTTGACAAGCTGCGCAATGGTAGAGCGCTTCTGGCCAACAGCAACATAGACACAATAGAGCTTCTTTTCCTCATCCTTACCCTCGTTCCAGCGCCTCTGGTTGAGGATGGTGTCAATGGCAACAGTAGTTTTGCCTGTCTGACGGTCACCGATGATAAGCTCACGCTGGCCGCGGCCGATGGGCACCATTGCGTCGATGGGCTTGATACCAGTCATCATGGGCTGGTTCACGGAATGACGAGGAAGAATTCCGGGAGCCTTCAGAGCGGCACGACGGTGCTCGGTGGTTTGAATGGGTGCTCGAGGGAAATGTGCTTGACACATGTCGCTCTCCGCGGCCTCGGGGCTCGAAAGGACGTGAGGGGTCTCCCGTGTCCGATTTCCTAATCGCTTTAATGTGGCACTGGCTTTGGTCAGAGTTCTGACAGAGCGACATGAGGTAGATAGTGTCGCACTATGGGATAGTTGTGGTGAGGATGAAAGTGAGGGGTCAGGGAAGGGAAGCTGTAACGGTGAGAGAGGAGGTTGCTGCTGTTGTTCAGATGGATGTAGACTCGGGGGTGGGAGGATGTGAGAGGATGGTACGGGTGAAGATGATCGAGAATGGGCTGTGTAAAATGATGCTGAAGAGTCCCCGCGTGGTGCACCCATCTCTGCAATACTCTGTGATGCCACTTCTGCCGCGGCGTCCTGATCGCAAATGGGCTTGGCACGAAAGGGATCGTTATCGTGAAATATAGATTTGTTGTCGTTGACGGGAGCTACTTCGGCAGGAGGTCGAGAAGGTGGAGGCGTCCTGGTTGTTGGCGGAGTAGGGATAAGTGTCGGTGGTAGTGGAAAGTCAAGGATGAGCCTGAGCTCTGTTTCCTGGCGTGAAGATTGGCGGGATCGTCTCGATGTCTTGCTAGTCGTACGCTGTCGCGGCTGCGGCTGAGGCTGAGACTGAGACTGTTTCGTCCGCCGGGAGGAATGAGTCGAGTCGGACTCGGAGGATGACGACTGAGAGCTGAGAGGCGCCGGACGAGCCAGTAGTGTGCCAGAAATGAGAAATAGAGGGGAGCCTTACCCGCGCATGATCTCCATCGCGAGCACCCTCATCCACCCAGGCTGAGGCTTACAGGTGTCAGTCTCGCCACTGATAAGTTTGATGAGTAGTGTGAGTATGACTTCGGCCTCTGCCTCGAGCTCGGAGGAGAATTGCTTGAGCAAGAGCCTGAGGAAGATGACACGGGTGCCGCGGAGGGCAAGCGGGAAAGCGGAGCGCTCAAAGAGCGTTTTGAGGAGCAGAGGGAAGAGGTAGTGTTGTAATAAGAGTACGAGCTCGGAATGCTGTGAACATGAGAGTGATTTGAGGACAGCTGCTGACATACAGGTCTCGGATGGGAAAAGGGGAGGAGAGACACACCTTGCGGAAGAGTTCGTGGTAGTTCGCGAGTACGCTCTCGATCAGCTCAAGAGAAAACGTCTTGTGGAGGTACTCGAGTTGTAGGAATTGCGGACGCTTTCCGTTACCCAACAGACTGAGGTCCTCGAAGATAGCAAATGCGTCGCGCGCGGCGGGACCGAGCGCTTGTGTCGTCCCGTCCGGAAGAGTCATCGATTCAAGCTAATTGGCGAGCAGCATGCGGCGATCTTCCCCTACGAGGCTACGACCTTTTTGACGACGAACATGGCCCAGTGACCAATTGGCGCAGCGTCGCCGCCGCCGTTGACGACACCACAGCTGTCCTAGATTCATGCAGCTTGAAACACAGAAGGAGGGCCTATTTCACAGTGTATGCCCGTCGATCCATCCGTCAAGGAAGAGAAGAGGGAGCACAGAACGAAAGCACGTATGTTTGCGAGTAGTCTGCTATGAATGGTGGGGAAGTCGGTGACGAGGGAGAGGAGATTGCAGAGAGGGAGACGGCGCGCAAGGCGATGAGGTGGTGGAGGGAGCCAAGGGCAATGATGACAACTTTGGCATTTTTCGTTGCATGACTGGAAGACGGGGTGAAGGAGGTATTCTGTTGTGACGTACTGTAAGGAGAAAAACCCGGTTTTTTAAAAATAAAATAAAAAAGAAACGACCTTCTGAGAGAGCGCATTGGGGCTGCATATCTTTAGATGTATCGGCAGCTGCCGCGAGTCGCTCCGATCTTAGGGACTCCTTGACGGAGAAATGTGCGAATTGTACAACTTGGTGCGGCTTTGGGTGAGTCGTGTGGCCAAGCGGGTTCGGGTTCAGTGAGACAGAATGCGTCCCTCACACCAGCGGGTGTTGCTTCAGCAGACGGTGTGGCAGAGTCTCATTGTGGAGCACGAGTGGAGGATGAGTGCGATTCCTCCGATCCGTTAAGTGGTGGGGGGACAGCTTGAGACAAAGGCAGGAAATTGAGAGGACTTAGTAACCAACGCGAGAGTAAGTTACTGTAGTGGGTCACGCGTCACACTCGGACCGGAGCGGCCCATTGTTCAACTTCGCCGCCACATGTTGAACTTAGGTGTCTTTTACTGCACGGCTTAACACCCCACTGGCCACGACCTCCCAGCGCGCTCAAACGCCACATCCTCCACCTTAGCAATAGGATGCAAAGTATCAACACCCTACCCCCAGCGGCGTCTGATGAATAATAGCAGCAGCGAAGAGCTCTGGGCACACCTCCCACCATTTTGCCACTCAATTCGTGCGGATCGCCCTTGTTATCACGTCACGCGCAGCCTTCGAAGACATGTGTTTGAAAGGTTTAGTCCAGCCGGGCGCCGCCTTCGCTGGCAACTTCTGCCCCAGGAGCAGGGTATTCCTGTCAAACCCCACATATCCGCTGTCCGGGCATGGCCCTGACATCTACCGTGCTCCTTCTCCATACCGCAGCACACCCGAGCATGCTATCCTCTCATGCTCCAGGGCTCCTTCGCCCAATCCTATGGGTGGTTCAGGCCCTGGGATGTATAGCCAGCGCGCCCCATCGCCCATTCCCGGTGCAATGCCTTCGTACGGGGGAAACCGATCCCGTGCTCCATCGCCCATACCCGGCGCTGTTCCTCCGGGCCAATATCCCCAACCGCTCAATTGTTCCCGTGCCCCATCGCCCCTCCCCGGAGCACCTCCCCCTTACAGCGGGCAGCCTGGCTTCCCATACCCTAATGCTCTTCTGAGGTTCCCGCGTGTCGGCGGTGGGGCGCCCCTAGCGCCAGAGCTGGGTCTCTGTCTTCCTATTATGTAATGTAGTTATGAGAGTGTGTATGTAGATAGTCCGCGTGCATGGAAACAAGTAACAGGTTGAGGTGTGTGAAGTCATCTGAAAAGTCATCATAAGTTTCAAAAGTCATTATGTGTTTGGAAATGTCTCCTGAAAGTCATTATATGTTTTAAAAAGTCACTAAAAAGTAACTATACATTCCAGAAAGTCATTCTATGTTTAAAAAAGTCATTCTGTGTTTAAAAAAAGTCATACTGTCTTCAAAAAAGTCGTTCTGTGTTTAAAAAAGTCATTTTGTGTTTAAAAAAGTCATTCTGTGTTTAAAAAAGTCAGAGTAAAAAGTAAAAGATTTTTAAGTACAGAAAGTAAAAGTAAAAGCTGCTTTATAAAAGACAAAGGACAAAAAGGACAAGAAAAGACAAATTTGAAAAGACAAAGTACTGACACTTTTCCTGATGATAATGACCCTAAACACACCTGTAAAAAGGTCAAGGAATGGCTAGGGGAGCAGGAGTTTAGGACTATGGTGTGGCCTGCACAGTCTCCTGACTTAAACCCCATTGAACATCTTTGGGGTTATCTCAAAAGGAGGCTTGCAGAGCATGAACACCCTCCTAATGGGATTCATGAGTTGTGGGAAAGGGTTCAGGTGGATTGGGAGGAGATATCAGTTGCAGAGTGTAGAAAATTGATTGAAAGCATGCCTAGAAGGGTTCAGGCAGTGCTTAAGGCAAAGGGAGGCTACACAAAGTACTAATATACCTCAAATATTTGCTTATTTCTAACAGCTCAAAAACCGTTGCAATGATACCACAATGTTAATAAGGGCATATCTCTACAACCGTTGGGCCAAATTGTATGAATAAGACACCGTTTGAAAGCCAAGAGCAAGTACTTTACTCAACCCCACTAACGCTAAGCATTATTTCTACACCACCAAGTGCCACACCACAATTCTTCCGAAACCTGCAAACATCGCAACGGTTTTTGAGCCCACTGTATGTCCTGAGTCCACATATTTGGCAGGCTGTTGGTGTCACCGCTGGTATGACGAGACGATTAGAGCTCTGTTGTGTTGGTAGTGGTTGCCTCTTCCTTGGGCTTAGGCGCGTCGAAGCACGTGCAGCGTCCTCCTTTGTGCACTAGATCGGGGAACACCTCCTGGCAGAAGGCGTACTTGGGTAGAGCGACCGTGTCCCTAGTGGGGCGCTGGGTCATAAGCCAAGTCGTTTAGTGACTTGGTAGACTGAGGAGTAACGAGTTCCCGCCTTATCAGTACGTCGATAAGACCCCGTTTAGAATAGGAGGAAAAGAGGCTTTTGTTATTTAGACAAGAGACTCAACTTGCCGTTACCTGGCCAAGTTGGTCGTCCTTAAGTACACCAAGAAGACTACAAACGCGTACAAAGTATCACTAAGCCAAGCCGAGGACACAGCAATCTGAAACAACACGATGCTGGCCACCTGTCCATCCACATCAAAACGAGGCACTACACGCATCAATGACAAGTGATCTGATCAATCCATACAGCACTAGCCCGGTTCAGGAACTTACCCCGGTCCACGAGGCGTACAAGCTAGCCTCGTCCCAGGAGCCGGTTACAGTTGGTACCACATCTGCGGCAGCCACAAGAACAATACCCTCATCGTTTGGGACATCCATTCCCAACCCAGCAACAGATTCTTCGTCTTTCACGTCTTCGACGTGGTCCGTGTGGTCTCTGTTTATCACCCCCACCGTCCTTCGAGGTCGCTTTCCCAAAGACTGCTATTACAAACATTTCTGCTCCCTTGTCAGAATTCTCAATCTCTGTCTGCAGTTCAAGATCAGTGAGAAGGACATCGACGAAATCGAGTTGGGAATCCGTAAATGGGTGGTAGATTATGAGCAGTGCGTTCGCCCCTTTCGTTTCCGAAAAAACAAAGACTGACTCAATCCATGCATCCAGCCTCTACTACCAGCACAAGCCTGAACGACTTCCAGCGTGCCCGCTCACAATACACGCCCTCCTCCACATTCCTGACCAAATCAGATGGATGGGACCGTGTTGGACAACATGGGCTTTCCCCATCGAGAGGCAATGCGGGTACTTTCAACGCAGCATCCAGAGCCGACGAAACCCATACGTGAGTATGGACCGACACCTTATAGATCTGTCGCAGCTCTGGCAAATCAAAATTTCATACAACCTTACCGATGAGCAGCTCGGAAAGCCTCCCAAGTACCTCTCTTCACGAACGAAAAGGCTTGAAGATTGTAAGTCGCGTCTTGGTACCTTTACCCTTAATCTAAAGATAATTCATTGCAGACCCACAATATGAACTTGTGGCTCCGAAGCGAGTGGGTTGCCTTGATGACACCATTCGCAAAGTCCTCGTGAACGGCTTGGCGACCCGGTTCTCTGTCCAGCCAAAGGTCGCCAGGAAATTTCTTCCGGAGGCTGTTGAGCAGTGGGGCAAACTGCATCGCCTTGAAGGTGGGGACATCATGCACGCGGATGATATTGTTCCCAAACGCATGGACGGTCAAGATGCATCTTTTGTCCGTGTATGTAAACTATTGTCAAATGTTTTTCGAAGCTAATCTATCTCTATCTTTTCCCCGATAGTACGAGCAACTTGTTGATCAAAACCAGCGCTCTCAAACCTGTTCCGAAGAGCTCAAGTTTCAAACGTTCTTCGGGCAACTTTGGTACATTGTCGTCATCCCCATTCCCAAAAGCAATGAACTTAAAACAAAGGAGCCTCAAAATGTCTGTCTTGCGGTTATTTGGCAAGTTCGTGCCATTTTACCCAACGCTCAAGGGTTGCCTCTGATTCCATTCTACTCACAAACTGGGGCTTTGGACCCCGCTGACATCAAATCCATCCAATGCGTTGTCGGCCGTGTTAAAGACCGGGGAAATTGGGGGTTGGTTGACCGCAGTGGCCTGCTGGCACATGCGGTATTTGCTGAGCGGATTAGTTGGTGGTGACATGATATATAACTATCACCACTCACTCGAATATCATTGACTTTGTAGTATACAAGCACTGTGTGACATTAAGTAAGAAATTATAGTGATTTTTCAGCATGTTTTCGTTGAGGAAAACATAGTAAATTATTTCATACATAAATTACATGAAATTCACACACTCTTTTTCTTTCATTTATGTACGATTTGCATCGCGTGATTTTAAGTTGAAAATAATTGTAATTTCTCAGTATGTTTTCTTTGAGAAAACTTGGCTGAATTTTTCAGCCATTTTATGTATGAAATTCAGTATTTCAGTATCCTAAACTACTGAAATTCAATAGGTCTCGACTTTACAGTGGTAACACCAGTCCATAATTGACCAGACCAGTCTGAATGTCTGATATTCATTGAAACTGTGACTGGACTGCATGAGATTGGTTAATGGTGGTTTTATTTTTTACAGCAAATTGCAAAACAATAGACATTTTGCACCAGAGCTCAACTAAGCCCCACCTTCCTATTGTGGCTCTGAAGTATCCACAAGCTTCACTTTTCATATACTGTAGCACACTATACTGTAACTACTATCTACGACTCAGAGTACTACCAAATACTACTATGCCTTCTAACTGATGCTATATCCATCCTGCACAAAAAGAGCTCATGATTACTATGTTGCAGTCAGCTCAGATGACACCTAAAGACATTGCATGCATTACCAATTACTCTGAACGGACAGTCTAAAGAGTTATTGTCACCACTGATACGGATGAGACTATTAGAGCTCAGTTGTTACGCGCTGGGGACCCTTTACTCTTACAGGCCCATTCTCTGAGGGAGGATGCCGAAGGGAGTTCTCAGCGGACTGCTAACTTACTGGCCCAGGCCTCATTTCTGTGTGACTCACTGCCCCCCGAATGTGATTTCGCTATTGTTCCCTTTTCTGGTTAGTATAGGTTGTTACAACTACTAACCCATTGTTTCCGTATTCGGTTACTATCACTTCTCGCTTTCACATTCCTGTTGTTACTATACTGGGTATAGTTAGAGATTCGTGACTCATACAAAGCTATTGTTACCTTACTTAGTAACGATAGCTTTCTGCCCCAAGTAGTATAAAAGATGTCATACAAAGCCAGAGAAGCCCTAAGCTTCTCTTGAATTCTATCTCCTGTCAAAGAACTCCTCCTTTCGTCCGAACTTCTTCTCCCTGTGCCAACTTAGAGGGGCTTGCCTCTAACTCAATCATTTACTTTGAAAGAAGTCTTCTACGTCATAGAAGACTTAAGGAATGCACTAATACTTATTATTAGTGGAACGACTTTAGGGACCTACCTTCAGGGCAGGCAAGACATACGTTTAGGGCAGGCAGACATATATTTAGGGCCGGTCAAGAAACGAGTTAACACGTTCAACGTCACTCAAAGTTAACACAAGTCACATTACCACGCTTTGCGTCATCAAAGAGTAACTCAAAGAGAAGCCGAAACACTTTGCGTCATATCAAAGTCGACTTAGGAATAACACAAGGCATATCTTCAGCACACATAACTCTGACACAAGGCTATTGCCAGATACACTACAGGGTGTAACATCAGTAGTGTCGGTAGTGGTGTCCTTCTCCTTGGGTCACTGTAAAGTCGAGACCTATTGAATTTCAGTAGTTTAGGATACTGAAATACTGAATTTCATACATAAAATGGCTGAAAAATTCAGCCAAGTTTTCTCAAAGAAAACATACTGAGAAATTACAATTATTTTCAACTTAAAATCACGCGATGCAAATCGTACATAAATGAAAGAAAAAGAGTGTGTGAATTTCATGTAATTTATGTATGAAATAATTTACTATGTTTTCCTCAACGAAAACATGCTGAAAAATCACTATAATTTCTTACTTAATGTCACACAGTGCTTGTATACTACAAAGTCAATGATATTCGAGTGAGTGGTGATAGTTATATATCATGTCACCACCAACTAATCCGCCTCAGCAAATACCGCATGTGCCAGCAGGCCTAGGGTTCATCATGGGTGACTGTCACACTGCAGTGTCACAGTCACGGGTCGCGCGGGTTCGGGTACGGTTTTAGGATTATGTACCCTTATATAAACCGGGCACTGTTACCACGGGTAAACGGTTTGGTTGCGGGTTTGCGAGCGCTAATTGGCCCCGATGAATCTTTCCATGCAACACCGGCATTTCACATATCCGATACTTGTCGTTGTCAATGCCGTGAGAAGCACTCCACTAATCTTGACTCCGCTCTGGGGAAATGGTAAGTGCTAGCCTTTTTTGATGTTATTTGATCTGTCCGTCCACGTGTCCAGCCATGCAGCCCACACCGGAGCATGGCTCCCTTCTTACCACGTAAAATCGGTGGTGCATGCACCTCCGTCACAAGTCAACGACTCAACGCGTTCCACTTCTCAACTTCAAAAGTCATCAAATTTCTAATCGGTCTAACCCATTCGCACAATAGGGTCACTCAAAGTTGGCCATTATCGGTCGCTTAAGTTCCTACTTATTGATTACTTATTGATGTTTTACTGCCAAATCGGCAATAAGTGAATGTAATAAGTGGAAAATAAGTAGCAAATAATAAATTATTCTGTGCATTAGTAAGATTTGGCAATGGATTCGGCAACACTGACTGAGTTTGAATCTCCCCAAGTCGAAAGCATAAAGTCCTCTTGACAACGTTGACGCTCACCATGCCTGCCGCCTCAAAACGGGTGCACCTGCTCGACGAGGTGGCAGGTTATCATGCTCAGCGAAAGTGGGCCTGCACCCTACAGATGGCATCTGAGTTTCTAGCCGACCTCCCCAGCTCAGATCCTCTGGCCGACACTGACATGTCTGAGTTGTCGTGGCCCTCTTCTCCGTCCTCTCCCTCTTCCCTATCCTCTAGTGTATCCGACCCTTCCGACTTGGCCTCACTTGGCACTCATTCAAGACACAGCTCCAGCAGCTTCGAGGACTTCGACAGCCTTGAAGACAGGTTGTCAGAACAGTGGGACGCCCAGCTTCAAGCTCTAGTGACTTACCTGCTTACAGCGCGGGTTCTGGAAGCATGTCCACCTGTGAAGAAATCAAGTCAGCTGGACCTTTATCTTACCGACTTTCGACGCGACCATCCAGACCGGTTTCGAAAAAAACTTCGGGTCTCACCACACGTGTTCGACCGCCTCGTGGAGCTTATCGAGGACCATCACATCTTCCACAACAACTCCAACGTCCCACAGCATCCCATCCCCATCCAGCTCGCCATATTTCTTGTCCGCGTTGGCCACTATGGTAATGCGTCAGCCCCTGAGTATGTCGCTCAGTGGGCTGGGGTATGCGTCGGGACAGTGATCAACGTGACATATCGCTGTCTCATCGCATTCTTGGCCCTTCACGACGAAGCCGTCATGATGCCACCTGAGGAGGAGAAGGAGCGAGCAAAGGAATACGTGGAGGCGGCAACATGTCCAGAGTGGTGAAATGGGTTCTTGCTTGCTGATGGGACGAAGTTTGTCCTTTTTCAGAAGCCTGGGCTACATGGGGAGGCTTGGTTCGACAAGAACAAGAACTACTCCATCAACTGTCAGGTATGTGAGCGATCTTCTCAGGCGAGTAGTACTAATTTATGCTTTTCAGATCATCAGTTTACCTCAAAGCCTACTGATCATCGATTACTCATTGGGCCACACAGGCAGCGTGCATGACGCATGGGCTTTCTGAAGCACTCGGACATTTCAAAACCATGAAATGATATTCGCGCCTGGTGAATGGATGTGGGCGGACTCGGCTTACACGCCCGAGACATGGAGTGTTGTGCCGTTCAAGAAACCTGTCAACGGACAGCTCACCGCCGACCAAAGGACATACAACTACTGGGTGTCCAAGGTGAGTTACTCATTTAGACTCGGAGCTGATCGAATCTCATTGACTACAGATACATATACGCGTCGAGCACACGATGGGCCTCCTAAAGGGGACGTTCCAGTCCCTGAAGGAGATCCGGATCCAACTCATCAACACCAAGCGCCACATGATCATCATCATGTGGGCTCGCGTCTGCATCGTTTTACACAATCTCATTATCCGTATCGAAGGCGATAACATCGATGAGAGATGGAGAGAGGGTCTTGTGAGGATGGGTTTGGATCGAGAGCACGGTAACGACGGGGATACAGATGAAGAGGACGAGCCCAGAAACGCGTTGGAACAGGCGCGGCGACGACTTGAGACGCCTGGGCAGCGTTTCAGATATAAGCTCATGAACGATTTGTTTAGTAGCCCTTCCTGTACGGCGGAACACCGCCCATAGTTTTTTAATCAGACCACAACGATGACTCGGACATGTGTGATTACAATCGCCAGAGCATCGGCCATGCATGCCCGATGCGAACATGTGAGATGCGTGACGATTACAGTGTGTTGCATGACGATTACAGCATCTCGTGTGACGATTACAGAATACAGTACTAGTACTGTATTTACATGCCGGGGTATGAACTAAGGGTGTCGGATGGCACTGTGGCATCATTCAGCTCGGCCATCAGGCCGAATCTCTCTAACGGCCGGTTCTGGCCCTGCATCATCGTCGGCATACCTTGCCGGTTCTGAGTCATCATCATCTGCATCTGCATCATACAGATCTGGTGCTGCTCGCGCTCCCGTTCACGCTGATGCTGTTTCTCCATCGCCTTGTTCTCGAGCTTGCGACGCTTCAGCTCCAGCTCACCTATCGCACGCTCATGCTTCTGTGTCCCCAGACGCTCAAACAACTGATTGTCCTTCGCAGTTCCTTCAGCGAATGCGTCTTGGATGCTACGCTTTGATGTTGTTTTTGACCTAGGGGTGCTGGCCCGGGATGGTGTCACAGAGGTAGCCTCAGCTTTGACCTTGCTGCTGCTACCAGCAGTAGACGGGAAGGGTGTGACTAAAGTGGGGCTGGCCGAATGGATGACATCATCATCGACAGGTGAGATGGTGTGTGGGCTATAAAAATCGCCTTCATCCTGGACAAGCAACAAGATTAAGCATATCCATAAAAGAAACTGTACACACTCCAAGCCCAAATCGCCATGTGCACCACCTCCCAAGCCCAAATCGCCGTGTGCACCACCTTCCAAGCCCAAATCGCCATGTGCGCCACCTCCCATCAGCACCGAAAGTGCTTCCCCCGCCAAATCCTGCCCACGGTCGGAGGAAACGGTGTATGGGTTGAAGTTCGGTAACGTGCGCCAGTAGCCGTGTAGCCTTGGCCACCACTTGAAGTTCTCCGTTTCCTTCTCTACAAACGGTTGGGTTCACATATAAATAACATCATAGTATATATAAATTACACGTACCGATTAAGTTGGCAATCTCACTGCCTGGTGTGATGTCTTCTGCCTTCAAGCCGGCACCAGTCCTTCCGATACGCTCGTTTACGGCACAATACTGCTTTTTGAGCCTAAGAGAGATAGTGAGCAGATACCGAAGACTTAGCTGAATACATACGTGTTAGTGATGTAGTTGTCGACGGCCTTCGCATACTTGCTTGGGTTGGTTTGAAAGTCAGCTCGGACGCCTGGATCATCGTCGATAGAGAAGATACCATCTGCGACTTGCAGATACGCAGCACCCTTGTTCGACTTGGCAGTCATTTTGGAGCGCCCCTCCGACTTTGCAGCCTGGGTAGAGTCCCCAAAGAGTTTGATGGCGACATCCGCATGTGCGTCCAGATAGTCCAGCAAACGCTCCGTGCGCTCTGGGTATTTATCCCAAACTACGCGTGCTGGAATTTTGAGGGTGGGAATAACAGTGGCAGGCTCTTCAAGTTCATCGTCGCTGGCTTCAGATTTCTGGGCATCGCTAGCTATAGCAGCAGTGGTCTTTCTGCGTCCACGTCCTTTTTTTTGGCTCCCAGTATGAGAGGATTCTGCACGGGACTTTTTTGGAGACTTTGCTGCCTTGGGTTTCGTCGTTTTAGCCATGATAAACCAAATGGATGTGAGGAACAAGGGAAGGAGCGATGGGGGAAGGAGTGATGGGGGAAGGAGCGATGGGGGAAGGAGCGATGGGGGAAGGAACGATGAGGGAAGGAACAACAGTAGTAACGAAAAAAATCGGGAGATCAATCGGAGTTTGGATTCCGAACAAGTGGCCCAATAAGCGGAGGCAATAAGTGGGCCAATAAGAATAATCGTCAACAAAGTTCCTTATCCCACTTATTCCTCTCCTTCTTGTCCTCCTTATCAAATAAGTGGTGAAATAAGTGACATTTTAATTAGCCAATAAGTGGCAAATAAGGGGAACTCTGAACAACCCTAATGGTAAGTAGAGGATCCTCATCCTCGTCACTTTATATACTAAAGTTTTTTTGCGTGGCTCCCTTCTCACCACGTAAAATCGGTGGTGCATGCACCTTCGTCACATGTCAATGACTCAACGCGTTCCATTTCTCGACTTCAAAAGTCTTCAAATTTCTAACCGGTCTAACCCATTTGCAGAATGGTAAGTAGAGGATCCTCATCATCGTCGCTTTATATACTGACTTTTTTTTGATGTCGGTCCCTTTGTCTAGCCATGATCTCTCTTCCGCTTTTTTGATTTTCGCTTTCGACTACCATTTCTGCAGTGCCGACTGTGCTGTCCAACCAGCCATGATCCCCTCTGAGCCCTATCCCGCTTTCTTGATCGTCCCCTTCGACTACCATTTGTTCAGTACTTCTCATTTGCGGTCTGTCATATCACCATACGACATGAACGACATCGGCATCCGAAGACCAGGGTGTGTCAAGTTGGTCTTGGCTGTGTTGCATCATATAAACGCTCTCGTTTTGCGTCACAGAGTAAGTCCCAACCCAACTCCTCATGGCTACGGGTAGTTCTAACAGAGTCTCTCCACCTGGAAAGTCGACATCACTCTCCTTGACAACCTCAAGAAAGTCATCTCGAGTCTCACGGCCCTCGTTTAAGGCAGCTGACGTGCTCAACACTCTCCCCTCGAGGCCCTCGCTTAAGGCAGCTGCCTCGCTCGCCTCTCTCTCCTCGACGACCTCAACGAAGTCACTCCAAAACGTATCCGATGATGGGAATAGTGAATCTCGTGCCAGCAGCCCTCGTGCCAGCAGCCCTGACCATGTCAGCATTGTGAGCGACACCGAAGTTGACCCGGAGATAGAACTTGGTACGTGTATTGTGATACTTGTAATCTCTTTTACTAAACTTATTTTGTATCAGACAACATCAAAAAGACCTGGCATTCCCCTATTTATTCGTTCTTCAAGTCCGACGTATCTGTTCAGTATCACGACGGTCGACTCTGTCACTTCTTCCCTTGTGCCGCATGCGTCTGCAAGACGACTCTTGGAGGTGTCCGTCGCTTCCAGGACTCAATGGACAAGGCCTCGACTGCCAATCTGCGCCACCATGCCATTCGCTGCTTCGGTGAAGATGCTGTGAAAACAGCAACGAGTGTCAAGGATGTGGAGGCCCATAGTGGCTCCATTTTTGCCGCTTTTGCTCGCCAAGGACAAAAACCGGTTCAATACTCTCACCGCTCACTCACTAACAACGAAATTCGGTGAATTCTATGATTTATTACTAGATACCTCTCTTATCATGACATTCAGCGCTTGTGTTGTCAAGTGGGTCACCGAGAACAATCGCCCAGCGAGTATTGTCAACGACACTGAACTTCCTACCCTCGTGATTTCTGGGCGACCCCATGCTACCCTCCCTTCTGCCTCCACTGTCACACGAGATATCAAGGCTGCGTTTGCAAAGTGCCGCGAGAAGATTGGCAAGTTGCTTAAGGTAAGTGCAGTGCCAAGTCACCTTCCTTTACAGGTCGCGACTAACCAATTATGATAGGACTATCCTGGATGCCTTCATTTTGCAACCGATGCTTGGACATCACCCAACCATCAGGCTTTCATCACATGGACAGTTCATCTCCAGCACGAAGGCAAAATGCTCACGTTTCTGTTGGACTTTGTCGAGGTGCCTGAAGTAAGTTTTCGTACTATCTGCCACTGTCCCTCTCCTCTTACTCATGGTATTCAAGTCACACACAGGCGTGGTTATGGCTAATGCGTTCCATGATATGCTGGAGTGCTTTGGACTTCAGGAGAAGGTAAAGCGCTCTTTAATTTCTTATATACCCGTTTGTCTAGTACTAAATATTAGTACCTAGATTCACTCCATGACTGCCGACAATGCCAGTTCAAATAATGTTCAAGCAGCTGCCCTCTATGACCTCGATAACTCCTTTGACAAAGCCAACCACATCCGATGTTTCAATCATTCTATCCAACTCTCCGGCAAGGCCCTGATCAAGCCATTCAATGCGGGTATGGGCAAAGCAGACAGCGGTCTCGAAAATGGTAACGACAACATGCCAAGTCTTGAGGACTTCAATGATAACGATGATGCTGACGACGACGCCGACACTGACTCTGGGGATCTCTTTGAGAATGGCGATGAAGACGATGGTGAGTTTGAGAAGCTCAGTGAGGAAGAGCATTCGCGTCTCTTGGATGATACATCGGCAGTTCGCGAGACAGTGTCGAAGGTATGACTTTTCTTCATGGCTTATTTCCATTTGTCTGACTTCGGTGATGTGTTTTTTCACAGCTTCGACAACTTTCATTTGCGATAATTCATTCGACTACTATTGCTCTCCCAGCTTGGCGACGATTTTGCGAGGTCCATGGACTTAAACTGAAGCTGATCCCTCGAGACGTCGTCACACGTTGGAACTCGACCCACGATATGATGGTGTTTGCCCTCGAGTATCGCAAGCCGATTGATAGTATCACAGCAGACAAGGCTCTGAAACTGAGGAAGTTTGAGCTCGACAACAAGGGCTGGGTTATTATTGAACAGCTCATATCAGTCTTGCAGGTAAATACCACAGTCTATTCAGTCTAACAGACACTAATGCATAGTCTATTCAGTCTAACAGACACTAATGCATAGTCTATGGTGTCTACCTGCTTAGCAATACAAGTCGGCGACACTGTACTTTTCCCAGGATTCCGCCAGTATAGCGGGTGTGATTCCAGCCATGGACACTCTGAATGATACTCTGGACCCGGAAATGAAGATGCCGTATCACCCCTCGATCCTTGCTGCGATGGCGGTGGCTAGAAAAAAGATGAACCGTTACTATTCGCTTACAGATGAGGCAGCGCCTTACCGGATCGCCATGGGTATGTCCATCATAGCCTAATGTCTAGCCAGGGACTAATTTGACACAACAAGTCCTTCACCCGGGGCTTAAACTAGAATACTTTCGTCAACACCAGTGGGAGAAGGAGTGGATTGAGCAGGCTGAGAATATGGTGCGTGAGGAATACGCCGCGAAGTATGAGAAGACTGCAGCATCTGAGGAGACGAGCGTTCAGACCTCACCTGTCCAGGTATGTGGCATAACATCGCGCGCGTTCCGCCGTTCTCTAATTCATTCAACTTAATCCAGGGGAACAAAGGCGTCTCTATGTTTGCAAACATCTCTGTTGGTACCTCAGCTGCAACTACTCTCAGCGAGGTCGATGAGTACTTGAACCGTCCTGTGGAGAACATACTCGATCCTCTCAAGTGGTGGACTGATAACCGCCGAGTCTATCCGAATCTCTCGTCTATGGCCCTGGATTATTTGAGCATACCTCGTAAGCCATTCAATACAGAGTCACCCAGTTCTTTAATAACTAGCCCTAGCGACGTCGACTGCAGTCGAACGTGTCTTTTCTCAAGGCCGGCACATTTTGCACTTCACTCGGAACCGGCTATCACCCTCAGCTATTCGCGCTTACCTCTGCCTTGGCTCTTGGGCACCCCACGGCCTCGTGTCCGTTACTGATTTTCTGAAAGCCATCCAGTCAGCTTCGAAGAGGAAGCGAGATGAGGATATTGAGGAGGCTGGTGATGTCAAGGTGGCTGCATTGTAGGGGTTCTTGTCGACGTTGTCGTGTTCTTGTGCGCTGTGTAGTAGAATGCATGTCATCACGTTTCCGTGTTATTGTGTGTCGCGTAGTAGAATAATACATCTTGTCATCGTATCGTATTTACGGCATCTGCTTTGTTTTTCGCTCATTCGTGTGTTCTGTCTCAGTCCGACCTGTGTGAACCACTCTCTTGCTTCCGCTCAACAGCATTTGCTTAGCCCCTGTCTACTTATCTCTGAATAGACCTGTCATCGGCCAAGTGAGCCCCCGCAGGCTTTAACTGCGTCCATGTTATGTGAATAGACATATTATTGGACAAGGCACCCGCAGGCTTTGAGTCATGTATAGTTACTGTAAGCAATCACACTAACGTGTGTTCTATATGCAAGACAAAATAAAGTAGTTAGGCAGCGATGCAATTATACATCATAGTGCCGATGAGTAGACACAAACTTCTTTACAGCCCCAGCGGCGGTGTGATTACCTATTGTAAATGTATCATAGTGTCGATGAGTAGACGATAACTTCTGTACAGCGGTACAGCCCCGGCTCCACACTCAGCCTCGGACAATAATTGTACAATCTCTCCATTTTTACAACCCGACTTTGACGCACTGGCAACATCGCTTTGACTGCGTTCATGTGATTTGTTGGAGTCCTCAAAGCCCTATTAGTGACAACAAGGGTAAGTACTGTAATTGCCGTCGATCCTGTCTCGCTGCGCGGCACTAATCACTAATCACATCTCCGGTTATCCTATTCTCATCCTCGATACCAACATCCTTCTTTCATCCCTCTCTATGGTCACCTATTCTCATTGATAAGTCATCCTCGATACCACCATCCTTCTTTCGTCCCTCTATGGTCACCTCACTTGTCGAAAGCCAGCGCTGGACTCCTTTTTGACACAAATTGACAGGTCATACATCACTTCAACTCCCCATCAACTTTGCCCGGGCCACCTTCACTGCCGCCACATCCTCCTTCAAGTTCGCTGCATCCCATCCACCACCATTGCCGCCCCAAGTACGAAATGCTCCATCACACACAGCTGCGGCTCGTGTCTGGTTCACGTTTCAACTTTGCGCGGGCCACCTCACTGCCCCACCTTCAAGTTCCTCCTTCAAGTTCGCCGCCGAGTGAGGAACGCTCGCCTCCTCACCCTCCAGTTTTTCTATTCAAACTCCTAAGCCCACAGGACGTTTCATTCTGGAATTGTCACCAGATAGATCATTGGCAGCAGCTGCACGGTTGACAGGGAATATGGCCACAGTTTTCGACCTCTTCAATGACGGGCACGCCATGGTTCACTCCAGACGGACATGAAGTCTGGCGTCTTACTTGAGCGTATGTGGGTGACCCAGCACCAGGTAACCATCAAAGTTGGCTTTGTCCACCCTTCCAACTTAACCTGGCCATTCAGCCCGACTTCACAGAGACCTATAACGCGCTCATCAAGCGTTCTCGCCCGAGCCTCGTCTCAGCTCCCCCAGTATGTATTGAGTTAGCGACCATCCAAGCGTCATGTAACGCATGTGCCATATATCACAGACACGACGTATAGGTACAATTCGCTCCCATCAGCACGGACCAGAGTACGAAGATGACGGGCTCAGCTCCGATGAGGCAGATGGTCAAGAAGGTGAGGCCTTAGACGACGAAGACGAGATTGAGCCCAAGTCCTCCGCCCCAGATGAGTCCAACGTCTTCACACCGCAAGCTCAATCCTCATCACCCGATTTGACCCCAACGCCTTCCCCTACTGCTGCATCTCTGCCTCCCACTCAACAAGGGAGGCACTTCTTACCATCAATCCTGAAGATTCTCGCGAGGCGCCCAGTGCAACGTACCGGCACCCCTTGCTCGAGATTCATAGTGCTACGGACCTCCCCCGACTACGGAATGGAACTTGCGTCGGAGACTCAGAGCGCCCGGAACAGAACGTGCGTCAGAGACTCAGAGCGCCCATCAGCCACAAGCCACAACTGTACAGTGCCTTCCATATTCGTAGATCATCAACATTTTCCTCTCGGCTAAAACCCACCTCACACACTAACCGCGCCACTCTGTGCAGACCCTTTCCAGGAGGTGCACTTGCCATGCAACTCCTCCATCTGCCCCGCCGCCCTCCTCTGCACTTTCAAGAAGAAGCCTCGGACGGGACGGTGAGAACGTGCGGTTCCCCTTGCTCCCTCGCCACTGCCACTGCCAACGCGTCCGTGCCCACCACCACCACCACCACCACCACCGCTCGCCCATGCACCAACTCCTCCATCTGCCCCACCGCCCTCCTCTGCACTTTCAAGAAGAAGCCTTGGACGGGACGGTGACTCGGTGAGAACGTGCGGTTCCCCTTGCTCCCCCGCCACTGCCACTGCCAACGTGTCCGTGCCCCACCATACGATACCGAGCACAAATCCAATGTCCTTAGTATAATCCCCCTTTGATGTGTGCCATGTAGTAGAATTAGTACCAAAATACATCATGTTCAAATAAAATAAAAAACTACTTGAGTGACCTAACCCACGGGTAATAGTCAACCCTCAGCGGGTTATCGCGACACCGCGACACCATACAGTGATCCAACCCACGGGTATTCAACCCTCAGCGGGTTATCACGACACCACGGCACTGCAATGAAACCGTGTGCGCACGGGTACGGTGTTTACCCGTAACTGTAGCGGGTACGGTGTCACGGGTCACGGGTGCGGTGTCGGATTTCCTGACCCGAGGGTTACCCGTGACGAACCCTAAGCAGGCCACTGCGGTCAACCAACCCCCAATTTCCCCGGTCTTTAACACGGCCGACAACGCATTGGATGGATTTGATGTCAGCGGGGTCCAAAGCCCCAGTTTGTGAGTAGAATGGAATCAGAGGCAACCCTCGAGCGTTGGGTAAAATGGCATGAACTTGTCGAATAACTGCAAGACAGACATTTTGAGGCTCCTTTGTTTTAAGTTCGTTGCTTTTGGGAATGGGGATGACGACAATGTACCAAAGTTGCCCGAAGAACGTTTGAAACTTGAGCTCTTCGGAACAGGTTTGAGAGCGCCGGTTTTGATCAACAAGTTGCTCATACTATCGGGGAAAAGATAGAGATAGATTAGCTTCGAAAAACATTTGACAATAGTTTACATACACGGACAAAAGATGCATCTTGACCGTCCATGCGTTTGGGAACAATATCATCCGTGTGCATGATGTCCCCACCTTCAAGGCAACGCAGTTTGCCCCACTGCTCAACAGCCTCCGGAAGAAATTTCCTGGCGACCTTTGGCTGGACAGAGAACCGGGTCGCCAAGCTGTTCACAAGGACTTTGCGAATGGTGTCATCAAGGCAACCCACTCGCTTCGGAGCCACAAGTTCATATTGTGGGTCTGCAATGAATTATCTTTAGATTAAGGGTAAAGGTACCAAGACACGACTTACAATCTTCAAGCCTTTTCGTTCGTGAAGAGAGGTACTTGGGAGGCTTTCCGAGCTGCTCATCGGTAAGGTTGTATGAAATTTTGATTTGCCAGAGCTGCGACAGATCTATAAGGTGTCGGTCCATACTCACGTATGGGTTTCGTCGGCTCTGGATGCTGCGTTGAAAGTACCCGCATTGCCTCTCGATGGGGAAAGCCCATGTTGTCCAACACGGTCCCATCCATCTGATTTGGTCAGGAATGTGGAGGAGGGCGTGTATTGTGAGCGGGCACGCTGGAAGTCGTTCAGGCTTGTGCTGGTAGTAGAGGCTGGATGCATGGATTGAGTCAGTCTTTGTTTTTTCGGAAACGAAAGGGGCGAACGCACTGCTCATAATCTACCACCCATTTACGGATTCCCAACTCGATTTCGTCGATGTCCTTCTCACTGATCTTGAATTGCAGACAGAGATTGAGAATTCTGACAAGGGAGCAGAAATGTTTGTAATAGCGGTCTTTGGGAAAGCGACCTCGTAGGACGGTGGGGGCGATAAACAGAGACCACACGGACCACGTCGAAGACGTGAAAGACGAAGAATCTGTTGCTGGGTTGGGAATGGATGTCCCAAACGATGAGGGTATCGTTCTTGTAGCTGCCATGGATGTGGTACCGACAGCCTGCCAAATATGTGGACTCAGGACGTATGGCTGACCCTCATCCATTCCCTTGTAGCGGCCGGACCAGAAGAGGACGAGGTTCGGGATAAGATTTTCCCAGATCAAATGCATGAAGTCGTACGGAAATGACTGGGGAAACCTCAGGGACCCGAGAGCACTGAGAAGAGGGATCCCCTTGATGCCATACTCCTTTGCAAGTTCCTCTCGCTGTATTTCTGTGGGCGCGGACTCCACTGCTTTGGCCTGCACCATAAAGCGATCGTGCGAGCGTAGCTGTCACCGCCGGTGGTTTTGTAGCTTGCTTGCTACACTAGGTCGCTTCTAGGGTCTGTCGATGATGAAGACCTTGTCGTCTTCGGGTGTCCTTGTGGCAGGGAGGTACGGAGTCTGCAAAGATAGTGACAGTCCTCCCTTAGTAGATAGATGGACAAGGAGTATCTTGTTTCACTGCTAGACTGGGTAGTCGGACAGGAGACTCAACTTGGCCTCTACTAGGCACAAGGAGTGCTACTTATATAGTACTTGGGTCTAGACTAAGGTAGGAGTCTGTAAGTAACTATAGTAGGAGTCTAACCGTACACATGTATCTGAAACATATCGCAGAACTAGGCACACATCACAAACCAGGGGCATCAGATAACTGTTCATCAGCGCATCAATCAGAAGGCCGCCGACATGTTGTGATCCCATCAGAACATGAACCTAGAATGATCCTCTGGATCATTCCCACGGTGACGCTTCTATTGATCCTTCAGATCAATACCAGCTAGCCCCATTCGTACGCATCAGAACATAGTCCAGAAACTTCGAACTCTTTTGGGCTGGTTCCCTGAACTTACCCCGGTCCATGAGGCATACGTGCTAGCCTCATCCCAGGAGCCGGTGTCGCCTGACCTTGTCAGATGTCCCAGCAGGTGCAGCGCCCTCCGTTATGCCCTTCTTCAGGGAATAGATGCTGACAGAACGCATACCTACAGTGGTTGGGCTGCGAGCCCGTTACAGTAGCAGTAAGTTCTCTGGACGATACTCGACAACATCGGTTGGCGCGGGATGATTGCGGCAGGACAGCGGTACATAGAGCGTCTTGTTTCGCGAGTCCGGGATGCGAATACCGAGGATCTTGCACATTCGACAGGGACACAGGCCATTGTGTCCTTTCATGTGCATGAGCATGGAAACAGCGGGAATGTTGCCAAAGCCAGTGATGACATAGGCGTGGAGGGCGAAAAGGCTTCTCGAGAGGGCATCGTATGCAGACACGCCGATCGTGAGCTCGAGCAGTTCACGTACGAGCAGATAGATGAAGGAGTCTGCGTCCCATGGTTTTGGACCAGGTATGATCCCAACACAAAGAATGTTGTCCTTTTGGAAGTGTTGCTCTGGAGGGAGGTTGTAGTTGAAAATGAGGAGGATCCACGCAGTATGCTTCTGCTTTTTAAAAGGAGCGAAGCCATCGGTGGCAAAGCCGAGTGCGATATCATGATGATCCGAGAAGTAATTGTGAGGGTGCGTCTGGTCTCCAACAACAACACGCTCTCCAAGAAGCGAGAGATAATGGAGCCCATCGAAAATATCCGTTATCGTTCTGGGCCTGCAGGTCTTTGCATGCTCATCTGCACAGACATGACGATCTGAGAAGGTAATTCAGCAAGAGAACAACTCAAAAGTGTGCTGAGACAAACTCAGACTGCGTGGGTGTCCAGTTCGTGCAGATTGCACAAAACTTGCATAGAAAAGAACCACGATGGGGCTGCGAAGGGCTTGAAATTGACTAAGACGACCGTCAGGGGAGGTGTAGTGAGAATGAGAGAGCGGCGGTGATCGTGAGGGGCACAATCCTACTGCCATCTATCGAGTCGGACGGCTCATCCCCCATGATCCAAAGACATCGAATGGCAACCAGGAACCTGCGATGGCGTCGAGAATGAAAGGGAATGGTTCCAGTGCTGGCAATAATCATAGGAGAAGCAGAGATGACCTTGAAGTCGACTGCTGGCACTGCTGGCACAGAACTTACGACTCGGAGCCTCTGAGAGAACTGTCAGCCACAGCAGACTTTGAAATTTGACTTGTTGAAAATTTTACAAGTCACCGTCAACCACTTTGTCCCCCACCCCCACTATGGCCTCTCAATTCGAGCATGGTCCTCCCGTCGGCGGAGGGCTCGCTGCATGATGTGTAATATCTTTACATTATCTATCAGGCTCAAAGAGTGTAACAGCAGCACAATTTCCCACTTGGAGCAAGTTTCGTGTCGCCATCGCCAGGGTTTTTCAACATGCATTCTGACTTGCAGTGGACAGCCGCTGCAAGTCATCAATTCACGGCTGACAACCTCTTTATGAACTCACAGAAATGCTCCACCTTCTCGTATCTGCCGCTATGACGACTTTTTTCCACAGCCCCCACATTCATCGAAACAACGCTCACTGCACGCTCTGCCCAATCAATGTACGTCATCGCCCCATGTCATCCGCGATTTATCCAGCAGATGGCAGCAGTATGCTGGTGCACACCTCTTTGTTGATGGTTCGTCTGATGGTCCTCCTCCTTATGACTTAGGTCGAGGTCACTACCCTTCAACACTGAGAATATGCTAAAGGTGGGGTAGCCCAGGTAGGCTGTAACCGGCTCCTGGGACGAGGCTAGCTTGTATGCCTCGTGGACCGGGGTAAGTTCCTGAACCGGGCTAGTACTGTATGGATTGATCGGATCACTTGTCATTGATACGTGTAGCGCCTCGTTGTGATGTGGATGGACAGGTGGCCAGCATCGTGTTCTTTCAGATTGCTGTGTCCTCGGGTTTGCTTAGTGATACTTTGTACGAGTTTGTAGCCTTCTCGGTGTACTTAAGGACGACCAGCTTGGCCAGGTAGCGGCAAGTTGAGTCTCCTGTCTAAATAACAGAAGTCTCTTCCCTTCTATTCAAAGCGGGGTCTTATCGACGTAACGATAAGGCGGGAACCCACTACTCTAAAGTCTACTGAGTCGCTACAAGGCTTAGCTTATGACCCAGCGTCCCGCAAAGGACAGAGTCACTCTACCCAAGTACGCCTTCTGCCAAGAGGTGTTTCCCGATCTTGTGCACAAGGGAGGACGCTGCACGTGCTTCGACTGCCCGAAGCCCAAGGAAGAGATGCCCACCACAGACGTAACTGAGCTCTAATCGTCTCGTCCACACCGGCGGTGACATTAGACTCAACTTTGTTAAAACTATGGCTAGCAGCAGCAAAGATAGCGTAGATATCGACCACCCAGAACACCTCACGAAGGAACAACTACTCGTCACAAGACCTAACTCAAGAATCAGAAGACTCGAAGCATACGAGTCGGCCAACAAGAAAGGGAAAGCCATCCAACTATTCTGTAGGAACAGCGACCTAGAGATCAAAGACGCTGGACCAGTGACCCTACACAACGGAGTCTGGCACCGTATCCTACCAGGAGCAACTAGGAAAGACTTCGTACTCGGAAAGCCCGAGCCTAGCATACACAACTTCGACATCAGCATCGAAACTAGTGACGCGACCACCCCGAGTATAGTGGTAGAAGAACCAGCCAAAGAGAAAGCACCAGCCAAGGAAGAAGCACCGGTCAAGGAGAAACCAAGCAGGGACTCCTCAGACGACGAAGACAACCAGATAAACGAACGAATCCGTCGAAGCCCAATCCAACGAAGCGTATCCTTTGCACAAGTAGTGACGGCTAAGCAGAAACCCCAAAACACGCAAACTACCCTAAAACAACCCCAAACGACAACTGCAATGGCCACCCAAACCACCACCCAGACCACCACCACCGCAACAACCGCCGCCCAAGCCAATGTCACCAAAGCCTTCCAGAAAGCCCTCCAACGCGCCCCTCCACCTGGAGGAGGTGGCGGAGGAGGCGGCGGAGGAGGCGGCGGAGGAGGCGGTGGAGGAGGCGGTGGAGGAGGCGGTGGAGGAGGCGGTGGAGGAGCAGGACCAAATCCGCTTCAACCAGTGGCCGTAGCACAAGATGTGCGAGCAATGGGCAAACTCCCGGAGACGTTCGACGGCGACAGGACCAAAGCCAACGACTTCATCGAAGAAGTAAAAGGATATCTGCGCCTCAACGCAGACGTCAGCGGCTTCAACTCCCCCATGAAAAAGATCGCCTTCACCCTGACCCACATGAAAGGGGAAGACGTTACGGGATGGACCAGAGACATAGGAGCCATGCTCGACGCGCTGGACCCCGTCGCCGACAACATTCCCCTGCTATGGGAACAATTCCTAACAGAGTTCGCGGCCCAATACCTCGATTCGGCCAAAGAAGACCGAGCCCGCACCGCCCTACAAAACCTAGCCATGAAACCAGGGGAAATAGACCTATACATATCAAAATTCGAAGAGCTGGCCCGCAGGGCTGGCTACACCACAGGGGATAACGCGACGACCCGACTATTCCTGCTCGGTCTTACCCCAAAGACAATGACCGACGTCATGGCCAGCCCACCGGTAAGGGGATACGAGGCCATAAAACAAAGAGCCATCGAAAGCACCATCGCCCAAAGAACCATCCGCGATCTACTCGCAATACGACACGACCCAGCCAAGGCGGACAACAGAGCGAACTTCCCCTTCCAGCAAAACAGGGGACAACGACGCCCCTTCTTCCAAAAGCCAGCGAACCCACAGCCATACCGGCAACCGTACCACTCATCAAACGCCCCGAGGTGGATGAACAACCAAGCCGTACCAATGGACCTTAGCAGGTCGAGAGCGCCCAACACCTACCAAAGAGGAGGGCAATCGCAAGCTCGGGGACGAAACAACTGGCGCTCCAGAGCCAACGTCGCCAACTTTCCCCCAAGGAACACCAGCAATGCCTGCTTCAACTGCGGAGAAATAGGGCACTTCGCCCGAGCTTGCCCGAGCAAAGGGAAGGCAAGGGCAAACCTCATCGACTTCGATCCGAACGAAGAAACCGTCTATGAAGGAAGCACCCCCGAAGTAGACAGGGTCGCCTTCCTGAAAGCAGAGATCAATGCGATGACCTTCGATGAGAAACAGCAGCTGGCAAAGGAAGTAGGAGAGGAGAGCCCACAGGATTTTCCCACAGCTTAATCAGGTCGGCACTGATTAAGCAGGGAAGCGATAGCGATAGCAATGTGTATATATCAGCACGAAAATCAATGACAGTCCGATGCTACATCCATTCGATCGCAAAAAGAGCCGAAACGATCGCCCTGGTCGATTCCGGGGCAACAGAAAACTTCATGAACCTCACCTACGCCAGATGGCTGAGGCTACCAATCAAACAGCTGGCAAGACCACGAAAACTGTTCAATGTCGACGGAACAGAAAACCGAAACGGCGAGGTCAAGTTCTACACTGACCTACAAGTACAGACCGGATCAACACGAACCCAACTAAGGTTCTTCCTCTCGGACCTAGGCGACCACAAAGCAATCCTAGGATACTCCTGGTTCGCAGCGGCCCAACCGAAGATAGACTGGAAGAAAGGCTGGATCGACCACACCCAGCTACCGATCATCCTACGAGCCCACAACGCCAAAAAGGCAACCTTCGTACCAAGGAACCGAAACGTTCCCCGAAGGCCCAATCAGGACCGGTATTACATCGGATGTGTCACGGTACACCCGGCCCAACCAAACGAAAACCCGCCGCATGCCATCCCAGCCGAATACGAACGACACAAAAAGGTATTCAGTGAAGAACAATCGCAACGGTTACCCAAGCACACGGTATGGGACCACGCCATCGAACTACTACCCAACGCCCCCGCAACACTCCCAGCGAGACTCCTCCCCCTTAACCAAGCGGAACGAGAAGAAATGCACAAGTTCGTAGCCGAGCACCTAAAAAGGGGGACCATACGAGAGTCATGGAGCCCCTACGCCGCAAACTTCTTCTTTGTCAAGAAGAAGGACAAGAAACTACGCCCAGTACAGGACTACCGCCCGATCAACAAATGGACGGTGAAAAACAGGAACGTCTCCCCTCTGATTCCCCAAACCATCGACCGCCTCAGCGGATGCACCCTATTCACCAAGTTCGATGTGAGGTGGGGATATAATAACATCCGCATCAAAGAAGGGGACGAATGGAAAGCAGCTTTCCTTACAAGCGAAGGGCTATTCGAGCCAACTGTCATGTTCTTCGGCCTTACCAACTCACCAGCCACCTTTCAAATGATGATGAACACCATCTTCCGAAGGGAAGTCGCGCAAGGATGGCTGTCGGTGTACATGGACGACATCGCCATCCACACCAAACCAAGAAAAGGCGAAACCGAAGAGCAACACCAACAAAGGCACACAGACTACACGCACCTCGTCCTCGACAAACTCGAAGAAAACGACCTATACTTAAAACCGGAAAAATACGAGTTTGCGAAGGACGAGATCGACTACCTAGGAGTGATCGTCGGAAAGAATAAAATACGCATGGACCCCACAAAACTCAAAGGGGTTGCAGATTGGACGGTCCCTCGCACCCCAACCGAAGTACGACAATTCCTAGGTTTTACCGGCTACTACCAGTACTTCGTCCCAAATTACTCAAAAATCGCCCGACCGCTACTAGACCTCACAAAGAAAACCACCGATTGGCACTGGGGGGAAAGCCAGCACCGAGCGTTCGAGGAACTTAAATCGAAAATGTGCTGCAGCCCGGTACTTACGCAGCCCGACTTTAACAAGCGATTCTACCTTCAAACAGACGCCTCCGCATACGGCGTGGGCGCCGTACTCTCGCAGAGGGGAGAAACCTCACCAACTTTGGCCAAACGCACGAAACCAGTCACGCACCCAGTCGCCTACTACTCCGCAACGTTCATTCCAGCGGAACGAAACTACGACATTTACGAGAGGGAGCTGCTAGCCGTGATGAAATCCCTCGCACACTGGCGACCATACTTGGGCTGGACAAAAGAACCATTTACCATCCTGACCGACCACGCCAACCTCCAATATTGGAAGTCACCTCGAAACTTGAACAGACGAACGGCACGCTGGCACGCGGACCTCCAAGAGTACGATTACGAAATACAACACGTACCAGGAAAGGACAACGTCCCAGCCGATGCGCTATCACGGCCACCAGGCATAGACCAGGGTAAGGACGACAACCAAGGGATCACCGTGCTCCCACCATCGAAATTCATCAACCGGTCAAGTTTGGAAGCTACAACATTCCCCGAAGAGAGAAAGAAGATGGCCATGATCCTCGCCCATGATCACGCTACCGCAGGGCACCCAGGAAGAGATGAAACGATAAGGCGAGCAAGGCAGGGACCACGATGGCCAGGGATGAACCAATGGATCGCCAACTACGTCAAAGGATGCGCAACATGCCAACAAAACAAAATCATAACTCACAAGAAAAAGATCCCCTTGTTCCGCATAACAACTGACGAACAAACCCTCCCCTTCCAGCAAGTAGCAATGGACCTCATTACGGGACTCCCGACGCACAAAGGAAAAGACGCCATCCTCACCAGCGTCGATCACGGGTGCTCGCGAGCGGCCATCTTCCTTCCATGCTCCACAACGATAACAGGGCTAGGGATAGCCCAGTTATACCTGGATAACGTTTATAGATGGTTCGGACTCCCTACCAAGGTCATCAGCGACAGAGACCCACGCTTCACCTCCCACTTTGGTCGGGAACTCGCGAAAAAGCTGGCCATCCAACAGAACTTATCAACGGCCTTCCACCCACGAACAGATGGGATTTCCGAAAGGAAAAACCAATGGGTAGAACAATACCTCCGACTCGTGACTTCATCAGCCCCCGAAGACTGGACCCACTGGCTAACGATAGCGTCGGCAGTACACAATAACCGGAGGAACGAGACAACTGGCCTATCGCCCAACCAAATCCTTCTGGGGTACGAACCGGAACTATTCCCAGCGGAAACGCCCCCATCAAGGAACGAGGCCGCTGAGAATCGGATCTCCGTCATGAACGATAGGCGAGCCCAGGCTATTGATGCCATCAATAGAGTCGCAAAAGGGAAATCAGTGATCCCATCACAATACAAAATCGGAGAAGAAGTCTGGCTCGAGGCAACCCACCTGAAGGTCCGACATCAGAAGACCAAACTCGCCCCAAAACGATATGGACCCTTCAGGGTCATCAAAGAAATCTCACCGGTGGCGCACAAGCTGAAACTCCCCATCTCGTGGAACATCCACGACGTGTTCCACGCGTCTCTGTTATCGCCCTATCACGAAACGGCCGCTCACGGACCTAACTTCTCCCGGCCATCACCAGACCTTATCGACGGAGAGGAGGAATTCGAAGTAGAACGTATTGAGGGGCACCGACAATATGGGCGCACTAAACGCCTTCAATATTTGATCAAATGGAAGGGTTACCCCGATCACGACAACACATGGGAACCTGCTGACCAGGTCCACGCGGACGACCTGATCAAGGAGTACCAGCGAAGGCGCCCGACCGAGAAGATAAAAGGGCGACGAGGAATCCTAGGACTACCATCTTCCTCACCCTGGCTTCCCGGTCGATTAACCAGCCCCTTCTCGAGCACTTCCGCGCCGATAAGAAAGACTCTTGACCACTCCAACAAGTCATACTCCTCCACCTACAGTTCCACATCGTCCCCCGCCTACCAAAGAGACCTCTCATCGACCGGCTCCACTGCACCGTCACCAGGGACAAGAAGCCCGCCTACTCTGAGTTCGCCCCTGGACAATCCTACCGCCACTGGGTCTACCTATACCTCAACAAGCTTCCCCAAAGTCATATCCTCCTACACTCCTCCTTCTGCCGCGACCAATACTGCGTATTTCACGGGTAAGTCATGTCCGACGTCTCCAATAACGCCTCCGTCTATTCGCCCAAGGGAACACCACCCCCGATGGCGCCACCCCTCTCACCATCCACTGCCGCCGTCGGCCTCCAACTCGAGCCCAACGACCCCATCTCCCTCATGCATATCGCCCAGGGACTCTTGGCCACCATCCGCAAAAGGGAAGCTGACCACCACGCCGAATCCGACAACTGGGGTGAGCAGATGGCCATACAGAAGCTCCGCTTCGAGGAGGCGCTGGCCCGCGTACAGCCAAGGGAGGACGCACCGGAAGGGTACGTACTCAACATCAAGGAGAGGGCCCCCAACTTCGTCATCCCCATCCAAGATGGGTACTACCAGCCCGCATGGTGGGTCAAGCAGCTCCCCGACGGAAGGGTCGTGGGACTCCCCAAGAGTCATTCCCCCAGCGAGACCCCCTACATCGCGGAGGTGTACGCTGAACGCAACGGCGACGACGAAGACGACGACGTCATCCTCCCCCTGCAACCCTGGCTGCTCGCCCTCCTCAAGGGAAGCTCTAGTGTCTACAGCATGCTCGTCCAGGAGGTCCGGGACAACGGGGACTGGGCCCTTCAAGCTGAGGTCGCGCGGTTCAGGGAGCTTGAAATTTCGCTCCTCGACACCAAGCTCCACATTGACCATCTCCAAGCCGAACAACGGGGCATGCGGGAGGCCCAGGAGGCGTCAAGGGCGCGCCTCAAGCTGGCCCGGTTGGGCAGCAGGGCGGGCAACCTCCGAATGGTGGGGCAACCCGAACAGCGCAGCCGAGCATTCCGAGGGAGGAGGACAACCCAGTTCAGGGGGAACATGGCCTAGATGCGGACATCTAGTCTAGGTAGGGAGGTGATGTAACCGGCTCCTGGGACGAGGCTAGCTTGTATGCCTCGTGGACCGGGGTAAGTTCCTGAACCGGGCTAGTACTGTATGGATTGATCGGATCACTTGTCATTGATACGTGTAGCGCCTCGTTGTGATGTGGATGGACAGGTGGCCAGCATCGTGTTGTTTCAGATTGCTGTGTCCTCGGGTTTGCTTAGTGATACTTTGTACGAGTTTGTAGCCTTCTCGGTGTACTTAAGGACGACCAGCTTGGCCAGGTAGCGGCAAGTTGAGTCTCCTGTCTAAATAACAGAAGTCTCTTCCCTTCTATTCAAAGCGGGGTCTTATCGACGTAACGATAAGGCGGGAACCCACTACTCTAAAGTCTACTAAGTCGCTACAAGGCTTAGCTTATGACCCAGCGTCCCGCAAAGGACAGAGTCACTCTACCCAAGTACGCCTTCTGCCAAGAGGTGTTTCCCGATCTTGTGCACAAGGGAGGACGCTGCACGTGCTTCGACTGCCCGAAGCCCAAGGAAGAGACGCCCACCACAGACGTAACTGAGCTCTAATCGTCTCGTCCACACTGGCGGTGACATAGGCTCGCATTTGCTTTCTCTGTGGCTCTACTGAATAACACCTGCAAGCGCATGGGCAAGAATGTTCTCGCAATATTGAGATACCTGTCCTCGGACGTGTCTCTGCTGCCTTCGTTGATGACAGGCTACACATGCCCCACCACCGTCTTTTTTTCAGATGATGTACGGCACGCTATTTGCTCTCCCTCTCACTGGTTTGGTTCATCTATTGCAAGAGAGTGCCTGGCTCTCGCTCGGGCTCCAAGTCACTCACAACCATCGGCAGCTTCTGGAAGGCACAGTGGAACAGCATCCGTGCACACCTTATCGCCTTTGGAGGAGCACTGATCGGCTCCAATGGGCTTGCGGCCATAATGCACCGTGTCCTTGGCCGCAACATGAGTTGGTTTGCATCCAAGCATTCTACCTTGCTCTTGTATGGTCAAGCCGTGTTGACAGGTTTGTCCTTCACTCCAGTTTTATACCCATCTCCCAAATGCCAATGATGGTGAACCTGATGATATAGGTATGCTTATATCATAAACAGTTCTCATTCCCGACGTCGTCCGTTCGGAACATGATCGCAACGTGGTTACTGCCCTTCTCTTGATGCAATTGGGCGGCGTGATTGCGCTGCGGCTGCTCGGTATCAGTTCGGCGTACTTTTTGTTTGTCAGTGCGGTGCCACTATTCGGTGCACTTTCGCTGGACGCACTATTGAATCATGATGGCTTCCTTGTCAGTCTGTGGATGTACGTGCTAGGCATATTCGTGCCACTTCTGAGCGCCATAGGAATGGTGTGTATCGCCCTTGACGTGTTCATCCCGCTTGTATGTTCCTCTCATTTCCTTCCGTGCGCGCGTGTGGATTCTGCCTTATTATAGTTAGTCTGATATTCTAAATCGTATAGTAGACTGGACGCCTCGGTGTAGTATGTTTGCAAATGAAAATAATAATTTTTTGTCATTAAAATTACATTGAAAACCGAGTGAAAAAATCAATGAAAAAAAGAGGATTTTTAGTGGTTTGTTTCAGTATGTTTATAGATTAAAATAATGAATTTTTTGTATTAAAATTAAGTTGAAAAACAAGTGAAAAAACAAGGGTGCTGAATGTTTCACTTTTGTTGTAATTTCACATGAAATTTAACACGTTTTATGGTGGAATTTCAGGAGTTTGTCTGCCTGAAACTCAGCCATTTTCCGTTGCTAATTAAGTCATCTTCCATTACTAATTCAGTTGTTTTCCGTTGCTAATTCAGTCATTTTTCACACACTATACCTACTGAAATTCATGATCTTCGGACTTTACAGTGGGTTCAATACGATTGAAGCACATGCAGTGTCCCCCTTTGTGGGCCTCCTCTAGGTCTAGTCAGTAGGTACTGACAGAACGTGTAGTTGGGTAGAGCGATGGCGCCTTCGTTAGGACACTGAGTCATAAGCTAAGTCCTCTGTGACTTAGAGTGCTTTAGAGTGGCAAGTTCCTGCCTTATCAGTTCATCGATAAGACCTTGCCTTGAAGAGGGAAAAGGAAGAGGCTTCTGTTATAGAGACAGGAGACTCAACTTGCCACTAACAGGCGAAGTTGGTTATCCTTAAATACCCTAAGGAGACTACAAATGCATACAAAGTACTAAGCCACTATTACATGGGACATGGCTATCTGGAACGACACGATGCTGTTCCCATCAGTCTATCCACATCACAAGACACCACATCAATCAATAACAGTTGATCTGATCAATCCATACAGTATTAGTTCGGTTCAGGAACTTACCCCAGTCCACGAGGCATACAAGCTAGCCTCGTCCCAGGAGCCGGTTACAGTTATCCACTTATGGAAGCAAATAGGTTTGGTTGAGTGGAAGCCTGCAAACCCTGGCCGTCCTTGTAAGTTGGACACAGCCAATATTATGGTAAGCTAAGCTATTAGGACATTACAATAATCATGTCTAAGTCATTGTAGTATATGTTGGAATAATCGCCCTTTGGGGCATGGCCTTTAGCTTCATTCATGGCCTTTGACTTGATGCACGGCCTCTCAGTATCTCATGTATGTATTTTACAGTTTTTCTCCATCGTCTCAAGGACGAATCTTTCTGTGTTATTTTGTCAAGCGCGCCGTCTAAAGGACAAGCATAGTATTATGTAATTGGCTCAGTCATTTGTGATTACTGTATGACGTCGTTGATTAGTGTACATCTCCTATCTTTGTAATCTCTCGATCTTGTACTATACAATCATCTCTGTATGATCTCTGTAGTGTACTTGTAAAGTAGTTAAATTAGGCTCTCAATCGAGCCTCAAATGTAATCGCTTTCACCCTTTCTTATTCGCTCCCCATACATGTTACGCCCTGTGTAGCGTTCGGCTGGTAAGCGCTGGATGATGTATGACTAGTTGTGATTCTGTCATGTCACAGTGGATAAGGGAGGTGCTTCGATATGATGATCAGAGGCAAGACCCCTCTTAGTGGATGTGAGATGGAAGTTGTTCACAGGAATGTATTTCAAGTGAAGCTTAGGGCTTCAGAGATAATTCGACAAGGTATTTATACTAAAATCTCATAGGTAATGAGTCAGCACTCCCAACGACTACGTGTACTGTCTCTTAGCCACAGATTGCGTACTGTAAACTCAGTAAAGAGACGAAAGCTACAAAGGGGGTAGCAGAGCATAAGTCCAAGGACAAGTGCAAGGAGAGAAGCATGAGTCAGAGAAGCGCAAGTTAGGAACCAGTTCTAATGCGGCACAATCATGAACTCCAGAAGCAAGACAGGTAAGTAGCAATCAAAAAAGCGAGATACTCGTGTTTGCAAATTCCAAGAGCAACCCAAGAAGCTCCTGAAATTTGTAAACAACCTCTGTATGGAGTCAACATGGCTATCAGTCCTGCATAGTAACGATCACGATCGAGGAATGGAAGTCAGAAGCGTAAAGTAGTAACAGATCATTTGCCAGAAGGCAGTCCATTACCATTGCCACCAAGACAAGGTGGTTGGCGTAACTCAGGGTCCAGAGGCCCCTGGCGAGAAGGGAGACCTTACCTGGCCCCACTCGTCCCCCCACTGACCCTGTCCCCACTGAGGTGTTAGGTACTTCCCATCCTGCATCCGGTCCGCTCCGTACGTAACAATACAAAATTTATCAGTATATTGAGAGCCTGATCTGTCGCAGCCCAGACATGTATCTGTCTATGTTACAAGTGGACTATCTTGTATGGCACGTAAGCAACCTCCCAATGGCAGTTACTTACATGATGAGCTTCTGGATAAGAAGAGCCTTAGTACGTCAAGGCTTAAGCTAACTCGTACAGGAGTTAGATCTGATAGCAGACTTAGGACTTGAACCTAAGCACAAAGGAATACGATGCGATAGAGGAGTTGAGAGGACTGGAGCTGAGCAAGCGAGTCGCAAGAGAATGAGCGAAGCTCAATGGAGGTTTATGGTCCTGAATTCACAAAGGAGACCAAGTCTGAAGCGACTTAGGTCTTTACAAGTGTGCTAATTAAGGTGTGACAGGGGTATGGGTAACACCGTGAGTATCAGGTTACGGGTATTCCCGGGTATGGGTACGGGTTTGGGTTTATCGTACCCGTGAAATACCGTACCCACTTGCATGGGTATACAGTTTTCTCTATGCCTCAAATCTCTTGGTCTCAAAGTTCTTTCCGTACACTGCCTTACCCAACAAGTTTATCCCAATCAAATTCTCCGCAGGACACAATCCGGCTACCACACTCATCAATAACATTTCAATTTTTGCATCTGTGCCCCTCCCATTGCCGACACTTTTACCAGCCTTCAAGTACTGCACACCAGTGAATACCTTCAATTGGACCAAATTCATAGGCGGGGGCATTGTCGGAATGAAGATCTGTAACCCCAATGGCACAAATCCTGTGGGGTATTGTCAACATACTCTTGATTGCATTGGTCTTCCTTACAACATGTCCAACGCCGCACAAAATGGTACATTCGAAGTATGCGATAGTGGCCTCATGGATATCCCTGGAGTATACACTTCAGGCAGGCAAACACTCTCTTACTCTCAACCTGCCGAAACTGTCTCCACTGGGTCGCTTCCCTATATGCCCCGTATACCCTCCAGCTCGAACTGTCAAACATACCAGAGCACACAGATTTTCACCGACTTCGCCTCACTCACCTCCTCTACAACTGGTGCCTCGGCTGCTCCGATAGGCTCAGGTGCTTCCCATGTGGGCAGCATCGACAGCTAATCCTACCAAGGCATCCGGATCCAATGGTGCGCAATCTGTTATGATCTCACTTTTCACAACTCATGAGCATCCTTAGTGTTGCGTTTTCTGTTGCTTTCCTCACGGCGTGAATGCCTGTTCAGTGTTCACCGACTTCGCCTCACTCGCCTCCTCTACAACCGGTGCCTCAGCTGCTCTGACAGGCTCATTGATGGAATAGGACCCTTATGCAGTGGGAACTGGAGATGCGTTGCAGAATTCAACGCTCATTAGAATACCGAATCAGCTATACCATTATATACATGTCTTATACACGACTTAGGCCAAAGAAAGGCTTGGTGACCTCGCATAATATCGTGGGAAAACTATACAGTTTTCACTTGTGGCTGGCATGTGGCTGATCTTTGCTTCCGCTTCGATCGTGCATCGCAAAGAGAACGAGGCACACCCTAACCTCTCAGGCCTCAGGCCACCAATGGCTTCGTCAGGTCTCATTGAGGCTAGTGAAAAGGAACAATTCATCGAGATCTGGCTCACCCACTTAAAGGTGAGTAGGTTTTTTTTTATAATCCCACAGTCCACGGATGCCTAACAATTCAACTAAGTCTTCTGCGAAGTCGTCGCATTCATCACTCCACTCCCGCACTTCCTCTGTATCCAGTGCAGCCAGATCAAGTGCAAAGGCAATCGGGCAAGGCATCAAGCGCATCAAGAAAGGCGCCAATGCAATCATTCGGCCTCTTAAGCGGGCTAAACATGCACTATCCAATGTTTCGTCTCCAGTCATCAGTGATGCAGAGGACCCAACTACCGACAATTATCACCGCCGCTACGGACGAGACTATTAGAGCTCAGTGTTGGTGGTCGTGGTACTCTTCTCCTTAGGCTTTGGTGTGTCAAAATACGTGCAGTGTCCTCCTTTGTGGACTAGGTCTGGGAATACCTCCTGACAGAAGACGTACTTGGGTAAAGCGGCTGTGTCCTTGGTGGGGCGCTGAGTCATAAGCTAAGTCCTTTGTGACTTAGGATGCGTTTGAGCAGCAAGTCCCTGTCCTATCTGTCCGTTGATAAGACCTTGCTTTGAAGAGGAGGAGAAGAGACTTCTGCTATATAGACAGTGTTGGAGATACAACCGCTGCGTGTCGGAGAAAACGGTCCGAATGACCAGCATAGAATGTAGCTTTCCTTTTCTCTTCTCCTTTTTCCTTGGGGACAAAAGAACCTTCGAGTAGCACCCTTTATAGTAACTAAACTTACAATGATGGTACCCCAACAGCAGTGTTGGGAGCACATATAAAAAGTAGATAGTTTACAATACCCAAACCTTCAGTTCCTCTCTGAAGGTTAGTAGTGTATCTTCTCCCACTCATGACCATGTAACTAACTATGTATGTAGTAAGCGTGTATGTGTGTTTAGGTTAGTTACAGGGCAATCGTATTCAGTTCCTCTCTCCGGAAGCTGAAGTAAGCGTGTATGCGCATTTAGCTTCCTACAGACAGGAGACTCAACTTGCCACTATCAGGCCAAGTTGGTCGTCCTTAAATATCCTAAGGAGACTACAAACATGTACAGACTATCAAGCCACCAATACAAGGGACACAGCTATCCAAAACAACACGATGCTGGTCACCAGTCCGTCCACATCACCACGAGGCACTACACACATCAATGACAGATGATCCAATCAATCCATACAGTACTAGCCCGGTTCAGGAACTTACCCTGGTCCACGAGGCGTACAAGCTAGTGTTGGAATCTGAGCACGCCTCGGAGCTCGGAATGGAACGGACTGTCGGAGCGCCCAACGACTAAGTGTATATGTGCACACCACGGACGATCGAGCAGCAAGCCCATGTTTCATACCTACAGCACGGGGACCTCATATGTGAGGTCCCATACATTCCTTAGCATATAATTAGCATCCGTTACCATACCCCTGGGGCACAGAGCCTGCGTGGTAGACACATATATAAGCAGGGGCTTTAGAGCCCTGCCACCTCAGTTATCGTGCCACACACGCGACCACTGAGGTGAGCAATCTGCCCGGACCATTAAACACCATATCACCATACTGATAGCTAGATTAGCATCATATCTAATCTAGGTAATACACATAGTTATCGTGCTGCACGCGCGACCACTGAGCATCATATCTAATCTAGATCCTCTCGCGCGTGTCCGCTTTATCTCACCAACTCTATTAGTTTGCAACAGGTTATGGGCCCTGCCCAAGCTAGTACTACTGCATCTAAACCTGCCTCCGGATCCTCATCCAAATCTGCCAAAATGTCCACACCTGCTCCCACACCTGCCTCCTCATCGACTCCATCTGGATCCATCCCATCCATTGAGAAGCTTCTAGTCAACATCCCTCGCCTTGAAACGAATGGTGCCAACTGGGCCATATTTGTTATGCGATTCCGGGACGCGATGAAGGTCTCGCGCTGATGGTTGTATTTCACAGTGTTGTTACGACCCACGGTCCAACCGGTCGATATTGACCATTTGGTCGATAAAATGGTCGGACCTTCCTAATTTGGTATATATCTAAATCTAGTAGTACTCGTGATAATATGTCTATGCCGCTTCGTTGTCCGAGTGTCTTGGTGACTCTAAAAGCAACTCATATGCAGCCAGCGTCTCCTCAAGCTTTGCAATACCCCCTTTCCAATAAAACTCTAACTCAGTTGGTGCCACTGGATCTCCAGGATAGATGAAAAGATCCTTAAGTGGTATAAGGATTTTTCTCGAAGTGTTGGGTCCCGAAGTGCTTTTTGTTGAGCTCGAATTTTGAGGCACAGGTGTTGTAGTTTCGCTTTCGTTGTTATCTTCATCATCTGCTTTTGCAGCCGAGATCAATTTCTCAGCCAGCCCCTCAAAGTCGACAACATCTTCTTCATCGTCTTCCCCTTCTACCTCATGTTCCTCGGCGTTCCCAATGTCCCTTGAGGCTGAAGTTGAAGGCGGTGCTGAGGCTGCTATGGGTGAAGTAGAATCCTCCTCGAATGCGGCACTGAATTTTCGTTTGCATCGGCGGTGAATAAGTCCGGCCTCCACATGACTATGCTGAAGGTCCATCTTGACTATTGCAGTCTTTTGGACTTTTTCGAGGCTTAAACGACTGCGGCGTTTCGTATGCGTGATCCCAAAGCGACTGAAAACCCTTTCACAGCCTGCAGAATTAACCACAATTGAGAGCACGTGGATTGCGAATTTGACCAACGAATTTCGGCCCGATGTTTTTCCATTGTCAACGCCACGCCAGACCTCGACGAGATCCACCTGTTTACCCTATCAATGGAGTGAGTTGCAAATCTACTTCATGGCAATCATGTCGACATACTGCTGCCTCATACATTGCCTTCATATCATCCAACATCATTCCTTCTGGTGAAAACTCGTTTGCATTTGATGTGTAATCCCGAAAGGCTTGGTGAAGCTCAAGCTCCGCTGTCACCCGCATTACTCGTTCGTAAACTCGCTTGATAATCCCATAAAGACCAGCTGGTGTCAAGAATGATGAACCACTAGCCAAGCAACGACCACGGATGTAAGGATTCAACAACAGCGCGGCAATGAAAACTTCCTGGTCGGCTTTTGCCCAGCGTTTTTCTAGACTGTCATGAACAGTGCATCGAACACTTTCTTCTATGCTCGGGTCTGAGAAAATGCGGTAGAGGTTGCCGAGAGTGATGGGAACGACAGGGGAGCTTTGCATCGGGTGCTTGCAAGGCCAGCGCGGCAATCGTGAATGGTTCCAGGTGTGTTTTCACCCTATTACAACGGCCAGTTAGTGTGATACAAATTGCAAAGAAGTGTGGGTGTGTACTTGGCTAGCCTGTGTCCAAAATATGTTATCTTGAGTCGTTGCAATAATCGATCTGGCCTTTGCTTTTGCATCGGCCTTGTTTCCAGCACATAGCACGAGCATTTCCTTATGACGAAGTCCACATGCATGAACAGCTGTTGAGACCTCTAGCAATCGACGGCAAGAAAGATAATGGGCTGTCCATCGAGTAATTACAGGAAGAATGAGAGCGAGAACTTTCTGATATGTGATTTCCTGTTCGACTTGGAGGAGGCCGAGCGCTCGGCTATGATTGTTGAACCATTTGACGACTTCAACAGCTTGATTAACACACTGCAAGAAATCGACTTGGAGCTTCAAGTAATCGCCAACGATAAGATTTATTTGATGCGCCCAGCAGAGAAGGATGATGAGCCATGGCATATGAGCGAACAGAAGCCATCTCATTTTCCTTCCATCACCACCATCATCTGTGCACCATGCGATTATGATGGCTCCGTATTTTGTCTGAATAAATTGGATGTCGTCGAGTACAAGGCCGAGCAGATATTCTTCGCTCTTCTGTTCAGCCGAGGTATTGTGTGTTCACATGAGGTATGCCTAGCAATTTAGATTAAAACTTAAATATATGCATATTGAAAATAATGGGCTTACCTCACCCTCAACCGTCACCATAGTGGCCACAACTGAAGCTCTCGCTACGTTTTTCCATCCGTCACACTGCCCTGTTGCCACCTTTCCCACCATCCTCTTTTTCATCCGACTCTCGGCCTCCATTGCCTCCTTATCAAGCAACCGCCCTGACAAGACCCGTCGATGTGGCATTTTTGACCCCGGTACCCACTTGTTGAAGAACAGGTTCATCTCGGGATCACTTGCTGCGTTCCATGGAATCCCAGCCGATACAAAGACTTTCAACAGGTCTTCGGAAAACTCCTGCTGTTGATTGGCTGTCCATTCTTGACTACACAGTCATTTTACAGGACGTGGGTCCCTGGGAGCTCCCAAAAGATCCGGAGTTATGGGAGCAAGGTTCGGAGACCCTAGCCATGGCTGAATTGAACTGGGAGGTGGCAGAGATAAAGCAGGAGTGCCAGCACGAGAGACTGATGGAGTAACAGATCTTCGAAGGCCCGTTGGTGCTGCGCTCTTAATGTTCACTTTATTCTTTGCCAGTGCCTCCTTTGCTGTATCTCGTATATCTGAGCTAACCTTTGTACAGCCTGTTAGGTGCGGTATCATTGTCTTCTCAGGTTTACCCTGAAATACACCCAATTTCAAAGCTGTGTGAGTTTATGCATTAGCCCAACTTAACAACATAAATACTAATTGTATTTCACCTTCAGCCTTGAGTTCGTCTTCACTCCGGCCATGCGCAAGTAGGCCATTTGCCACTGCAACACTATCCGACTCCCGAAGCTCCGCCATCCTCGAGTAAAGGCACGCACTGCACCAAGCATTTGGATCAGTTTTGTTGTTCTTATATTTTTGGCCGTCAGTGTAGAAATAAGCCCAGACCCAACTTTTGGGAGGCATTTGGATTGAGAGGGGAAGAGGTTGAGAGCACTAGTTGACATTGTAAATACGTTCTATTCAATTATTTACAAAGAACGGCAATTCACAGACTTGTCCAAAAAAGGCATCGACCGGTCATTGACCCAATTGACCGGTCGGGTCATACGACGGGTCAATTCCGACCCGCATTTTACCGACCGAGGTCAAATTGACCCTGACAACACTGGTATTTCACAGGCCAGAGAAAGTGCCCGCAACCAGCTGACCCAGACAACCAAAGAGAAGCCGAAATTGAGGCAATCGAGCAATGGGGGTATGATGACTCCATTGCCAGCTACCTCCTATCCCAATGCCTTCCCAACACCACAGTAATGCGCCTTAGCGGCTGCCCTACCACAAAGGAGCGCTGGGACATGGACCACATGGTAACCAGGGAATTCCAGGCCAAGAGCGCATACGCACAGGCTGACCTCCACCAGTCCTTCTTGGAGATGCGCTGTGAAAAGGGAGGGGATGTCCGGGAATTCCTGGCAAGCCTATGCTACAAGAAAGAAGAATTAGCAGTGGCAGGGGTTCTAGTCACAGAGAAGGAGTACGAGCGTACCATCCTTCGTGGCATCCCGAGTGAGCTTGCGACATTTGCGTCACACATTCTCTCCTCGGCCCTCATTGTCCATAGTGCCAAAGCCATCGACATCGACGCTCTCATTAACCAGATCAATGAGGAGGCAGAGCGGTTGAAGAGCAGGCAGACGCGCGGACAGCATGGACAAGGAGGAAAGAAGGAGGCCACAGATGAAGCCCTCGCAGCTACAGGCTCCGAAGGTGGAAAGAAGAAACAGCGCCGCAAGGGCAACTGCCACAACTGTGGAAAGTCTGGGCACTGGGCCAGAGAGTGCCGCTCCCCCAAGAAAGACAAGGAGGAGACCACGACTACACTGGCCACAAAGACACCAGGCACCAGCTACAAGCCCGAGAATAAACCCGTTGGCTTGGCCAACGCTGTCACGTCCTACGACTTTGAGGGCGACGGGTTCTGGATGGCCGAAGATGAGGCTGTCGACCTGGAGCTAACTGTCAGCATAGAGCCAGACCCATTGCTGGGCTCACCTGATGACTTTGAAGACGCGCCGCATCAGGAGGGGGAGGAAACCATGTTCCTTAAGGAACAGGAAGAATGGGTTGGGGTTATTATCACCCCAGCCGACAACACCACGGATAATTGCATCCGCATTGAGCTGTATGATTCGGGCGCGACTCGCCACATCAGCCCTTTCAAATCAGATTTTACCTCTTACACACCCCTCGTGCCACCCATCTTCCTGAACACCGCCAACCAGCAGCGATTTCCGGCTGTGGGACGTGGGACCCTCGCCATCCAGGTACCAAATGCAGGCACTGAGATGGAGCTCACCCTGCACAGAGCCCTACACGCGCCTGCTGTCAGCTACACGCTGGTATCCCTGGCCTCCCTAGACCAGGAAGGGTATCATACCCACATCAGCATGGGCCATCTCAACCTCACATCCCCACAGGGGAAACACATTGGTCGCATTCCGCGCACCCCAGAATGCCTGTACAAAGTCGTACACGCGTTGGATTCCATAAACGCCGTGGAGCCCGTGTCGATCATGGAACTGCACCGTCAACTGGGCCACATCACACCTTCGAGTGTGCGAAAGATCGTCCAGACCGGCACAGTTGTAGGGGTTGAATTGGACCCAGGCACCGAGGAGGCAGATTGCGATGCCTGTACATATGCGCGCGCCACCCGTTTGCCTATCCCAAAAGTAAGGATCAGTCCACCTGCACAGAACTTCGGAGATGAGGTACATACCGGTGTATGGGGACCATCCCCAATCACCACGCGTCAAGCCTGGAGGTACTTCGTCACCTTCACAGACGACGCGATGCGGTACACGACCGCCTTCCTCCTGCAGACCAAAGACGAGACTCTTGAAGCCTATAAAACATATGAGGCATGGGCAACGACCCAACACCACTGCACTGCAATCAAGGTCTTGAGATCCAACCAAGGAGGGGAGTTCCTAAGCAAAGCATTTGATGAGCATTTGGCCAAGGCAGGCACAGTGAGGAAGCTGACGATGCATGACACGCCACAGCTAAACGGCATCGCCAAGCGCCTGAATCACACCCTACTTGAGCAGATCCGTGCAGCCACGCATGGCAGCGGTGATATCCAACACCTAGGATATACGGGGTATATCCTCCTAGGCGCAGATGATGTGCTCGGGGTGTCTACGTATGGTGCCGATGGCTCCTGGTATGCGGCTGCCGATGGGGGACAGAGCCGAACCGATGCCCCGAATGCTGGGCCGAGGCATTGCAATGGTACCCCGACTGTAACAGGGATAGGAAGGGTGTAGGTGCTCTCCAGGTTCTGTACGGGTGCTGGGCCGATCCTGCTCCGGGCTGGGCCCGAAGGCGTCCCGTCACTAAACCTAAGTTGGACCCGGAGCGGTCCAACTTCCTGACTGGGCTTTCCCAGTCGGGCCTATAGTGGCCCGAGGGGGCTCTCCGCAGGACGCACTGGGGGCAGGGAACTGAAGCAAGAGCAAGGTGGACTCTGTTTCCGGACTCTAAGAAAGGGAATGGGGGGGGGACTAGGCTTCCTGCACTGTACTGGAGCTTTCTCCTTGGATTGTCTCGGGTACTGCTCCCTCCTGGTCGCTCCCTCTACTATCTACCTAAAACACTCTTTATATACTGTTCCTCCGAGGCCGCACGGACCTCCTGTACCCATGCCGACCCTATTCCTTTGGCCTATAGCGAGGCTTACCATCTGGCGCTCTCGACTTAGCCTGTCTTACATCCGATCTCGGCCAAGGGCTTGGTACCGATCACACAGGTCGTTATGGCCCCTTTGGGGTGTGTTTGTCCTGCTTCGGGCCAGTCGGCCAATTCGGGCTTTGTCCGACTTTGGAATATGGGCGATCTGCACTCCTTCCGTTAGGGTGAGGATTGGTCATGCCTTTCGGTCTGCTTCGGGCCAACGAGCTTCGGGGTCAAGCCCGAGGCTCGTGGTCGCTGACTTGGTCTCCTCGGTCTATTGCTCGGGCCGATGCCTTTCGGGGCTGCTCAGTCTGCCTGCTCCGGACTGTTTCGCTGCTACGCTGGGCTAGCGCATCAGCGGCCTGCCCAAAAACTTGTGGGGCGAGGCACTAAGGCATGCCACCTGGCTTAAAAACCGGACGGCCAGGCGTGCGCTCAACGGCAAGACCCCTTTCGACAGTCCATGTTCCTATTTTAGTTAACTTTAGAACAGTCTTGCTGGGGGGAAAAAGTGTTACCCCATACAGCTTGCTGTAGGGTTACTGCAGCATAGATAGCTGTAATTCTAGTTTTACTAGACGTAATGGTAACTGGGCAGAATAGTTTTACTTACAGATAATGTAGCTATATGAAAGTATTACTTACAAATGATATACCTGTAGGAAAGTATTACTTACGAGCGATATAGCTGTATGAAAGTATTACTTACAAATAGGGCTGTCCGAATATGATTACATTATATTTTTTGCCATATTATATTGTAATCATATTCAATAAAGCAGTATACTGTACCATTACGACCAACTCTTCGGTCACGCGTCACAAACCTGTGTGAAGTGAAGAGATATGGCCTGGGTCATAGGTCACAACCATTTTTAAAGAGTATGACGAAAATTACTCAAAATTTCCTAAAAAGGAATCTTAAATTTCATAACATATTTAAGTCTACTAGACCCCTGCGTTGGCGAGAACAAAGAGTCAAAGACCAGTAATGTGTGGATGCACGCATACTAGTGCCACACTGTTCAAGCGGCTGTTGTGGCTAATGCTGATTGTCACCGTCCAGAGTTCAAAAGGAGGGGGAGTCGGGGCATGGAATGAGAGGCTGTGAGGGTGGGAAGGTCTTCAATTTGCTCACAGTTGTTCCAGTCCATTCCGAATGTGCCTCTGATGAAGAGATTTGAGGTCTGTCACACAAATCTACCAATTATGAAGAGTCGACCAGGCATCTGAAATGGTCACATGTCACAACCCATGAAGAGTTGGTCGTAACGGTACAGTATGCACCATATTGTATTCATCAAGTAATGGTATTGTATTGTAATTAGTATGTATTCATATTTAATCATAATATTATCATATTAAATACCAAGCTGTCCCGTGTTTGATACCACAGGCACCTGGCACGAGGGTGCAGATGACCCAATGACACGGGCAGGTGAGCTCTCATTAATCTTCTCTTACTATAGCTTGCTAACAGGAGCTACAGCCTTGCATGTGGAATGGGCCAAGTCAATGGCACAAGCCGATCGGTGGGAAGAGGATGTAGTGTTGCTTGATGAAGAGATGCATTGCATGCTCAAATTCTGTGAATGGAAGGCAGACTGGTGGGTCAGGCAGGTGCCGCTTCGCAAAGATGTCACCAAACCTTTAGCCGAAGGTCTAAAGGCTTACGCTGCTGAGCAGGCTGATATGGAGTGGTGGATTCATAAAGCTTGGTCAACAAAGTGGTGCCGTGCACGAGAGCTCACCCAGCCAATCATAATGGTCGTTATGGGGGAGGCATCTTTGCCCACAAAGGACATGGAAGCAGGGTCTATGGAATTTGAGATTGAAGAGAAGCATAAAGGCATTGAGGGTGATTCGGATTTTGAGGAGTAACAGGCTTTTGTCTTTACAATGAAATACAGATTGTTGCATTGTCGTCTCAATGACACTGGCGAAGGATGTTGTCAAGGTCTCTTTGGTTATTGCTATTATACTAACTCTAAAGTGTGCATACAGTGGGTAAAGCATCAAGTGCTTTCTGGCTCAGCGGGGACACAGGGAGTGATGCGTGGGTGGTGGGAGGTCCTTCGGGGATGGCTCATTTGACATGGTGAGGATAAGCAGTTCAGAGGGAATATTACAAAGATTTCGGAAAATTGCCCATATCAACAAGGCACCAACAAGGCACCAAATTGATCATATTAGTACTAGTGTGAATATTAATATGATTAAATATGAGCACCATATTGTATTGTAATTGTAATCATATTGTAATGTAATCAACTGTACTCAGGTGATTTAGAATATGTTTAAGGGTGTATTATAATCATAATATTTCAAAATAATCAATATGTACTGAATAGGAGTCATAATCTTGGACAGCCCTACTTACAAATGATGTAGCTGTAGGAAAGTATTACTTACGAATGATATAGCTGTATGAAAGTATTACTTACAAATGATGTAGCTGTAGGAAAGTATTACTTACAGATGATGTAGCTGTATAAAAGTATTACTTACGAACAATATAGCTGTATGAAAGTATTACTTACGGATGATGTAGCTGTAGGAAAGTATTACTTACGGATGATGTAGCTGTACAAAAGTATTACTTACAAATGATGTAGCTGTACAAAAGTATTACTTACAGATGATGTAGATGTAGGAAAGTATTACTTACAGATGATGTAGATGTAGGAAAGTATTACTTACAGATGATGTAGCTGTATGAAAGTATTACTTACGAATGATATAGCTGTAGGAAAGTATTACTTATGGATGATGTAGCTGTATGAAAGTATTACTTACAAATGATGTAGCTGTATGAAAGTATTACTTACAAATGATGTAGCTGTAGGAAAGTATTACTTACAGTATGAACGATATAGCTGTATGAAAGTATTACTTACGGATGATGTAGCTGTAGGAAAGTATTACTTACAAATGATATAGCTGTAGGAAAGTATTACTTACAAATGATATAGCTGTAGGAAAGTATTACTTACAGATGATGTAGCTGTACAAAAGTATTACTTACAGATGATGTAGCTGTACAAAAGTATTACTTACAGATGATGTAGCTGTACAAAAGTATTACTTACAGATGATGTAGCTGTACAAAAGTATGACTTACAGATGATGTAGCTGTACAAAAGTATGACTTACAGATGATGTAGCTGTATAAAAGTATGACTTACAGATGATGTAGCTGTAGGAAAGTATCACTTACAGATGATGTATAGGGTTGCCGAAGTCCGGTTCAGTCCGGTTCTTCAACAATTTTGCTGAACCTCGGACCGAACTTCAGGTTTGGTTCAGGGAATTACCTGAACCTTGAACTGGACCATCGGTTCAGGTTCGGAAGGGTCCAGTTCAGGTTCAGCAAAAGTTTGGACCGAAATTACTTGAGCATTTCCATTTTCCAGGATGAACTCAGGCTCGCCGCTCGCCGCTCAGCCTACCATGCAACCTGTGTGTACCTTCTCACTCTCCCAGCAGCATGTATACTGACAATTCTGCAGATCGTGTCATCCATCAACTCTTTGCTGGAGTCTCGGAGATCAGTGTTTTTGTGCATGGCTTGCCATCTACCACGACCAACCCATATCAACAACTGCTGATATCCAACACCTAGGGTATACAGGGTATACCCTCTAAGGCTCGGACTAGTGTGCTCGGGGAGTCTACGTATCAGGCCGACGGCTCCTGGGCAAGCTGCTGCCGAAGATCGGCTTAGCCCGAACCTACTGCGGTTCAGTCTAAGGCTGGTATGTGACCCAATGTGAATGCCGATGCGCCGAACGCCGGTCCAAGGCGTTGCGATGGTATCCAAAGGGGGCTGGGGGGATGGAAGAGTGTGGGAGCCTGCCGGGCTCCACAAGGGTGCTCGGCCGAAGCTCTCCTGAATCGGGCCTAAAGGCGTCCGGAAACTAACCTAAGTCGGACCTACGGTGGTCCGACTACCTGACTGGGCTCCTAGTCCGGACCTACGGCGGTCCAGGGGCACTGGGCTGATGCTACACTGGGCTCTCCTGCAGCCGGTCGCTGGCTGCGTGTCCTAAAGGGTATCACTGGGATAATGGGAACGAAAGGGAAGGGAAGGGAACTCTGTTCCGAAAGCTACTCTGAAGTCTTTCTCTCCCTGGCTAAGCTTGCTTCTCTACTATCTACACAAACACACTCTTTTATATGCCACTCTGAGGCCGCACGGACCTCCTTCGGCTATACCGACGCCTGCTGCTTGTTCTGCCCTCAAACTCCGAGTCCGATCCTCTAGCCTATACCAAGGCTTACCGTCCGGCGCCTTTGGCTTGTCTGTTTCACCTTTGGTTTCGGCCGAAGGTAGTCATGGCCCCGTCGGGGTGTGTTGTTTGTTCTCTTTCTGGACACTCGGCTGATTCGGGCTTTGTCCGATTTCGGGATATGGTTGATCTGCGCTTCTTTGTCATAGTGGGGATTGGCCATGCCTTTTGGTCTGCTTCAGGCCGACGATCCTTGGGGCCGAGCCCGAGGCTCTTGGTCGCTGACTTGGTCTCCTCTGGCTATCGCTCGGGCCGATGCTCCTCGGGTCTGCTCAGTCCGCTCTGCTGCTACACTGGGCTAGCACATCACCGCTCTGCACTAAAACTTAAAGGATCTCGGACTTGCCTACAAATGCCTCAAGAGAATTGCTGCCGAGCGAGACAATGCATGTCGTGCCAATTGGCTTCACAACATGACCTCAAACTACACGGCCGATCAACTCGTCTTCCTGGACGACTAGCTCAGATTGCGCTCTCCACGAACAACAGGCTATCGTCGATGTTCGAAGATGGTGATCTCGTCCGTGGCGCCAGCATGCATACAGGGCCAACAACTGTCCTCGATCAAGCGGTAATGGAGCATAATGTTCTTGCGAGCTCGTGGATATACAACAACATTTCCTTTAGCAGTTTTGGTGCGTTATTAGATCTCACACCTGAGGCCACGGAAACAATGGTGCGCAAGATGATCGAACAAGGCCCGGAGGCCGCCTCAAGGAACACATCGACCAAGTCGACAAATTACTGTAATCTAGTTTGAAGCGGCACGAGAAGAGAATGATGCGCAAGGGAAGGCCGGTGGACTGGGGGATGTGAACCAGGATACAGAAGACACTGGTTCATTGTTCACCAAATGATGGGACCAGCAGATCAGAATGACCGCTGCGCATGTGAGTAGTGCCATGCAAACAATTATTTTTGTTTATTGACGTCGAATCAAGGTCGCGGCCGATGTCAATCTGAGAGTGGGCTTGTATGCTCGATGGCCGTTCACATGTAATCTTAGCAGACTGTAAATCAGCATGTAATTGGTAGCCTAGAGAAATGCAAGTAACAATGCTTGTATATACTATACAATGCATGAATGAATGAAACCCCCACTACCTCACTGCACTGCGCCTCCTTCAATCTTTCTCCGTTTCTTCGCACGCTCACGCTTTGTCTCCAACTCATGCCACTCGCCTTTCAACGACGATAATCCAGTTGGCATCGGGATTTCCCATCACCATTGTACCCATCAATGGGCCCTTCCCCGGCACGGCTATCATACTCCTCTTGTGTAGAATAATTTCTAGTATTCTCGAATTTTCAACTTTTTTCGCAATTTTCGAACCACCACAAAACATGTGAGACAAGAATTTCCGGAATGGGTGTATTACTCGCGTCCACTGGAGCACCCTGGACCGTTACATGGCGCCGATCTGCCAATGCCACCCTGCAGACCACCAAAGTTGCCCAGGCCCATGCCAAGACCTGGCTTGTGACAAGTTGGCACAGTGCAAGAAGTGATGATAGTACTGTTGTTGCAGCTACTACTATGGTCCCAGAGTTGCAGAGGTGGCATCATGATCACCACCACACATCGCCTACATCTACATCCATATCGTCTGCCCCATCTGCCTTGTCAACTTCACATGTGCTCCAGGCACACTACTGCCTGTTATTCCTTGCACTGCGCATGCGTGCTGTATATGCGTGCATTCCAGGGCTTTAATACTTAAGTTGTCGTTTGCCCCTTGTCTTGTGTGGGTGGTTGAGACGAAGCAGTGGTGGCTGAGAAATGAGCACTTAGTGGTTGAGTGTGAGGTCACAGGAAACAAAAGAGAATAGAAAAACAACTTGCCATGATGTGTGATACTGCGACCGCTCAGTGCGCGTGAGAAACTTGCTATGCGCGATGCTGTTAGTAGGCTTGTTAGGCTCGGAGCTAAGGTTGTGGACAGTGTCGATTTTGATTGCCAGCACCAAATCAGACGAGACTCATGAGAGTATAAGAAATTAAAAGTTCGGTTTGAACCGGGTTTAAGGTGGTTCTGCCTTTCTCGAACGCTGAACCGGACTTGTGGTCCAGTTCAGCACAGCCATCGAACCTTGGACCGAACTTTGGTCAGGTTCGGAAAAGTTCAGGTTCGAACTTTGGTTCTGAACCAAACTGTGGCAACCCTAATGATGTAGCTGTAGGAAAGTATCACTTACAGATGATGTAGCTGTAGGAAAGTATTACTTACAAATGATATAGCTGTATGAAAGTATTACTTACAGAGCTACATCATTTGTAAGTAATACTTTGGTACAGCTACATCATCCATAAGTAATAATTTTGAGTAAATTTTACTGGTGACCAAAAAAGGCCAAAGGAGGCTGGCAATGCATTGAAAGACCAAAGGAGGCTGACAATGCCAAAGGAGGCTGGCAATGCATTGGAAGACCAAAGGAGGCTGATAATGCCAAAGAAGGCTGGCAATGCATCGGAAGACCAAAAGAGGCTAGCAATGCCTTGCTTACCATCTCATAGCATCTTTTAAGGATTAAATGGCCTTATAATAAAAAAGAGGACCATTGTAATTGCAAATAATCTTAACAATGCATCTTAACAATTACAATGGCTTGTGGGAAATATAAGGTCTTTTTAGGCCACCTAATTTTAGGACCTTTTTCATGATGGTACAGTCGTCCGCCGGACCTGTCTGCCCTCCGCACGTGGGGCTTCCCAGTCTTGGTGCACAGCACCGATGGGTCAAAGCTCCATGCACGCACGCGCAAGGCTCGGTGGCTCGGGCTTGATGTTGATGCAAAGGCGCATCGCGTCTATTGGCCTGGCCCGGGCAATGTCACAGTTGAGCGGAACGTCTATTTTGGGACGTCAGCACAGCTCGAGGGAGAGGAAGAAAGCCTACCAAAAGCAGGGAGTGAGCAGACTGTCGTCCCACCCAGCCCCTCAACTTCTTCGCCGCCTGACTCACCAACACCAGCACCTGCACAAATAAATCAGCCTCAGCAGGAACCAGAAACACTTACCCAGCTGCGCCGCTCCATGTGCATCCGGACACCTTCACGCATTGCGCGCGACATACAAGCAGGCGAGGGGACTACCTCAACACGAGGCGCACTCCCACGCATGCCACCCGGCCTGCCGAGGCCAAAGTTGCCGAATTTGGAGGACATAGAGGACGAAGACGAGGAGGAAGCAGGGGGAGTGTGGACCGTGGAAGACGGCGTCCCCACTCTACTCGAAGACTTTGACGGTCTTGAGTACATCTTCGCGGTCATCACCGCAGTCTCAGAGGCATTAAAACCTCACTTGCTGAGTGAGGCAAAACGTGGCCCTGACTGGCCACGCTGAGAGAAAGCGATTGAGGAAGAGCTGGCCACTCTGCTGGCTGCCGAGACTTGGAGACTCGAGGAGGCACCACCAGGAGCAAATATTATCGGCTCCAAGTGGGTTTTCCGGGCCAAAAAGGACGCAGCAGGCATAATCGCCTGCTACAAAGCTTGGTTAGTTGCCCAAGGATTCAGCCAGATAGGAGGAGTCGACTTTGATGACACCTATGCGCCTGTGGCCCACCTAGCATCCTCCAGAGCCATCATAGCCATGGCAAATCGACTTAATCTTGAGTTGCACCAGGTCGACATAAAGGGAGCATACTTGAACGGCGTGCTAAACAAGAGGGAGGTGTTGTACATGCAGCATCCGCCTGGTTACAAGTCACATGACGCAGGCAACCAATAGTCGTTCCTACTTTAGTTAACTTCTCATCAGTCTTGCTGAAAAAATAAAGTGTTACACAAGACAGCTAGCTGTAGGCTTACTATCTTACAGGTAGCTGTAATTTTAGTTTTACTACAAGTAACAATAGCTGTATAATTTAGTTTTACTTAGAGATGATCTTGCTGTACTGTAGTTTTACTTAGAGATGTTGTTGCTGTACTGTAGTTTTACTTAGAGATGTTGTTGCTGTAGTGTAGTTTTACTTAGAGATGATGTTGCTGTAGTGTAGTTTTACTTAGAGATGTTGTTGCTGTAGCGTAGTTTTACTTAGAGATGTTGTTGCTGTAGCGTAGTTTTATTTAGAGATGATGTTGCTGTACCGTAGTTTTACTTAGTGCTGATGTTGCTGTACTAAAGTAAAACTTTAGTGACCGTGGGATTTTTTTTATTAAGTATTGCAAAATGAAATCCAAGACTTATCTCTCAACGCCCACTTTAGGAAGGAGGGATTTGTAAGATATTTATGTCAGCACATAGCAGGGTGGACCGAAAAGGAAACTGTGGCTGAGCGGACAGAACAGGAAATGTGCTCCCAAAAAGGAAAGGGGTGGCTGAAAGCTGAACATGGCAATCGATCCCCACGGTTTGGGCACCTGCGAGGCGCGCCCTTCGACTCGAATGTTTTTTTTAAATGTTTTCTTTTTTTTTTTCATGTTTTTTTTTTTTCGAATGTCTTCTTTTCGAATGTTTCTTTTTTCTTTATGTTTTTTTTTCTTCCTGTTTTTTTTCTTCCTGTTTTTTTTTCGAATGTTTCTTTTTCTTTTATGTTTTGTTTTCTTTATGTTTTTTTTCGAATGTTTTTTTTTTCGAATGTTTTTTTTTCGAAATGTTTTTTTTTCAAATGTTTTTTTTTCGAAATGTTTTTTTTTCAAATGTTTTTTTTTCAAATGTTTTTTTTTCGAGATGTTTCTTTTTTTTATATGTTTTTTTTTCGAGATGTTTCTTTTTTTTATGTTTTTTTTTTTCAAGATGTTTCTTTTTTTTATATGTTTGTTTTTCGAGATGTTTGTTTTTTTTATATGTTTGTTTTTCGAGATGTTTCTTTTTTTTATATGTTTGTTTTTCGAGATGTTTCTTTTTTTTATATGGTTTTTTTTTTTAAACGGTGTTTTTTGAATGATTCTTTTTTATATGTTTTTTATATGTTTTTTTTTTCAAAATGTTTCTTTTTTTTTAATGCTTTTTCTTTCTTCAAATGTTTTTTTCAAAGTTTTTTTAAATTTACATCTATTAAAAATTTGTCTTTCTTTTACAGTGATAGCATCTCTTAACATATTAATGTGTGCTTTATGCACTTTTTGGCACAACAACACCAGCCAAAAAATAAAAATCAGATAAAATGTGACAATTTGTAGGAACATAACTGTATAACTGTTTAAGATGCCTTTTTTCAAAAAATAAAATAAAGTGCAACAAAGTGCAAGTGCCCTGCCAAAAATAAAAGTGTGTTTGGACATGTTTTTATTTTTATTGGCACATGTGATATAACATTCTATTACCCCTTTGTAACATTGTAATTTACATATTATCTAGATACTTTATCACAGCGGATTCCATAAACCATGTTGTGTGCCATTTTTACAAAAAAAATATCGGCTAATTTTCGACAAACTCTGTCACATCACATCAGCAAGATGACACGTGGCTAGAATGCCTTTCATATCAAGGATTACTGGTGTGACAAGTTATGGTCACGATAGTCACGCCACAGACATCAGCTAAAGCAACGGAAAAAAAGAGTGAAGGGGGTTAGCGAATAACAGTGCATAGAGTTTGCCAGAAATTAGCCAATATTTTTTTTGTAAAAATGGCACACAACATGGCTTATGGAATACGCTGTAATTTGCAAGGCATATGAAAGCACACATTCTATTGCATAAAGCACCATAATCATCCTAGCAATAGCAGAGACTTAAATAAGTTGCCTCTGAAGTATAAGAATGCACAATACTCAATAAAAAATAATCTGTAGTCAAATTAATCTGTAACTTTCTGAGCTGATTAAGATAAAGATCTCATATGTCAAGTTACTATATAGTACATTACTTAAAAGTTGTAGTGCTTTGTTATAAATTGAAATAATTCAACCCAAAATGGAAAACTAATTTTATTTGGCATTCAAATGTTTTTTTTTTTTTTGGAAAACTCAGAAAACATTGTTGCTGTTGCCAATGTATGCAATAGCAACAAAATTTTGTGAGTCTAAATGTATTAAATGCACTTTTATACTTATCTTTTATATATATCTTTTTATTATTATAGTGTTCGGTAGAGTTGAATTTGCATGTAGTAGTTGAAATTGATTTTTCTTAAATCCAAATTACAGCATTTCTACTTTAGAGTTTTATAGGATATATTGTTATAGGTCTTTAACATGTACATGTAAATTGGCTAAGGTGTGCTGTCTCAAGAATATATTGCGCAATGGTTACTGGGAATGAGAGTCAGTAATTTTTGTCAAAAATGGATCCTATAGGTCCAAAATTGCACCAAATCACTATGGAAAAATTCTGTCATAATTATAATACATATATTAATGTGCTCCAATACTACATTCATTGCTGTAAGGGGTTGTGCTCATGCAATGGACAAAGGAGTGTCTTGGCTGTCTTTGTTACAGAAATGTCACAAAGAATTTTAAACTCTGAAAACAGCAAAAAGCATTGCTGATTTTCTTAGGGACAAATGAGATGCAGCAACCCAAAGGTGGACATGTGACCAGTGGCACATCCAAAAGCATTGTTGGAGCAGCCCAAGTGGCCTGAGCAGCAGTTGAACTTTGAATGTGTCTGTCATGCTCATGGACTATCTTGCTCACTGCATGAGCACAATAACTCACAGCAATGAATATAAAATTAAAGCATGTTAATATATATATTATGATCATGACAGAATTTTTCCAAAGTGATTCAATGCAATTTTGGACCTACAAGATCCATTTTTGACAGAAATCACTGACTCTCATTCATCAGGAAAAGTGTCATTACTTTGTCTTTTTGAATTTGTCTTTTTGTTGTCTTTTGTACTTTTACTTTTACTTTCTGTCTTTCACCTCATGTCTTTTGAAAGTAAACTGACTGGACTTTTTTAAGACAAAAAAAAGACAAAAAAGACAGGAAAAAGTACATGCAGTTTTCCTGATGTTCTTGGTAACCATCGTGCAATAAATTTCTGAGACAGCACACCTTAGCCAATTTACATGTATATGCTAGAGACCTATAACAATATATCCCATAAAACTCCAGAGTAGAAATGCTGTAATTTGGATTCAAGAAAAATCAATTTCAATTACTACATGCAAATTCTACTCTCACTGTGGGCATTTTAAAATGAAATCCCATTCAGTCAGCTAATTTAAGACGTCTGATTGGTTAGTTTACAATGTAATCCAAGATTACATCCTAGAATGCTTGCAGTGTCTGCTGAACACTATAGTATATACTATAGTATTTCAATCAATTTAAATGTTATAGGTTACACACCTTTAAAATTTCCAAAATATTTTAGCAGTCACAAGTTACAAAAGACCAAAAAATTGAAAATATTTCTGCCTGGCCCTATGGCCCACTAAATGCATTAAACTTTAAATTACTGATTCCTTTTAGCATAAGTTCTGAAATTTTTCTAAGAGTCACAGGTCCCAAACAGGCTGTTTAAATTGTCACTTTTGAAAGTACGGTAGCTGTCATGGGTCACACCCCCATTTGAATTGATTGGAACATTATAGTATCTTTATATACAATACTATGGATTGGCATATAAATAAGCTATATTATATATATTTATTATTCACACAATAATATGGAAATGAATTGCTAAGACAAAGGCAGGGGTTTGGGGGCGCAGCCCCCAACAAGCTGTGGCCTGGGCCGAAGGTACGGGGAGTGAGCTTGCAAGCGACCCGTGCCGTAGGCACGGCTAACAGCTTGTTTGAGAGGTATGGTCCGAGCAAATTCGAGTCTTTTTGTGATTATGTAAGCAGGTCTTGCTTACATAATATATGCAAAAATATCATAATACTAACTTTATCCAATTATTTGTTCTTAATTATTTGCGATTTTTTATCTTATCTTATCTAATCTTATTTAATAATCTTCAATTTTCGATTTTATTTATTATTTAATCTATTTAATTATTATCATTATTCATTATCTAATCTAATTATCATTATCTATTATCTTTAATCACTAAATATTCAACTTGGAAATTTGGGTGATCTAGCGTGAGAATCTCACGATAGAGCAGAGTCTTTGGGCGAGCAGGGCACAAAGCACGTGGCCATCCTTTTCTCTTCTGGCCACCACTGCTGCTCGTCCCCGCTGCGTCGCTCGCTCGTTGTTCTTTTCATTCATTCCATTCCCTTACCCCAATCAACTTGGTGTCTATCTTTTATCTTTCCTTTCGCTATGTCACCGCTTGAACCGGCACAAGAAGCGCTTCCGGACTTCAGCACACACCCAGACTTCCAGCAGTTATTTGACACCCTAGTTGCTGGGGGCCAGAACCGGGACCAAGCCACTGCACTACTAGCCGACCTCTGGCACAGGAGAGCCCACGATAATGCGCCACAAGCAGCGCCACCATTGCCTCAGCCACTGGACCCACAGCAGCAGCCCCAGCAGCACTTTGGAGCGCCTCAGCACCAGCCCCAGGACCAGATTGCGCCACAACCCCTCAACATTGGCCCAGTGCCCCCTGAGCCACAGCACCCTCAGCAGCCTGCACCTCACCACGAGGCACAGCCCGCCGCTCAATTCCCTGAGTTCCCCCAGGGCCAGGAACCACATCCCATCCCTCCACGAGGCGCGCCCGTACCCTAGGATTTGCCCCAGCTCTAGGGCTGCACGCCGTACCGTAACGGCTTACGGCCGTATTTTGACGGTCACTTACGGCATGGTGACGTCACGTACCCGTACCGTAAGATCGAACCCAAGACCTCTATACGGTACGGTGCGGGTAGTGATACGTAGGGCTGCACGCCGTAACCGTACAATACGGCTGTATGGCCGTATTTGTACGGGTCCCGTTACCATACCGTCAGTAATACAACTTGTTTCAAAACGGCCGTACCTTGTACGTGCCGTATACCGTACTCAGCCGTACCATTACGGGTGAAACCGGCCGTAAACGGCCATACAATTCGTGCAGATACGCCGCGTGTGCTCTTGCTAGTCTAGGCCTAACACATGATTGCCTTGACGCAGCCTCGTGTTATCTATGCCTAACACATGTTTGCCTCGCGATATCTAGGTTTGTCTTTCGCTCCCTCTGTTTTCCTTTATCTCTCACTCCGTGTTCTCCAGGTTTCTCCTCTCTTGTCCTTTTCTCTGGACAACTACCATGGACCCTGTCATACTTCCCTTATCTGTACCCGGTCGCAGTGCATGTAATGCATCCTCGCTGTCACCTCCGGTGATCCACCCGCTCTCCTTTTCCACGTTTCCTGTCGTTTCTCACCCATCGGGCCTTGGTTTGTCTTCCACTCCCTCTGTTTTCCTTTATCTCTCACTTCGTGTTCTCCAGGTTTCTCCTCTCTTGTCCTTTCTCTGGACAACCACCATGGACCCCGTCATACTTCCCTTATCTGTACCCATCCTCGTTGTCACCTCCGGTGATCCACCCGCTCTCCTTTTCCACGTTTCCTGTCGTTTCCCACCCATCGGGCGATTCGGGCCTACGAATTCATTTTAGTTTTGTGAGTGTAGGTACGATGTTGCTGAATAAAAACCCCTTGTTACAGCAGAAAATACTTGTCCATTCGCCCCTGTGTGCCTCTAATGTCTGCTCGATCTGACCCCAACCAGTGTGCGCTCGATGAGAATGGCCAACTCAAGGATGCCATACGCACCTCAATGCGCGCCTTGACGAGCCCTGCCCACCCTTTCACACTCACGGGGTTGGACCGCGCTGCACAGCAAACGTTCCTCGACATTGCGTGCTTTTTGATCAAGCGCGGTGTGGCAGTGCTTGCCCGGGATAACAATGGGTGGACGGCATTCCACACGGCATCGGATTGTGGGCATCTCCACATCGTAAAGTTCCTGCTGGACTCAGCTGGAGTGTGGAGTCAATGTCAATATTCGGAGCGGAAATGGAGATTGGAGAGATGTCATTGTACCTGGCATCTGTGGGTGGGAGGCTCGATGTCGTACGCTTCCTAATCGAGCAAGGTACGGACAGCAATGGCTGGACCCTCCTGCACGCTGCATCGCATAGTGGACACCTTGGAGTTGTGAAGCTGTTGCTTCGGCGAGGCGTTGATGTGTTGGTCCGGCCGTACGACCGTTTTCGGCCGTATCACTACCCGCACCGTACCGTATAGAGGTCTCGGGTTCGATCTTACGGTACGGGTACGTGACGTCACCATGCCGTAAGTGACCGTCAAAATACGGCCGTAAGCCGTTACGGTACGGCATGCAGCCCTAGTGATACGGCCGAAAACGGTCGTACGGCCAGACCAACACATCAACGCCTCGCCGAAGCAACAGCTTCACAACTCCAAGGTGTCCACTATGCGATGCAGCGTGCAGGAGGGTCCAGCCATTGCTGTCCGTACCTTGCTCGATTAGGAAGCGTACGACATCGAGCCTCCCACCCACAGATGCCAGGTACAATGACATCTCTCCAATCTCCATTTCCGCTCCGAATATTGACATCGACTCCACACTCCAGCTGAGTCCAGCAGGAACTTTACGATGTGGAGATGCCCACAATCCGATGCCATGTGGAATGCTGTCCACCCATTGTTATCCCGGGCAAGCACCGCCGCACTGCGCTCGATCAAAAAGCACGCAATGTCGAGGAACGTTTGCTGTGCAGCGCGGTCCAACCCCGTGAGTGTGAAAGGGTGGGCAGGGCTCGTCGAGGCGCGCATTGAGGTGCGTTGTGTTCCATCAATGATCATGAAACCCTTCCCTTCCCTTTTCCATCCAGCGAGCAAAACCGGATCGTGCAGCGGCAGGCGCTGCGCCTCCTTGGGTGGAAATTCAAGGTGAGCTTGAAGCGGCCATAGACACCTTCCGCTCAGTGCTGAAGCATTCGTGGGTGCGATGCGCTGTGCATATGCTCACCTTCTCCCGTCAGCCGCTGCGCAAGCTATTGCTAGCGGATGCACAAGCATTGAGAGATAGGGAGTGGGAGGCGCGCGAAAAGGCGTATCATGAGTCGGTGCTCGCAGACATGAGTCCTGTATATACTTAAGCCCCCTGTCTACAGTGTCTAGTGCACGGAATGCCATCACCATCATCTCCAGCTTCTTCTCCCTCCCTCTCGTGTGAGTGCAGTCGCACATCAGCTCCATCGCCGTCTTGCTCTGGCGCCGCCTCATCGCCCGGCCGCGTCGTCTTCACCTCTCGCGTTCCATTTCTGTTCGCTACACTGGCCCTTTTTCGTTGATGTAAATGCCTGATCATAAGTTCATAACGTGTAGTAGTGACTGCAGACAGCGCTTCTAAACAAATTTATACCAACATGTCGCACGCCGGGTATTTCAACAAGTTCACTTCTCATCGCCCCGATTCGCCCCGATCGCCCCTACGCTAATTGTCAATACTACTTGTACGAGAAAGCCTCAGCTGCTGCTTAAGGAGCATCAGCGTGCGAATAGTCTCTGGTTGAAGACTTGCACGTCTCAGCGAGATAGTATCACGCCCACCAGAGAATATTCGCTCAACTGCAACAGCAGAACCTGGTGAGGAGCACATAAGTGTTGGAGTCACATAAAAAACGAAAGAAAACATACCAGGAATTGTCAATAAATCCCGAGCAAGGCAGTACAGGCTTGGGAACTGGGCTCGTCGACCTACCCACCACTGGACAGGTTTGCAAGCGTCAAAATCCTCACACGGGAGCTTGAAATACTCCTCAAGTTCATCGCGTAGAACACGGTCCTTCTTCCTATATCTTGATGTGAAGTTGACTTTAGATGGTGAGCTATCCGCAGCAGGTAAAACTGCATCAGTGGCATCAGCAAAATCGTCGAGGGTTTGCGGCATGGAGTCAGCATAGTGTATCGCATAGTAGGTATGAAGTGATGACTTTGCAGATTCGAGGTATGCAAGCAGATCAGGATCATTGGCGTAATCCTGCAGCGCACCCTCATAAGATACATGGGGATCAAGTACTAATGGATAACGTTGTGATAAGCTTTTGACATAACTAACAGAGGATCGACAAGACTCACAAGCGGCCCACGTATAAAAGGGTGATTGGTCGTACTTATAATAGTAGTCACTGAGCTTTTTGTGAGCGTTGAGAAGACCAGCCTTGATCTTGGGGGCTGTAGACATCGGAAGATCGCGGTAGATTCGTTGGATATGCTCCTGAAGTCCCCTAAAAATAGCATGCGTCGTGGAAAGCATGGAGACCTTCGATGTAGACATCTGGGTCGTTGCTGCCCGAAACACCATGAGCCAGTCAGCAACTTGAGCTATCGCGTCCCATTCGTCTTCATCTAGCTCAAGGGATCGGAGGTCACGATTCCGCCCAACGAAGTCATCTATTTCGTTTCAAAATTGCAGAGCGCGGCCTATATTGTGAATTAACAGTGAATGGCAATGAGACACTGAGAGCGTGCTACAAAATTAAAGAACTTACGCATCATTTGATGTGTGGACGACCATCGTGTCTTCACATCGAGAATCAACATGAGTGGCCATTGAGGCCCATCGACATTTGTTTCACCACATCGTGACGCGATTACTTGATTGACCCAACTCTGTTTGCGCTGGGGGCTTGATCGGATGGCACGGATAATTTTTCGAAGCTGTGAAACGACATTAGTGGGTTATTTGTGTGGATATGCTAGCACCTACCTTTTCAACAGCGGAAAGAATGTTTCCGGATCTGTCAGGCTCAAGGGAAACTTCATCTTGTTCGTCTTCATCGTCTCTTCCAACAGCGTCGTCATCGAATGTACGGCTTAGCGATGCAGTAACTGAGTCCTGATAGTTACCGCTCCGAGACGTCGCCTTCTTAGACTCGGCAGCAGATATAGCCCCAATACCTTCAAGAAGCTGAGCGATCATTAGGGAGTCATATCAGGGAAAATATGGGTTATATACTTACTTTCAGAGCCGCGAGATGAATCGTATGCGGCATGCAACAAAGACGAACCCAATCACCATTCATTGAGACACCTTGCTTCTTTGCGCGTTCTACAATCCCGTTGACCAATGTATTGTTGTTTGACGCATTGTCAGTCATGATCGCCATTATCTGCAGGAAAATACCAAATATCCTAATGGTTAAGTAATTCATGAGTTCATGACAAACCCGATTTTCGATCCCAAACCTGGTCAACGTCTGCCACGTTGCCTCTGCCATATTGGCTCCGGAGTGTTCGCCCTCCAATTCACGGAAATCGATAAGAAGCTCTTCTATAGTAATTTGTGTCCTCAGTTTCTCGGTACTTGTGTGAGAAGAATTAAATTGACATACCGAGTTGTCCAGCCTTTGTCATATAGTGTGCAACGATAGCCATGAATGCATAGTTGTTGCTCGATGTCCACGCGTCGAGGGAAATACTAATTTTGCCTTTAACGGAAGTCTGTGGAGGATTATATGAGTCTATAAGACTGATTGTGGAATGAAGGGAGATGTTTACGAACCAGGAACATACACTTTGTAGCCTCAACTGCATCGTAACCCATCTTCATGACGCGTGTTTTAACTGCATTGCGATGGGGTATCTTGAGGTTTGGCGAGGGATGATGCGTATACATCAACAAGTCTCGAAACTCTGGATCCTCAACCGTATAAAATGGCTGGTCTGTGGCGACGATCCACTTTGCCAGCATTCCTTCGAACTTTTCCTGATCCCAAGGACCCTTTGGAACATTAGCTTGATAGTAAATTGGCAAAATAAAGGACTTACTGCAGCGGCGTTGACTTGCTTCTCAAATGCTCTCTGGATGGTTGTACTCGTAGATTCAAGCTTCTGCAGGAACTGGGAAAGTGCTGCCAGATCAAGAATATTTTTTCCTGAAGCGACGGTGATCTCGTCTGCGGTAATTTGATCGGGAGACCGCTCCTTCATCGCCACATAGAGGCGATACATTGGTGCTGACACAGATCTTAAATGACCTATCAGACCTGCCAGAAGTAGTGAGCGCACATCAAATTGAGCTGCGTTCTACTCTTACCGTTCAAAGAATATTTCATTTTCTTTGTGATGGTCAGCACCTTCCCATTTCCGTGGAGGCACTTGTAGTGCCTGTCGCCAGGGTTTCCGAGTTCCCCGTTCGAGCTTCGTTCGACTGCCTCATAGAAATGATAGATGGGATTCCTTGTAACCTTCAATTCGGCATGTTAGTGTTAAGTGAGAGTGTAAGGAGGCCCTAAACGCACCATTGGTTTTGGTGTTTTTTCACGCGTATCGCTGTTACTGCACATGCTCTCAGCGCGGCTGATGGGTTGGATCTCCCCAAAAGAGGGTGTTGGCTTTGTGCGTGTACGCTTTCCGGAAGTACCCCGCCCAGTGGGTATTGTCTTAGACGGTAGGATGTCTGCGACCTGCAGGTTGATTGCCACAAGTGTCAGAATGGAAACAATAAGACAAAAATAAGAACTTGCCTCAGCATTACATCAGCAAAAAGGCCCTTAGAATATATTGCAATATATTGCATAAGTTTCATTATTAGCATGAAAAATAGATTAGTTAAATTATCAGTTAAACTAATAACAAATCCTATTATTTTTCAAGAATAAAATGTAAATATAAAATTTAAAGACATTCTAATAAAGCTTTGATAATAACATAATATTAAAGTTGTAACCAATTATTGGGTTAAGAGACATGCCTAAAAATATTCTAAATATTATAGGACTCCCTACTATTTTGCTCTAAAGTATAGCAATTAATAACTTATAATTAGATCAATATTAGATTGCATCTAAATTATAAGTTGACAATGTAATATGATACTTACTCAATATTATTGAATATTTCATGCAATAATAATAATCTAAATTAAATGTCCATATAATGCATATGTCTTAATTTAGATGTAGTAAACCACAAGATCAACTTAGCTAAACATTTTTGTAATTAATCAAAAAACATAGAAATGGCTGATTGAATCACTTAAAGTTGGCTCATGACCCCTTAGCTTTTGATCTTATCTATCTCCACAATTATTTTTAGATTTTTAGCTATTTTATTTCTTGAGATATAAAAACATCAGCTCATAAATGTAAAGTAGCTATTAAATATAGTTTATCTCTTTAACATATGTTTGCCATAATAGTATAGTGGTTAAAGACATGCTGATAATTAAACCAATACTTAGATAGGTTGAGAGTTCAAATCTTTACAAGTGTAAAATTTCTAAGTTGAATATATATTATAATAGTGAAAGTTAGTAGATGATTAAGTAAGATGATAATAGTAATAATAATAATAATAATAATATAAAATAAATATAATCAGATATAATAATAAATGTTAAATATAATTAAAAATAATATAAAAATAGATAATTGGATAATAGATAATAGAAATAATTAATATTTTTGAAGTAAATTAAATTTTACTGGCAATTCTTTAATAACCTTTTAAGGCAATATAATGGTCTGTTTTAGGCATACAATGGTATGTTTTTGGTCATATCATTAGTTTCATATTAGTTTCTGATTATATCATTAGTCTTATATTAGTTTATAATTATATCATTAATCCTATATTAATTTATTGCCCTTTCATTACCCCAAAAAGATATTGCCAAAATAATATTGCACTTATTATAAGTACAGAAACTAATCAAAGTAATTATTATACCAGAATCTGATATAGCAGTTATCATATTTTTCAATAAATGGTGTTCCTTTTTTATGAGGTGCACAACAATGTAACTAATTGATTATACCACTTATCACACATAAGTCACAAAATATTGCCTTAAAATCTAGTGACCTTTTTGCTGATGTAGATGGGAGCGTATCTTGACAGTTGCCTTCCGAGGGTGATGAGCTCTCAGATTCAAGCTCTGCAGGTTCGGTGTCCTGGTAGTCACAATCATCTTCATCCGAGGAGGCTCCCATGTCTGTTGTGTCGATGCGTTGCTTCTTAACTTGGCGAGATTTTCGAGGCGGGTGCACAGTGAGGGTCGTGAGGCGTTTGATTGGGTTACCATCGTTGTCAGCCTTCTCATACTCGAGGGCTTCAGCCATCTTCCTTCCCCGACCACTGCGCTGAATTCGACCAAGGCCTAGTACCATTAAGAGGTCAACAAATCACAGTCTCAGATGATAGAGCGAGAACGTGCCGACGTGGCATAGTAAGCAACAGAGTACATACCTGACGGTCCTGACTCTGCACAGCCAGCGCTCTCTCCCAACTCATTTTGCTGAGGTCTAGTATGAGGAGCTGTGATGATAAGCGTTAGTAATTGCGAGATAGACGGTATGTTGAGGCGTACCTCCAACATCGGTGACAGTCTCTCTTTCAACTCCTTCGACAGGCGGAAGAGGGATGGGGGTCTTGTCACTTGGGGAGTTGAACCATCAGATGTTGTTGGCATCCTTGAGTTGGCCATTCTCATCGAGCGCACACTGGTCGGGGTCAGATCGAGCAGACATTAGAGGCACACAGGGGCGAATGGACAAGTATTTTCTGCTGTAACAAGGGGTTTTTATTCAGCAACATCGTACCTACACTCACAAAACTAAAATGAATTCGTAGGCCCGAATCGCCTGATGGGTGGGAAACGACAGGAAACGTGGAAAAGGAGAGCGGGTGGATCACCGGAGGTGACAACGAGGATGGGTACAGATAAGGGAAGTATGACGGGGTCCATGGTGGTTGTCCAGAGAAAGGACAAGAGAGGAGAAACCTGGAGAATACGAAGTGAGAGATAAAGGAAAACAGAGGGAGTGGAAGACAAAGCAAGGCCCGATGGGTGAGAAACGACAGGAAACGTGGAAAAGGAGAGCGGGTGGATCACCGGAGGTGACAGCGAGGATGCATTACATGCACTGCGACTGGGTACAGATAAGGGAAGTATGACAAGGTCCATGGTAGTTGTCCAGAGAAAAGGACAAGAGAGGAGAAACCTGGAGAACACGGAGTGAGAGATAAAGGAAAACAGAGGGAGCGAAAGACAAACCTAGATATCGCGAGGCAAACATGTGTTAGGCATAGATAACACGAGGCTGCGTCAGGGCAATCATGTGTTAGGCCTAGACTAGCAAGAGCACACGTGGCGCATCTGCACGAATTGTACGGCCGTTTACGGCCAGTTTCACCCGTAATGGTACGGCTGAGTACGGTATACGGCACGTACAAGGTACGGCCATTTTGAAACAAGTTGTATTACTGATGGTACGGTAACGGGACCCGTACAAATACGGCCATACAGCCGTATTGTACGGTTACGGCGTGCAGCCCTACCCAGCTCCCCAACGCTCAGCACGCAACGGACAAGGCTGACAAGTGAGGCCCCAATCATCCCCCCATCGACCTAGATGCAGAAAGCCACACCATGTCCCTGCTGAGCCCACCCGCCTACGCCATAGACAAACTCCGCAAAGACGAGTATGTACCCTTGTGGTATTTCACCCACCACGGCCGCCGAGCGACAGACAAGGACAAGGCATCCAATGAGGACCTCTGGGATGTCACCAAAACCAGCAACAACCCGCCTCTCCTTCCGCGCAGCCGCCGCCAACTGTCCAAGCCCTAACACGCTAACCGACGAACAGCTCACATGGGAGCAGTTCATGGATGGCAACCACCTGTTTTGCAGGTGGCTCCAGTCCGCCAGCTGGACTCCAGACTATGTCAAGGTGCTTTCCTCCTTCTTCTACCAGATTGAGAACCACGAGTCGATCAATATTGATGGGGGCAAGGAGACCCTTCTCCTATATCAGGCCCGTGCCTGCAAAGCGTGGCACGATGAGCTTAAAGCTGATCACTTTTTCAACCTCGCCAAACTCAACGAGAAAAAGCTGGACGCATACCGCAAAGAAGTCGACGCCAACCTCAACGCAATAGTCCGCAAAGCGGTAAGCCTCCCGCCTTTCGCAGCGTTGACCACCCAACTGACCCAACTGTCTACCCCGCCTCACCTCACTTTCATCATCCCTCCTGCACCCCCTCAACGCCGTGCCATCCTGCTCCCTGGATGACACGCACGCTTCGAAACCGCACTGCCACCTGTGCCTTTTCACGCTACCCCGCATGCTCACGCCTCCTGCACTACGCACATGCCCTCGAACCTAACCCTGCTTTATGTGTTGGTTCACGCCTCTACCCCTCGCCTTTCGAACCTATACTGCATCATGTATTCGTTCACGCCTGTGGTGTCGCATGCCATTTCCCTAACGCGTCCCCTGCTGCCACCGTGCCTAACCAAACCCCAGGCCTTGGCTTTGCTCACCGCACCCACACAAGATGCAGCCCCAAACTCAGCCGGCAGGCCGAGGCGCCAACGGGCCAGGGACAGCGGGGCTGTGGAAGGCGCACATCCACCTCCGTCCCACCCGCACCCCTACAAAAGACTGGGCCTAACCCCACCCATTCCTTTCGCCCCAGCTCTGCCGAACAGCCCCAAACCTTATGCATCATCTGCCTCCATAGGCCCCCACCCGAACATGGCGGAGTGCCGCGAGGAAACACTCCAGTGACAGCGACCACGCTTTCAGCACCAGAAGCAAGCTCGGCCACCTGGTCGACCGCCAGGGGAAGTCCCTCTGCGTCGACTTCCAGCTCGCCAAAACTTGCTCCAGCAAGCACCACAGCATGCGCCAATCGCTGCACCGGATGTGGTTCCACCCAGCATGGCGCTGTCGACTGTCATCGCAGATCGTCAAGTTAATCCAGTCATGCCTTGGCGTTTAGTGGCTGGCGCTTGTCCATGCTCAAGCACAATCTTGTACATAAATACCCCAACGTCCTTAGTACTTTACAGCACGGCGCGTCATGGGGTGCCGCAGATTCATCATACCTTTGTCCCACTAATAAACCATCCATTGAACTCTATTCCACTCAGTTTGCCAACATTTTACAACACGAATACCTACGCGGCGTCACCTGGGTCCTTCACCAGGGCCCAAATGGAAGCGGCCATAGCCCATTTCAAACGTCCCCACTATCCATAATCCCCAAGCCCAACAAGCCGGGCAAGTTCCGTTTAGTACAAGACTCTCCTTTCCATACTCCCTCTGCCCCCATCCCATCAATCAACACGTCCATAGACGCATCGTTTACCCTTGCACATGGGGCACATTCTCCACCATGGCCCTTTGCATAACCCGCCTCCCACCCAGCTCACAAGCCGCGGCGGAGATGAAGCCAAAGCCTATCGGACCATCCCACTCCACCCGTCACAGTGGAACAGCACAGTAGTCAGTAGGGTTGCCGAAGTCCAGTTCAGTCCGGTTCTCAACAATTTTGCTGAACCTCGGACCGAACTTCAGGTTTGGTTCAGGGAATTACCTGAACCTTGAACTGGACCATCGGTTCAGGTTCAGCAAAAGTTTGGACCGAAATTACTTGAGCATTTCCATTTTCCAGGATGAACTCAGGCTCGCTGCTCGCCGCTCAGCCTATCATGCAACTGTGTGTACCTTCTCACTCTCCCGCAGCTGGTATACTGACAATTGCAGTGTGTCATCCATCGACTTTGCTGGAGTCTCGGAGATCAGCGTTTTTGCGCATGGCTTGCCATCTACCACGACCAACCCATATCAACAAACCGCTCTGCACTAAAACTTAAAGGATCTCGGACTCGCCTACAAATGCTCAAGAGAATGCTGCCGAGCGAGACAACGCATGTGCGCCAATTGGCTTCACAACATGACCTCAAACTACACGGCCGATCAACTCGTCTTCCTGGACGACTAGCTCAAATTGCGCTC
>WHVC01000092.1:0-107464 GCA_015178925.1 Russula emetica | reverse complement strand
GCATTCCACGAGCAATGACAGGACGCGCTAACGAGGTTCCGAGAAGGTAGACATTCTGGCCGAGAATCTTTGATCAGATAACATCATCGACATCTTAGGGAAGAGCAGGTTAACCTCATAGATGGCATTGGCTTGAACAGCGGGATAAATGAGTTCGGTAACAAACTCGCGCGTGAGGTCCTGCCAGCACATCATTTAGTCTCCAGGAGACACATAGGAATGTCCGGCTAACCTCGAGGAAGAACTTTTTTGCTCCAACTTTAAGGGCTTTCTGGCGGGCAGCTTCGAAATCCTTCGTGAAAGATGATTAGTAGTCCTCTTGTGATTCTGGGTATCCCTACCTCTTCCTGACCGACATCCGCAAGGAATGCATAAACCTCGTATCCCTGTTCAATGAGCCACACAAGGATGCACGAGGTATCTGAAAATGTCTCAATCTCAGAAACCGCCTGAGATCAGCAACCACTCCCACTCACCAAGACCACCGGAGTAGGCGAGGAGAACGCGACCCTTTGAAGCGGACATTGCACCAAGTCTGTACGGTGTATCGTCACGTGTGGGCGAGAAAAAGGAACGCTTATTTTGGCATATTTTGGCGCCTTTGTTCCAGACGCGGTCAGCACGCGGCAGCACGACCCTAACGGCCCTATCGCGACATAGAGGTCACCCTGAGCAGAGAGACCATTGCGTCGGCCAATTAACTGCTGTTCGATCCAGTGAGCCTGTCTTCGGTGGAATTTCCGCTTGTGCTCAACCATACGTCGTCTGTTTTCATACAGCGCACTGTCCATATTCAACCATAACCCTGCCATGGAATCAAGCTTGACTGTTTCTCGACGTCGACCACCTTCACGTATGCGTGACGGCCACCCTATTGAACCTGACAGAACCTTCCTCGTAAAGAGACATCGTGACGGATCTCGCGAACAGGCGCATATCCTGTCTGACGATGAAGACATATCCACGACCAAGGGCGAGAAACACCGCAGGAAGAAGAAGCAACCCTGTCACATCTGTTTAACCCTCCCTCAAGCTCTGGTCCCCGCCCGGGACTTTCTACTGACACATAGTGGAGCGCCCACAAAAGTCTTCTAGGCAGAAGCAGGGCAGTTCGCGGTCATTTACCGATGTATCCACCACCATAGCTCGTCCCTATGCTACGCGGAAGGAAAGAAGTGTCTCGTGACGGCAAACAGTCTTCGGCAAAAGCATCAAGTGCTGTTGCTATATCGGACGATGAAGTGGGACCTCAACCCGGTTACAGCGGACCTATCGCTGCCATGGAGTTTAACAGAATGAGGAGGGAGTTAGAGTCACTCAAGAAGGTCTGCCTCCTTCGTTCATGGTGTATGCTACAGCTCACGGAACTCCTTAGCAATCAACTGCTCACACCAAGACTGTTGAAAAGCAGGCTAATGTAGGTGAATCGTTTCCCACGTCATCTCTCTCTGATATCCGTATTAGACAATCTTGTCTCTGCAAAATGAGCTACGTTTAATGCAACGGGTATGCCCAACCAGCAATAATATTGCGACTCGAATCTTGAACCATACCCCCCACAGACCCACAAAGAGCAGGCATCTCAAATAGGCGTGTTAGAGATGAAAACTAAACAAGTGGAGGAGGTATAATATACCATATCCGAGTGAATATCATAATTGACGCCTTCTAGCTGACATCTAATATCGAAGGGACGCTCCAATGTCAGATTTGCATTGAAACACTTACCAAGCCTTTTGCGTGAGCAAGCTGCTAGCTTACACGTATTCATACTTATATTGTGGTCTCCAGCCTTGCGCCTTGTGGTCACGTTCTTTGCCAGGGATGCCTCCAAGATTGGTTCCGCAATGCACCCGTACCCCAGGACGAGATGAGCATTGACGAACCTTTACCCCTTATTCTTCGCAAGAAGACATGTCCCTTCTGTCGTGCTGTAATTCGATCCCGCCCACTTCCACTATTTGTTCTCAAGGATCTCCTGTCGGTCCTTGCCAAAAGCAAGTCAAGTGGGGCGGCTGGGTTGGTACAACCGTCGCCACCCCCAGACCTGGACGACCCATGGGCTGAGATCTTTCCTCCCCTGCTAAGTGGCAGCGAGTCTTATGCTGAGGATGACTCAGAGGACGACTATTGGGGTCCATATGATGGCATGTACGATGATGACGATGACGACGATGACGACGAAGAGGAGGACGAGGACGAGGACGTCGAGGGTCTTCAAGAGTACGACAACACTTCCAATGATGAATACGAAGGCGAATGGGTCTCGCCCAAATGGGAGCCGCCTATGCACCGTTTCGCGACACCGCTTGATCCAGATCCAGGCACCGACGTGCTGCTGCGTCGTGGCGCAACGTACGGCATGATCGAAGCGTACGATGTGCAATATGCACACGGAGAGGGGCTCACTGCGCTTGTCGACGACATGTGTCTCTATCTCGGCTGGAACATCGAGCTCATGGATGAAGATGAAGATGGGGGGAGCTTCATCGCGTGGTGCCTTGACGATATGGAGGTCAACTCTTACCGTTGGTCGTTGGAGGGAGATGGTCATATACATCGGCTCGTGCGAAGGGACGCTATGGAGGAGTACGAGTCGACTGACTCGGAGAGGTATATTGGAGACGAGGATGAGGGCATTGACGATGAATGAGCTAATGGGGACGGTGGGATGGGAAAGCGATGGCCGTCTCGATTCTGTGAACATCGACACAGCGTCTTTCGCGGGCTAACATTCATTTCGCGTAGAAGTCTGCGTGGATATCCTACTTTTGTAATGAACTCTTAAGCCTCGACGTTAAACTATTTACGCAGAAGTGGGATTCAAGGCTCGCGTACGAGCAACGAATGTTGTTCTACAATATGTAATATACGAAACATACAATAATGTAAATGGAATAGCAATAAGTCCACTTCAGTCCTACTGAGAGGCCCAACTTAATCGAGCATCCCCCCCATAGCCCCTTCCGTGCCTACTACGCCATCGGCGTCACCTCCGCCCCTCACTTTCACCTCCTTTTCGCTCCCTTTGTCTTGCTCATAGTTGCGTAAGCGCATCTCGACGAGGAACTCCGTATCACGAATCGACTGTGACCAACGTGAGAGGACCCCTGAGCCGGTCACACCGAGGCGGATGAGGCCTGCGGCGGCGAAAATACCGGGATATACATGCATAACTACAGAGAATAATAAGGACAACTAGAGAAGGGAGGGGAGAAAAATGAGCTTACGGATGAAGCGCTGGTCAACATCTACAGGTACAGTACGCCGCAATAAGACGACAATGGCAGGAGGAAGTGCCAGCATGCCCACGAGGCCTACGACGAGAGGTGCAATCAGCTCAGCAGTTGCGCTGAAGGGTTCCGGATTTGTCCATCCGTGCGCCTTGATCTATGGATGAAAACTGTAGTTAGGGGCGTTACAAAAGGATACCTATCAAACCTCACGTGATTGAACCCAGCAGTGATCCGGTTAAGCGGGCGTAATCGATTCGCGTAAAGTGCTATTTTTGCGTAGATGATTCCTAATGCCCACATATCCACGACACGCACATTCGGAACCAAGTCGGGATTCAGTGACAGACGAGTGGGCATAACAATATACAACTCCACCACAAGGCCGAGGAGAGCTGGAATGACGATGCCGACAGAAAATACAATATATGAAATCTTGGCCAACCAGAGGAGGCTTCGCTTGAGGAAGTATAACGGCCAGTTTCCGCGCGCGTCGTCTGCGCTACGTCGTTGGCGCCTCTTGTCCATACGCTCAACGGCGTGACCAACCACCCAGCAGCCCCAGAGGGCATAGAAACCGACCAGGAATGCGTATCCGTCGTGCATTTGTCGGTCAGTGAAAAGGTTGAACACGCCTCGACCAAGTAAGATCGGCGCAGACACGGCAACAGTGACGAAGACACACCCGATCACCCAGAGCGCGAAGATGAATAACCCTATGCGATACTGGAAGTGAGAAGGAATGTATACCACGGTGTAGTCCTCCTTCGGATTTCGCTTAGCTTTCTCCGCCTCGGCATCTTGAGCTGCAATCAAACCGCGCGCCTCGTTATCGATGGGTATGCCATTAACATCGACCTTAGCTGTAGCGCGCATATCTCGAGGAACCGCGACGTTGTCACTGTTGGGCACCCGGCGATAGCTTCCGTGGAAAGGCAGCACGCCATCTTCAACTTTGCCACCAGGGTTTCCGAAACGCAGCCAACTGATGTGCGGGAGGTCGCGCTCTTCTTCCGGATGACGCTCACCAAACATGTATGATGTGAGACGAAGCCGAGCACAAAGATACCTCCATATCGTGATTGACGTCTTGCGAATGACCTTCCTGGGTCGGAAAAAGCGAAGCGTGTAGGGTAGAAGAATGTGGAGGAACAAGAGGTCAATAGGGACGTCGGATAACGGTTCACTGTCCTATGATAAGTTCTCTGCATCATACAAACGGAGGAGTTGAGACCTACCGGGGTTTCCAGCGAAGTGGTAAGACTATGCCCCTTCCCAGACGCATAAGACCTCCTATGGACCCCACACCACAGGCGACTACCAATCCGTACATAATCGCACTCACTGAAAGCTTGCGCAGCTGTACGAGTGCAGGGCGTTCCAGGATGTCACGGATTGGGTGGAAGTTCTGATCAGATGGATCCTTGATGAACCACATTGCACCAGGACGCATGATGGTGCGGCAACCGGCCAATAGGATCGCAAATTGATACCTGTGAGACATGAACTTGTGACACGGGCAAACAGAACGGGTATAACTTACATAAACATCGTGCCAAAAACCCAATGATAGAATATTGCCGTCAAGGGCGCATACTGGAAGAACGCAATTCGTGACTGAACGCTCGCTTCGGGGAAAAGCCAGATTGAGCATAGGTCGAGATTGATACCGCATCCCAATGGGAATAAAACCAGTTCGATGATGATGAATGTTGCTACCTAGAATGGAGATCAGCTGAGGCAAACACGTTATTCAGTAGACTAGCCTTGACCACGAGCAACTGCTGTCGCACGGCACTCCTAACAGCTCTCCCTGCGCTTTTCACAGACCCAACGGTAAAAACGTTAAGGTAAAAGGCAACCAGTAGTCCAATGACGGCGTAGCCGAGTGCGATAGCAAAAACCCTCTCTCCCGTGCCATCCCCGAGGGCCATACGCGTCCAACCAGTCGCAACCTGATATGAACTTGTCCTAGCTTGCTTGCCTAATGCTTCTACGTAAGGTTCTGCCGCTACAACAATTGGCTGCTTTGATTCCAGGAGGCGAGTAATAATGGACGGCGTCGAATTGGAGCTTGGCTCGGCAGCGAACTTTGAAGCAACGGAGACGATGTAACTGTTTACAGTATTCCATGAGAAATTCACGATACTCTCCCTCTGCGATGCGTTCAGCGAAGCGATACCACATGAAGGAGCGGAACGCTTACTGAAGTGTCCACAAAGCGCGCAGACTTCTCGAGAGCATCACCAGGGACAACTGCTGAGAGAGCCCAGAATGCAGCAGTGACGAACCCATCGAGCATACGAACAATGGACGGAAGAATGAAGTAGCTAATTACGAGGAAGATGGAATCAACCACTGGATCCGTTACAACGCGTATGACCCGTATTGGCCAATGAAGCACCTGTAAGGCCCGCCTTGGGTCGAGCTGTTGAAATGTTAGGTCGGGTTTTCTGGGAAGTGAAGGTGTGGACTCACCGAGAGCAGGGCGGTCGACTTGCCGAATGTGAAAGGGAGCCAGACGCCTAAGCCGACTGCCGTATCGAGCACGAATATCATCAAGGCTGCCTGAGAAGCAGAGTTTGAGTACACTGCATCACTTTCAGAGTTCTTAACCATACATTTTGTGCAACGACGTACAGCGGACCTCTCATACCGATGGCTAGAGGAAGCTCGTCAAGGAACTAAACTTCCAGATGACGTGAAAGCTCTTTACCTTCAAGAGCGCCCTCCATATCATCTTCAACGGCCAGATCTTCGTCAGCGAGCTGCGCTGCGAGGGCCGCGTCGTCCACGTCCTCCCCTTCCGGGTCTTCACCATCGTCATCGGCCTCGGCAACCACGTCTTCTTCATCTACCACATCCACGCGCCCCACATCAACCCATTCAGGTCCCCACGCTGCACGTCTCTGTCCGCGCCGCGCAGCACCTCGCAGTTCTCTTGCATCCTCCTCGCCATCTTCGTCGGAGTCTGCTAACAACCCAGGAAGATCTCCTTCATCTTCTTCCTCTTCCTCCTCTTCCTCGGCGTTAGGTCGGGACTCCTTACCCGAATGTTGCACAACGATCAGCTCGTCCTTGAAAAATAATGACGCATCTCGCTCGAATTTTTCGGGATTCATCGTCTCCCCGTCATGGTCTACTTCTCCCTCGCCTTCCTCGACACCATCAAAGTACCCCCGCCGTGCTGAGCCTTCTTGGAACTCTTCCGGAGGCTGGTAAGTTGCTAGACTTGGTGACGCGGGCGGCGAGCTATCCCCGTTGCCACGGAGAAGAGAAGGTGGGCCAGATGTTGGCGTTGGAAGCGTCGTGTTCGGCATTGGGGGTCGTCGGGGAATAGGAATTGCAGGGGCGGGTGGTAGTGAGTTATCAAAAGGGGGATGCGCCAGTGAGGGGGGAGGTGATGGTGATGACGCGCTGCGGTGAGACGAAGACCCGACGAGTTGCGTGGGCGTGGGTAGTACGGATGCTGTCGGGGTAATTGGGTAGGGGAGGGGTCTCTGGAGAGCAATTGGGAATAGCGGGCTGTCATTACCTCCCTCAGCTGGGGGAATTGAGAACGGCTTCGTATCTGCGTGTGATTGTGTTCGTTGGCGCCCACGACGGGAGTTCCCTTCGTCTTCGTCTGGAGAAGCAATGGACGCCGTGCTAACTGTAAAGGAACGACCTATCCGGGAACCTTCGGCCCTTAATTGTTTGTGAGCCGAGAGCAACGACAATCCGTCGTCCGTCGCGCCCGGATAGGACGGCGTTGGGGGCAACGCGGTAAGTGCAGGCAGTCGACTGATCAGTCTCGGCGCTGGAGGTGGCGTCCAAATACCACTTGCATCTTGGACCGAGTAGATTTCTTCGATTGAAATGCCAGATAATTCGCGGGGTAGGTCCAGTGTGCCGAGACCATCCCGCTCTGCCTCTTCTCGTAAGCGTTCCCAAAGTACCCGCCGTCTCGCTCGCCATCGCCATGCGTCATCCACAGCATGCCCAAGCCATTCAGTCCAATCGTCTGGGACAGACATTGTATCCGTATCAAGTCGAGCGCCGATTTCCGACATTGTCCCATCCTGAGCTACCGACCGGTCAACTTCAGCTTGAACGATGAGTTGCCATGGATCCACTTCTGCCACAATACCGTGTGGCGAGAACATGAGGTCGATGCCGAATCTGGTCATCTCGAAACGCTCGAAGTCGTAGAGGCTCCAAGACTCTGCACCAGGAATGCCCCATGCAACGCGCTTCTGCTTGAGAGCGGCTAAGACACTTGCTGCAGTATTGATAACAGAGATGGAACCGGAGCCTTGAGAAACTGAACCCTCGGGATCTATTGCCCTTGCCTTCCCCTTGCCATTTCCAATAACAGCATTGCTGAAACCTTTCGCCTGAAGTGATGGCGGTGTATCATTGTCCTGTGAGCTCGGTTTGTGTAGTTCTCCGGCAGAAGACGTGCTTGCAAGGGCAAATAACCGGCGTTTCTCAGCTGCCCGCAGCCATTCCTGTCGCGCCTCTGAGTACGGCGTACTCCGATCGTCTTTGAGAGTCGGAAGCACTGTATTGCTTGATCCGGCTCCACCACTGGAGGATGCAACCAAATCTAGCTGAGCGGTCTGAGGGACATACGCAGCACGTAGCTCATGCGCCCGTCTGGAGGGTGGGTGCGATGGTTGATCCAGGTGGCGCCTACTTGAATCTGGCTGATGCGAATCACCTTCCATGGCCCGGGGAACTCGCTCTGCCTCGGCGTGTTGCCGCCTGCGCAACTGGATATCGCGCTGCTCTAAGGCTGCCCTGGCCTGCTCACGTGCGCGTTGTTGCAACCTTTCCCGTTCTTGCTCTGCTTCACGCTCGGCCGCAATCGCGGGATCGCCTTCTTCGAAAACGCCAGGACGGGCATTCTGAGATATCCATTCACGCAAAAGAAACACGGCGATGAAAACAAGGACAATGAGGGTTGCGATGATCTGGCCGGTGAAAATATCTGCTGAGACAGAGCGAAGCAGTAGGGGTGCAAGAGCACTCCAGGTGGAAGCCTCGGTTTCATTGGAGGAGCTGTGAGTTGTGTTGATGGAAACCGTCACGAACAGTGACTTGGCAGTCGAATTGAATTGTGAGCGTGAGGTGAGATTGTAAAAGAAGGATGATGGTGGTGAGGATGATGGTGATCGCGGACGTGCACTGATCCACCAGGCACTACAAAATTTGTCAAAATTTGAAAGGGACTCAAAAATCACGGCCACATACGTGGAATTGCCCATCGCAAAGTACATTCTCCACGTCCAGACTGTAACCCAAGGTAGTATGGCGAGCCATACAAAGGACACGATGATGGCGCGAATGCAGAAAAGAATTGCAAATACCATCTGCTGGGCGAGTTTTTGTAGGAGGAGTATCGCGGGTAAATGCCTAGGCATATTATCCGCATAAACTGTAGATAAGTCAGCAACCCACGAACCAATTAATGGGTAGAATTTACCCTTGGTAAATGAGTACGGATGCTTGCACACATCACAGGTCTTTTTCTTGCTATGGGAGAGCCATGTTGTCAAGCTGAACGATGTATCAGTGTGGTCTAGGGGAATATCACGGGCAAAGGTCACACCAATCTTGATGGATGTACCGAATCGTGCCTGAGCATTTGCATGGATGAAAAAGTGGCTGATCTGGTTCCGCCGGCGCGCTGCAGATTCGGCAAGTGTCTTGGTCTGTATCTGCTTCAGCAACTGATTTCACTAAAGAATCGTATTCATGTTCCGTGTTTGGGCCACCGTCCGTCATATTATTTATTCCGTGCTGGGGGCTGCTGTGTTAAGGATTACCTTGAAAATGGGCTGAATGCTACGTACTTACTCAAACGCGTCAGAAGGAACGCAAGTGACAAGACGAGAACTGAAAAGTCTGTTGTGGTGGTTCAGAGAGAGTGCACGGTGCCGCGTTGACGACATTCGCGTGGCTCCTGTGGTCCAGCGCAGCAAATGACAAATCACCAAATAATAATTATATTATTATTTATTCGTACTTATAGCACAGTAATCTATCACTTACCCTGTCTTTGTGCCCCCCATGGTCTAAGATGGAGCACATAACAGTATATACAACTTCGAGCGTCACTGCTGCTGCTTCCCATCCCACCATCAATGCCTTGCAATGGACTGAGGACGGCCAATTGTTGTTTTTGACCAAGACTGCGGTATATATATTGGTCAGCATCATCTTCTCGCAATTATTTCCCCTACCCGAAATTTTGATATAATGGGCGCATTGAGACTCCCGATCTTGGGGTCAATTATCCTAGTACTTCCTCAGTGACATCTGCGAAACCCAAAGATAGTGTCTCAGGTGCAAACACGCCCGGCTGGTTTAGGACTGTTCTGGAACTTGACAGGCGCTCGTTTCATCATTGGCCAAGTGAATCGCAAGGTAAGGGTCATTCTGACGAGAGAGAAGTACAGTGATGAATCTTGGCCCAGACTGGGATAGCCTGGTAATTGGGTCCCTTGACGTGTTTATCAAGTCTGTTGTAGCGTCTCCGAGCTTTTTATCTGCAGACGCTGGGTATGGATATTCACTAATCCCTTCCACAACGCTCATTATCTAGGCCAAAGCTGTGTATTGGCGGTCGTCAACACAAACCTAGAACTATCACTGTGGTGTTCTGCCAAGAATCAACTAGCAGGACAATGGGTCAAGGTATCCGACTGACTCGGATGTCCGAACGGGATTACTGTGACTGACTGAGAAGTAGCTACAAGATGCGATATCCTTTCTACAGTCACTCGCAGCTATCCGGACAGATTCTAGTCTTCAACAGACTCTCCAAACACAAGTTGTCTGTACGTTTATATGGACTTATCTCACCAGGGCACGGACCCTACCTTACCGATAGGTTCTTCGTGGTCAAGGCAGCCAGACTTTGGCGCTGTGTCCGCTTGCATCTGCGATGGTTCTCTCTTAGCCATTGGAAATCGGGCTGGTTCTATTCTACTTATAAAGTAAGCACGGGTACAAATGAATAACTCATCGAACTCCTTGATCATGTCGACCAGGTTTACGACAGGGTCAGGATCCGAGCAATACCTTGAACACGTTGAAACAGTCAATATTAGTGAACGATGGATAACTCATCTGACGTGGCTTCCATGGACCAGTATGGGAGAAAATGAATGTGCGCTATAGTCGCACCTGGGAAATCGTTGTCGTTTCAATCCATAATTCCGTAACTTTCCACAGGCGTCGCTATCCTCGTTCATTGTACTTCTGATGGCGCCGTAGGGTCCGTCAAAGTCACAAGAACATATAACATAGAGACGAGAGGTTCCGAGTTTGGCCCTAAACCAGTATTAGCAACGAGGGTGATCCACCCACCGCGGTCGATTTGCAAGGCCGACGACCGTATCATTACGGGACTGTCCTTTATTGAGCCCCGAAACATGGAAGTAAGTGTGGATAACAGTCTATCTGGGTTGAATACCAAGCTGAGATTGAGTCAGCCCGTCGTTGTTATTCTTAGACCTGGTGTCGTCCAGCTGTGGGCTGAAGAATGCGATGGAGCTCCCTGGTCAGGGCTGCGTTCCTTTTCACTTTCCAGGTCCGGCATATCGAGTAGTTCCTCTATGCTTTATCCTCCATCTGGTCTCGTGTACTCTCCTGAGCATGACGCACTTGTGATGCCCTTGATTGACGGCAGTTTTCATGCGGTCTACGATATTTCCTCCGCCCCGACTACTGAACCACCCGTAGGTTTGACAAAGCAGCCGAGTTTCTCCTCAAGTGATCTTTCCTCGATATCCCGAAGGATCTTTATACAGGTAGAAGGAGGTCCCATGTCACATGGAGAAATAAACCGGATCAACGGCATGGTGTCTTTTGGCGGCTTTCCCATAGTTAGTTGGGCGCATGAGTAAGCTTTTCCAATAAACAACCTATATCTTTCGACTTATAGTACCTGTGCTACAGGAGGTCCATGTTATCTGATTTCAGTTACAAGCACGATGCGAGGCAATGCAACACTTTGGTCGTGACCAAAATTCATGCGGAAGACAGTGATGACGCTGTTCTGAAGATGCTCACCAACGTCGTCTCAACAGCAAAAGCATGCATGTCGTTTCCTACCATGTGCACGCTCTAGCTAATAGGCATCGCCACGATAGTTCCTGGGACAGCCCCGATACATACACTTCGCCCCATTCTTTTCCGTCTTGTCCAGGACGGAGTTCTCCCGCAAGTTCATTCTCAACTTCTCCAAGCTTTACAAGGAACTGCCGCAGATGACTCCCTGGAGTTTCTTATCCCTCACTTATGTCTAGATTCTTCCTCTTCGCCATACGCATCATTCCGCGAGAGCATTGTCCGTCAGTTGTTTGGTAATGACACTTTACTTCGCCTTCGTTTAAAGTTGGCGATCACGGACTTTTGCTGGGTAAAATCATCTCTTTTCTGTTCCTGCCCCGCTTTTGCCTGTGCTTATTTATTGAATTTACACGCCCGCCTGCCGTACAGAGGTCAGCCTCTAGCCCCGAGAACCGAACTGAATATGGGGCGATCGCGCGAGACCTCCTAAAAACAATTTCCCATCGTGTTCTGAGGATTTTTCTTCAGCACATCAATTTAGTGGTGCATCTTCTCACCCGTAAGCTGCCCACTGACACTGCTCAGGATGTGTGCCGCCTGAGTTCTTCGCTGACACTGTCCAGGGGACGATCTGCCATTTGTGCTGCGCATTGTAATTCAGTGCATGCTACCGGGTGCACCCAACGACTTGTCAGTCGAAGCACAAAATCTGACCAATAAAGTTACAACGCTCCTTTCGCCTGGAGAACATGACGGAATATCGAGTGCGCTACAGGAACGGTGTCCTGCTTGTGGTGTGGAAATCCCTTTGACGGACATTGCTGTGGCTACTTGTTCGAATGGTCACAGATGGCGTGAGTCCTTGATGACATCAATCATTCGCCCTTTAAGCTGATGCCGTGGTGGGCCGCCTCTCCTATTTCTGACGCCTTCGTCCTATATCAGCCCGCTGTTCTGTCACATCATTTATTCTCTCAACAACGGCGGTGCAAACTTGTCTTGGCTGCGCACGGAGGGCCTTTCGCCCTCCAGTGCGCTCTCGGTATCAACAGGATGGGGGTGGAGAGCTGAATTCGGATGCGGAGCTTTCTGAGCGAATGACAGCGGAGGACCCAAAAACCGTGGGTGACTCAGGTATTGTGGACGTTCCTGCAACCGGGCGGGGCTGGGTCATACAGGAGCTTCTGAAGGCCGTGCGCCGATGTCTTTTCTGCGGAAATAACTTTGCTATTCTCATATGAGATGTTTTGACGGAAGGCCAAGTGGTTTGGTCGTGTGTAGATAAAAACTTGCATCGGCCTGGTGCACATACTACGGCCATGCAATACAATACTTCATCTCGATACGAGGTAAGAGGAAAAGTCACATTCATCCTGGGCTCCTCGGCCGACTTGAAAGGAATAGACGTCTGAGTATTAGTGGTTCAACCTGTCCTTGACATCATGATGTTCTCAGTTTGATTTGCGGCCTGCGCAGGTAGCACCTCATAAACTATATCTCGCTGGTGCTCGCACTGCATTAGTATTGTCAAGCCTGCAGAATGCTCTTCCGGCCGTTTCTGTACGGTTGAAGCTCGATTGAAAGTCTGTGTCACGGTGCCAAACGGTGCCAACCAAAGCATGTCATTTTTTCGAGACATGACTGCATGAGCAAACGTTCAACACGGCACTTACCACCGTGGGTGGCTATTCCATGGATCCACAGGCCGGTGCAACGGAATAGCTTGAGATAATGTTGCCAACTGAATGAGACGCCCAATGATGGATACTAGGACTTGACCCCAAAAGTGGTTCAGATTTCTGTTCAGTTCACTGGCACTGGCATACAGTATGTATGTGCTGTGTGTTTCTTCCTTCCCAGCCTCCGGTTATTTTACCCCCGCCGATGATTGTGCCATGTGTCCCTATAGTAGTGACTGCCGACGCAGGTGGCGCGTCGGAACTCAGGGTCAGGTCACGGTGGTGACCACCTAAAGTGCAGGGTCGATTAGATAATCAACTCGTCCGTTCTCTACCGCCGTGAACGCTACTAGCTACATAACACTAACGCGAATCAACTTGTACTTGAAAGCGTAAGACACTTTAGTGCGTATCCTTGCAGATGCTCACAGTGCTACTGACTCCGTGGATGCGACATTAGAGATGACTGTGTGTCGCCATTCTTACAAGTCTGACCTACTCTCTTGTCACTGAAAACAGTCCAAGGACCTTACTTTCTGCTACCTACACATGACCGAGAACGACCTAAACGTGTTGGACACAATCGGAACACCAGAGTATTTAAAGGGAAATCTTTCCGATAGTGGTTCGTCCTTTCGGGTGAGAGCTCCGTAGCTTCTGTACTGAGGTGAGCTTCCACCGCAGAGATGGACATCCCTGCGCACATGGTTCCGCCGAACCCTGATGATTCGGATAGTTTGTGCAATTTCCCCTTTGTTTCACAGTTTTGATCGTTGAAGCACTGCCTCGAAGTACTCCCTTCCCACATTCATCCATCGTATCCCTACGGAAACCCGACCAACATCAAGCACCCTGCCTCTCGCCCACGTGTGCCCTACGACCCAACCTCACGTGCTCTGTTTGAAGATATGGGATACGCCGGAGGGGGGGTCAACGGAATGTTAAGATGGAAAGATCTTGCGCTCGATATTCTATTACCTGTCGACAAAGAGAAAGAAGATGCGGAGAAGGCAGCCCATGCCCGGAAAATGGCCAGCGGCGCCACTGCAAACCAGTATCAACCTCCTTCGCAGCAACCGGAGGCCGGAGGCGAAGAAGGGGACGCCGATGATGAAAATGAAAATGATGAAAATGATGATGATGAGATACCGGAAGAGCGGGAGGGGGAAACCAGTTACGAAGACGAAGATGAATAGCACGCGCGTTCATACATGTATGACATAGATTGTGAGTACAGTACTACCATTGTTCGGTGAGCGCTTCTTTAGTGGTAACTGCGGCGATCAGGGCATCAGCCATATCCCCTAGAAGCAGATCTTTAACATCCGAATCCTGTTCGACAGCCCATTCGTAGGCTTCTAGTACTATCGTGTCGGTTATCGGTACAGACCGAGATGCCAATACACGTATTATGTTGGAGACTCGGGTGATAGCCGTCCTCGTTGCATCATCGATATCCTATCAGGAGTTAAATCGTCGATACGAAACACAAGTTGCATAGAAACGCACCTCATTTTGATTAGAGTACACAGCTTCTGCATCAAATCCTTCTTCCCCTTCCTTCTCATTGTCTCGGACATGCTTACTTATCCAGATATACCCGTTTAAGCCCAGTATCAAGTCAACGCCAGAAGGAAGGGAACAAAAATGAGATTTCAGCCTGCGAATGAGAATAGGGGGAACCGAAACGAGTTGGCCGTTTCTGAGCTAAGGGTAGGACAGGTGGCGGTTTCATACATGGACCTCGTTTCATGCTTGGGACGCACCTTGCCATACTTGAGTGACCGCGTATGGAGAGACATGGCACCGTCAGCGAAAAACGCTTGGACTTCTGCCACAAGCAAGTCCCCCTCTTCGAAAAAAGTCCGCATCTGGAGCTCGTCGCTCTCCAATTTTCGACGCTAAAATTTGTACAGACCCACCGCCGTCAGCGTAAAAACGATCTAGATCGTTGGATACATCTACCTGGACTCCTCCGGGGAGATTAACCGACGAGAGCATGAGAACGGCGTCCTGCCGAGCGTTGGCATCAACCTTCCACCTTCGCGGTTGTACCTTTCTCCTCTCATTATGTCCCGCAGACACGAGCATGAGTTAGATACGGACCTCAGTGATTCGTCCGATTACAAGGTCCCCAACTTCCGGGTTGTATCTAAGTAGAAAGTGGGTCAACACAGGTAAATCAATTTAAGACTTTGAAATCGGGGTACCTCGTACGCAGCGCTCGTACCGTGACGAGTTTATTGACCCTTTCAATGGTGCCAGCAACGGATGCGACAACTTCACCGTTATCCACGTAAGTGCCATGTCCCCTGGAAACTATCATGGGAGAGAACGAGACTGCGAGGGAGGTCCTCACCTCATGAAGGCACGCGCGGAAGTAATGAATTCTCCGGGAGTTGTTATTGTCGCATTTTCGGCCTCAAGGTCATGGTTATTGTCCATATAGAAGTCTTCATCCTCGCTCACTTCAACACGGGAGTGAGTAACTGGATAAAGAGTGGGCGGAGAGGTAAATGATATTATCATGGCCAAATTAGTTTCTGGGGTCAAGCCCGGGGTGCGCCTGTTGGTGTAAAGAACTTTGATCGGCCTTCGGATTTACTTCTATTCAATTCAAGTCGTAATGGATCCCACGAGTCAATTATTACGGTAATAACACCCAAGCGCCAAGTAACACTTGAAAACAACTCAACTGTAAAAACAATTTTGCGACAGGTTTCGAGGTAGGTAGTAAGATAGATCATTACAGTAACTGGAGTCAGCGACGCTTAGTGACGTAATTCGGATGGACTGTTGCGCCGTGGGACTGGCCCGCCGGGGCTACTTGGCCAAGACCACCATGACATTCTATCGTACTGTAAAGCATGCCATGATGGCATGTCAGCGACAACAGAAACCAATTCGTGACAGGCCGACCATCGCTCTTGGAAATTCTCTTGTTAGTTCTCCCCGTTCTCGCACAGGATGAAGAGTCATGTCAACTCTCGCATGTTCACGGTCAACGACATAATTGCTCCGTTGGCACGCCCAATGGCCTGACACTGCGATTTTCCCACCGCTCGGTCAGATGGAAATGTAAATGGATAGCCACTTCCACCATGTTAGCAGTCGGCAATGCAAAATGGATGTCCAAGGTATCGGTATCACAAGGATGATCATGATCGACATTAAGGATTAAGTTCAGTTCATATAGCATACTAACTAGGTGTTTAGTACGAAGTAGAGATAGCACATCTAAAAATGGAGACCATATTAAACAGGGGCGAGTCGCCAGCGACTCATAATTGTATGTCTATGAGCTTAGAAATAAATGAAATGAGGCCCGCACTTAATTCTATACTGTGAGCACGGCGCGCTCTTGTCTAAACGTTTACTTATAAGCAAGGAAATAAGCCGAGAGTGCGGGCAAGTCATTGGGCCCGGCGTCGGAATAACCCTGTCTCCTTGATCCATTGTACTTAAGGACGATCACAGGGCCGCACCAGGGTTTGGAAGCAGAACCGGAGGTGATACGAACAATTGCCTGATTTATCGGAGCATTCGCGGCCAAGGCGCCAGGAGAGTACCACAGGTGCAACGGGAAACGCAACGGTTCCCCATTAAGACCTTGGGTCAAGACAACGCTGTCGGCCTGTCCCCCAGGGAAATACCCATGGACAAGAGGAGTCGGACAGGTTCCCTGAGCAGGCGTGCTTGGAGGCTCGCAGTTTACGGTAATTACTCGAGGGCGATCTGGAAGCTCTGGGCTAAGGGCGCGTCTGTATACCAGAAACAAGTACCAGATTTACCTTCCTGGGGAGCAAAGAGTATTGCAGATACGGTAATCAATCGGGGTTGAACAGGCTGGGGAGTTGCATGCATGTTGGAGCGCGGAGATGCAATAGGGACGCATTCAAGGCGATGTCGGGGCCAGTCCTGTAGCAGAATGAGTCCCAAGCAGGTCGCGAGGGATTACTAACTCACGCTCTGAAGGTGTTCAGGACTACAATACCACACATTCTGGCATCGGCTGCACCACATTGATGTGGACTTAAAACACACCATACACTGGTGGTTAATCAACGAGACAGCAGGGTCCATGCTTAATGTGTGTGTTTGAGTGGAGTAGGGGGAGTTCGTGAAGAATGTGAAGAACCAGAATGCTGAACTTGTTGGAAAAGTGGATCCTATTTATGCCGGAGATATCATCTGCGTATCCAACAGGGATCCTTGTCTATAGCAACACGTAAAAATACGGAAGGTGTGGGTACGGAGTGGGCGGTATTGAACCAGTGCGGACCGTAGTACTGCGGATTCCGATACAGTATCTCTTGATGGGGACTCCCAAAGTCGAGAAAGATCGAGATCAATGCCCAGGGTACTCGGGATGATCGAACGAAATCCTACGGGAAACACCATCCGGCAGTAGGAGGCCCGGATGGATGCATGTCCAGGCACGGTAGGACCGTAGGAGCACACGAGACAAAGGAACGTGAACTGCCGAGGAGTCGGCGTTGGAGGGTCAATCCGATCAGAGAGACGTCCGAGGCCGGGAGGTCGCAGAAGTGAAGTAAAAAGGTTTGGAGAGCATAATTAAGGCAACAGATCTGACGATACTTTACTCGAACTGAGGAAGTCAGTGCAACTAAATCTTAAGTGACACAATTGACGGTAATTTAGCTGGGCTGCTGGGGCCTGAGCGGGCCTGAGCGGGGCGTCGGACCCGACCACCAAAGTGGAATGTCGGCCAAGCCGACAGTTCCCACGCCTCCAAACAACAGGTTGGAAATTCGTTGCGGAGGTTTTTCGCATCTCATCTCACTGCCAACCAACACTCGTAGATTATCATCCATAACCGCTCCCAGCTTGGCGAAGCACCATGTCCGATGATGAAATGAACATTGATGAGAGTACGTGTCACATATCTCTTTCTCTTCATTATAGTGAGCTTATTCTCCCCCCTCAAGTGGCCAACGGAGGTGGTCCTATCCGGAAGAGAGGCCGTGGTTTCCAAAGCTCTGCAGGTTTGTATCCCTGCCCTGTGCAGTGCTTTACTTTAGACTCTGATGTCGGTATATGCCCCTTAGTTGGGAACGAAGGTGGAGTTGTGTCAGAGCAGACTTACGACCGCGTCGAATCGACACAAGTGCGAGACTCGGATATCCGAGCGGCACGATGTGAGTACTGTTGTGCTTCATTTGTTTACGTGTCTCGTTGTGATGCTTGTCCTCCACGCAGCGGTAGAAGGATGGATCGTTCTCGTAACCAATGTCCACGAGGAGGCAACAGAGGAAGATGTTACCGAAAAGTTCGCCGATTATGGGGAGATCAAGAATCTACATCTCAATCTCGATCGGAGGACAGGCTATGTAAAAGTGGGTTTTTAGACAAGTTCGCTCCTGGTGAATGATACCTGACACCCCGTCTGTTTTTAGGGCTATGCCTTGGTGGAATACGAAACCATGGCAGAAGCTCAGGCTGCGATTGATGGTGCGTCGGGCACGACGTTGTTGGAGCAGACATTGTCGTGTGACTATGCTTTCGTGAGACCTCCTCCGTCAGGTCCTAAGAAGGGCAGAGGTCGGGAAGGACGCGGTCGTAGCGCTAGCCCTCGGCGAAGGGATTGACGAGCCTCTTTGTACAAGCTTTATGCTATTTGCATTTCCCATTCACTGCAAATTGCGTGTGACTCTGAACCCTGGAACCCTAACACCTTGTGACGGTCCTCGTTAGCGCATGTTTGAAACCGCCCGCTGTTGCGTACGCGTTAGTCACGTGATCATGTGTGTCTTAGCGGAGTTTTAAATACGTGTTGTTGATGGTGTGCGGTCACGCGTGGGTCCATTTCGTCGTACAGTCCGCTCCACTATATTCGTGCTTTATCCCTCACAGCTTCAATGGCTCCCGCAGCTCATGATAGCGACTCAGATGCTTCAAACGTTACATTGTCTCCGAAGAGATCAAAAACCCAAGCAGAATCCCCAGAGCAACAGAGTGACCAGACCGGTCCTGAGGAAAGTGAAGAGGAGGACGGTGAGGTCTATGAGATCGAGTCGATTCTGGACGCGAAAAGGGGCGCTACGGGCTCGGTGCGCTTGCTTAAACATTCCGTGGAAGATACGCGTCTAATTATTCTCTTCAAAGGCAAGGATCGGCTACCTCGTTAAGTGGCATGGATATCCAGACGAGGAGAATAGCTGGGTTGATGAGCAAGATGCCGTGTAAGTGAACGTTATGGGTTTTGCATTCCTCGTCTCCTCACTGTCTTTGGTTCAGAGGTGCACAGGAACTAATCAAAGAATTCTGGGCGCGTCAAAAGAAGAAGGGCGACAAGATGGGGCGTAAATCTGACCCTAAGCCAAAGGGTGGCACTCGTCGTCCCGTAGCTATTTCTGTTGAAAACACACCTGAACCTGCTCAGGCGACAAAGAAGCGCGGTCGAACAAGGACCAGAGCAGTTAGCGATGCAGGCGATGAAGAAGAGGATACCAGATCAAAGAAAAAAGGAAGGAAGAGCAATGGCACCATTCGGAAGGCATCCCCTTCCCCAGCATCGTCCTCAGACAGGGATAGTCCAGCTGTAGAACTCCTCGAACCCAGCACGATCAAGAAATGGCGAAGTCTTCCCAGCTGGGAAGAACACGTAGAGACGATAGATACTGTGGAGAGGATAGGAAATGATGATTTACTCATCTACTTCAAGTTGTATGTCTTTGTCATTTTGCGTATACGTGGTCTGACAGTTTGAGAATACTCTTTGTAGGAAGGGTGAGAAGACAGCGTGCAAAGAACATTCGCATGTGTGTGCGGATAAGTTCCCAAAAAAGGTGCGCTCTTCCACGACCATTCAACTTCCACGATCTGAACAGCTTCCATATTCTAGCTCTTAAAATTCTACGAGACTAATCTCAAGTGGAAGGAAGAAAATTCTGTGTACGAGTCGGACTGACGTCGTTTTGGTCAGGATTTGGGCAATTCGTTATTCCCACCTTTTCCTCTGCGCGTGGTGATTTCTTGTTCCTCAAATGTAAATGCACCCCTCCAGTTTTCATTCTTTGTCATGTGTTCTTGGTTCCTGTTGTCATTGGCCGTCAAAGTTATTAATTTACATTCACGTCCCTATGGAGTGTTGCACTTTTTATTAAATGATTTTCCAACCGCGTCCGCAGACCGCACCGGATTGACGGAGCGGCCTTCATAACGGCGCTGCCAAGCTGAGGTCCCTTGCCAACGACGAGTGTCCTGTTGACGTTAGGATGCGCGCACCCCTTTGAGTTAAATGAACACACAGCTTCGAGTCGGCCCGGATGCTACATGAAAATAACAATCTGTCACGGATTTCGATGACGGTGACGAAAGACTTCAAGTTGATGGGCGACTCGGAGGGACATTCCAATTGTAATCACAGACTCGGATGGGTGACTCCGGGGCTGATACCGTGACGGTCAGCATCCGATCTCATCCAGTTCATCAAGCCACTATCTCGGGTTGGGGCAGTCCCAATTCTTGACATTTCTCCTTTCGATGATGTATTCGGTCCGAGTCCTATGATCCAGCTCCAGCTCCACCTGGTAAGATGACCATGACCCAGTTGGCGCCAACGACTGAATACTAGTACTAATTTAGTGAATATCCGAGACTCGGGAATCGTTGCGCACGCAAGTGTGTGCCAGTGCCTCATCTCCACTGCACAGTGCACATTGCCATTTGCCACTGCACGGCAGCTATACTGTACAGTAGACGAAGGATAATCGAGTTCTAGTGCTCTAGTTTGTTTTGTTGCCAGTGGTAAAGTGTTTATTGCCTGTGATTCTCGATTCTCCCTTAGGCTCCCTTGCCGCGCATTCTGAAACGCTTGCGTTTCGCTGATTTACTCCATGGAAGAAGGTTAAGACACCTAATATGAACACCCAAATAGGAACGGAACTTGAATGCAACTACTGGACGACCGCTTTGTAGAGACACGGGAGTCCGTCGCTCTTTCCCTAGCCTACCCCATACGGTTCCCTCTCCCTAGCTGACGGGTATTCCCTTCGTCCAAGTAGGGCGGAATCCGCAATGCACGACCATAGTCTTCGACTAGGATACATGGATCTTGATTTGACTCATTTTTCTGTCGTGGACTCAGGCAGTAATCACAATTTATTATCGCATATTTTAGAAGGATCGAATGGGATGTCAAGGTAACTACTGTAAGCCTCCTGAACAGCAAGATAAAGTGGCAGCCTATCCAAGGTTAAGCGGATGATGCGTAACGAATTTGAACGAACCACGGAGGGAGGGTGAAAGCGGTGGGGCCGATAAACCGTGACGTTTACTCATCTTCATAACTCTTCGTGTAACGGACTTACAGAGGGGGGTACGGCCGTTGGCGTGACCAAACCAGGCCCAACCCCGTTGGTCTCATCGTCGGTACTGTCTTGCGGATGCTCCCCTTCCATAACGGCCTCTGCGCGCGCAAATGCCTCCTCCACTTCTGCCTTTCCCCGTCCAACTACCGGAAGCTCATTTCCCAAGATCGGGTTCGACTCATCTTCGGGAATTGGGAGGATAGAGACTTCAGGGGGCTGATGTGATTCAGAAACATGTTCATTTTCCTCTTCGTCCATTGTGTCCCCGGAAAGAGAGTCAAAGGTTCTGAAGCCATTCCGTTTGATGCGGCGGAATCGAGTCTCGAAACCAGCAATTACGTCCTGTAGCTCGAGTTGGAGGTCGTGCATAACACTTGGAATAGGGTCAATGGGAGGTGACGGATGAGAGCCATTCTGAATCGAGTTCGCTAGCTCTGTGAAGTTATTTGACCCTTTCAAGACGAGGCAGTTAAGTAAGTAGCACAGGTGCATGAAAAAAAAAAGCACTCACTTCCAACGAGGGCATGATAACGTTGCCAGTCATGATAGGTCACGTCGGCGAGCCAAATGTATTCGTGTCCTACATCAGCCTGGGCGTCGTCGGCCACTTCTCTTACTTGCTCGGCCACCCGCTTAACCTGTTGAATACCGGAAATTGAGTTTATGATAATGTGAGTTCGAGAACCTGTCCCAGAACTCACCTCCTGTACTTCCTTCTCCAGGTGCTCAGTGTGCCATCCATTAACCACATCTTCGGTGTGCCGCAGATGTTCAGCAAACTTCGTGTCAATTTTCGCGCAAACTTTTGTCCACAAGGTTACCTTCTCGTCCATCGTTTGTGATTCCGTCTTTAATTTGTTAAGGTATGCCTCTGCGCCTTTCAAGAACTTTTCCGCGTTCTCCACGAGCTGTTCGATAGCCGACTGCACGTCCTTGTTTGTTTTGAGATCCTGGACTGCGGCTTTGCGCAAGGCGACAAGAGCCTTACGCAGTGACTTCTTATTTTCCTTGATCGCCTTTTCCAGTTTCTCCTCCCACTTTGTATGACGGCTCGTAATGTTGTGGCGCTTCTCGGCTGTTTTCGCAAGTTCTTGGAGGCGACGTTCTTCAAGCTGCTCCTCATCGAGCGAAGGACTTTCCGTGTCCGCGACATCCTCTTCCTGCATTTCTGGTTCTGGTTCTTCCTCGCTGAATTCAATGTCTGCATAGAAGGCTTGCAGGTCAACATCGTCATCAAGTGGTCGCGGAATTGCCGGGGTAGATGAGGGGGCAGTTGTGGATAACGAGATACTTTCGCCAACCGGGGAGGTGTGCGCCTTGACAGGGATGGACCCCACAGGTGAAGAACTTGTTGAGGAGAAAGCTTCAGAAGCCGCTTCTTCGCTAGTTTGCGAAGGCTCAGATATGGGGGTGGAGGTGAGGAGTGATTTTGAAGAAAGGGAAGTTACAGAGGATGGACCGACAGGTTCCACAGAAGCGGTTTGTCGCGCCTCATCTGGCCATGCTGAAACTCCTTGGACAACAGGAGAAACAACGTGAGCCCCGACGGAAGTAGCCAGGGAAACGGAAGGTGTCGAAGGAGGGTGCGCTGTGACCGCCTCATCGCCACCGCGGCTGAGTTCTTTAATTCGCTCCCAAATTCTTGCCACATGAGGGTCAACGAATTGGCGGCGTTGGGAACGTAAAAAAACCAGGAGTTGCTTGAGGATGTGCATAATACGTTGCCAGACCGGATGCATGTAGGGTCTGGCAGCTTGGTAAGCAGAGTACGTCCTGTCAGTCGCAATGAGAATGTAGGGGCGAGCAGCACGCTGGCACTTGTCCATGGTGTTGATGACAGTACGAACGTTGGGCCCCAGTGAGGACTCGTATTTCTCATTAAGGGAAAATAAATACGGTTCGGTTGCAGCACTGACACGCTCCAGCTGTGGGGTGAGGTATTTGTGGTACTGCGGTACGATAACTTTGTTCCATTGGGGAACAATACGGTGGTTCCATTCGTGTTGCGTGCGCAATACAACGGGACTTGCGATTCGGATGGCCTGATTAGCGTAAGGCATTGCCCGGTCAACGTATGGAAGGATAGAGGGATGAGATAGGGCCTTGTTTACGGTGGGGAGAATGTACGGTTCCAGAATTAGTCGACGATACTCGGATAGGCCACGACAGATAGGAGACTTGAGTTCTGCATCATGAGGACATGCAGACAGGGAATAAATAGTAAAAAATAGCAAGAGATAGCGTAACAGAACTTCCGAAAGATTGGAGTTCTTGTCTTTCCGCTTCTATTAAACCAGGTGAGATACGCCAAGGGTACGACTCCAGCGACGCACCTTCTTCCCGTGCTTGCTTTTCCGACCCCCTTTGCTCTTCTTCGCTCGAGAGGCTCCCTACAGATGAAAGAACCAGTGAGCTATGAATGCAACCATGGATTCTCAGACGTGGCTCACAGTATCATGCGAGTCATCCTCGCGAAGCCCGTCGTGCGGTTGCTCACCAGATTTTCCGTTTGTCAGACGACTTGATCGTTCAGGGATATGTAAATCATGATGCGAGGCTTTCGTCCTCGAAGGGGAAGTTGCCGTCGAGGAAGAATCCGAATCTTGAGGACTGAAGTGAGGCGGAGCAGGAGCTCTGCGTATTGCAACCATATTTGAGGAAAAGGACAAAAAAAGGTTGGTGAAGTAACGAAAACCAGAATCCAGTGGTTTAGAATAATGCTGAGAGATGGAACATCAGAAATGCCGCACAGAACTCATCACCAACACAACGGAGCCACAAATGTAGGCGTGGGAATATTGTTATGTAATTGGTACTTTCGCTTTTTGTGACCCAGTCCACTTCACATTCACTCGTCGTGACTCGTGAGAGTGAGATGCAGGCGCCTCTCACAACCTATGCTCACAAACGGCGCAAAACTAGGGTCTTGGATGCTTCTTCGTCTCCTGTCAAGGCTATCGATCGAGAAGGATTGTCTGTCGTAGAAATGGCCCAACGAATGAAGAAACGCGCTCGGCAATCCACCAATTGTCCCCGTCCTAGTCATGAAAAAGGTCTCAGCGGCTCCCAGAAATTCTTAAAGCGGCCCAAGAATACCCATACTGATGCTCCTACACCTCCTGACTCGGATAATATATGTTCTTCATCCGTTTTCCCACTGGAACCCCTCATATCTCTCAGCGACGGGACTAATAATCTTCAGTACCAGACTCCGTTCAATATGTCACCTGTCAGCTCTCCTACTGCTCCCGATTCTATGTCTCCTGTTCCTCCCTCTCGTCGCCATCTCTCTGGCACCGGCTCCTGTAATCTGAAAGAAAATAGGACTGTCAAGCGTCTCGCTTCTCCTTTCCATTGTCGTTCTGTTTCCAAATCCTGCTCCAGGTCGGGTTCAACCACCAACTCGCCGAAAAAGAAAGTCAAGAAGCCTCCCTTCTATATCAAAGCCCGTACTCGTTCCGAGGCGAATGCCGATCAAGGCGAAAATGTGTCCGATGAGGTACTATTCCCTGTTAGCGGATCTCTCCCCACACAACGATCTATGAAGACTGGCGTCTGTGGTCCTCATCTGGATGACAGTTCTACTGCATATTTGTTACAGAGCCTTTCAGGGCAGGACTGGCTGAAACCTGCGAAGGCACTCTCTCGGAGCTCCTTTCCTGATGACTACGTCCCGCCTGGGACGCCATTCCAGGAATGGGACTACCCTTCTGAACCGTTTCTTGGAGGGGTTCCGCTGCAGACTTCGACGCCCAATGCCGTCAAGGATACTCTGCGAAGGCACATATCAAGTGATGCTACACTTAGTGCACCTAACACTTCCGTTCCTACCCACCCCCCTGGCGATGTTAATACCAATACCACGGACTCTTTCAATCCGGGGAGCCCTGAGTCTCCCCACGATACATTCCAGCACGCCAATCATGACGGTATTTTCTCCTCTTTTATTGATGCTTCTCCGACGCTCTCTACTTCCATCCTTCGATCCCGCTGTATGAAGATAGCGGGCGCTGGTCAGGGCGATCCTGCATCATCAACTGCTGCTCACTTGCCAGACTCTGGACAAGCAGTCGTGAGTCTGAGTGGCATGCTTGACGGCCTTGACATTGATGGTATGTGCCACACGCATTTATGAAGCCCTTAGTTGCCCGTAGGCGGAGTTGGCCGTCATAGTGCGCATATAGGCCGCCTTCGTTCTTCCTGGCTCTATGTTTATTAGAGCGCCAACTTTTGCCCGTGAGAACTCATAGTATGCATTTAACAGGCGTGAAGAATGACTCTCCGAGTCTTGCTCAACGTACCCGTTCCCTTGATAATGGCACACAAAACACCACTCTGCCAAGCCCCTTGTCCGGTGGACGCCAAACGGCCAGCAGAAAGCGAGATAGAGCCAGCACCATCCGGGCGTCTGATTATATGATTAAATCGGTCACTTCCGTACCTGGCAGCGGAGAGATATCGACGGGTGTTGCAGCCTTGACCACACGAACGCGATCGGGTACAATTCGTCCAGTGCGTCCCCCGGTGGCTTCTTTAGCTAGCAGCTTTCCTCTGGCCACCTCTCAATCATGTACTGGACAAAGGCAAACTCCGAGCGGCGGGGCATATGATCCTCTAGCTCTCGTGGGCTCGGAGAAGAACTCACTCGGTTCCCTTAGTTCTCCTCAGGGCAAACACATGTCACGCTTCTCAGGGGTAGAGGCTACGGAAAGTATGGTTATCGACATCCCCAATGATGAGAGTGATGATGAACTGCTTCTCGACGACAAAGGTTGGAATTGGGACGGGAGATGGAATTAACCAGGAATTAACCAGTTATTAACCAAGTGATTGTTATAGACCCCAAGGAACGCTCTGTGCATGTTTTTTACCCCGGACATGGACCATTACCAGTATTCTTTGTATTTGACCTAACTGTAGCTGTACTTTCCCATAGACAGTGATAGACTCAAACAGATTTTGTTGACAGTTATATGTTCACTCCCCAAAAGTGATCGATCATGACTAGCAGAGGAAATGACTTACTAGCGGTGACCCGTGCTTTGCACAGGCACAGCTAGTTAGTAGTTTGTGTTAGTGTGAGAGAGTGAGAAAAGCGGCAGGAGAGTGAGAGCGCAAGTTGTACATGGAGTGATTAAATTCGAGTAAACATTAATGACGTGTTGTATACAATTACAAAGGCCTCAGTCCAGCAGTACTTCACTATATACGACGTTTTCTGTCTTGTTGTATACACGTTTTGATGGTCGCGCACAGGATTTGTAGAGAGCTGTGCAGGATGCAGGCGAGTAGCTTGTCCGGGCCATCGGCTGGGCACAGTGACGTAGATGATGACAGTGGACAGCAGGCTCGCTCTCGCGACGTCTACGTATACCAAGGACGCGTTTCGAAAGCGTACACGAATCCAGAGGGGTTGATGGACCGGCCAAGGCGTCGATGTAGGCAGAGAGGGCAGAGACGGTGGTGATGAAAGGCATGGAGCAGCGAGCGACAGTCTGTCATGGAGAACGTGAGAGGCATGCACATGTGGAAAAGGAGAGCGAGCATACAATTCAGGTTCATGTTGTGGATGGGCACCATTTCTGAGGAGAAGCGATGCGACTTATCTTGACTGAGGCGGCATGTAATGGAGTTGTGTGAAAACCAAAGTGGCACAGCCTCGGGCAGCGTCGGAAGCATCGTGGGCATGCGCTCTGTCCAATAACGGTCGATGTCGTATAGCCAGACCCATGCGGCGAAATGTGGCTTTGCGGGATCAAATAAACGGTTCATGACGTCCTGAATGTGCGATGATACGTTCGTAAACTTGGCATGAACGAACCAGTGCCGAGCAGCATACGGGGCGAGGGGAAAGTGAGCTATGGTATCTCTGTCAATTTCGTCGTCGAGGTGGAGGAGGACGCTGAGGCTAATGTGTGCAAGGATGATATGTGCGGGTTTGGGGAGAATGTGATAGTATGAAAGACGTTCTTCAGCCGCCGCGAGTCGCTGCGACGTCAAGAACTCCTTGACGGAGGAATGCGAGAATTGGACTACCTGACTTTCTCCCTCACTGACGATAGTGATCAGACAGGAGCATGTGGACAACACTGCCCATTCTGTATTCTGTGGCCGGGAGGCTTTGTCAAAAGATCCGAGCGATGTCACGTCAAACTGGACTGCAAAAATGTTCACAAGTCAGAGCTCCTCAACGTGAAGTGGGCGAATGGACACAGAGAGGCACTGGAGCAGTCGTCGGGTATATTTTCGCTTTTGGTCATCGATGTCCAGCAACGTTCTCTCGTATGTTTTGTCCAAATCCTTTGGCAACTCGGCCAGCGTTGTGGAAAGGGAGACCGTGTGTTGGACAACGTGAGAAGCATGTGGAAGTGGTAAAGGTGAGCGCGCATACGATTGAGGTTGATGTTGTAGCGGAAGAATCGGTGCATGGGCGAGCGGAGGATGAGGTGGAGGGGAGTGCGGACAGTGGTCATCGTTGTGCATTGGAGAGTCGGGCGGTGGTCGATCAGTACGAAGAGCGGTCATTGTTGTCGATTGGGAGAAGATGGCACAGACACGCGAGATGGAGAGGCGGGCAGCGATGTCGCATGCCATGTTCGCTCCCCAGGAAGGGCGTGATCTGCCGCTTGAATGCAAATTGCGGGTGGGAGCAGGCGGGGGGAGCAGGTGTAGTGACAAATTGCGTGCGGGAGAGGTATACTACGATAGTCCTACTAGTGTCCTACTATAGTGTAAGGCGGGAATTTCCGGCATCTGAGCCACCCAAAAATTGCTGCTGCAACTGCTCCCTCAAAACACATCCAAATGCTATGAAAATTAGTGCATCGTAATCGCGTTGTAATGTAGATAAAAATGCGCACATTTTATTTTTTAAAAGAATTAAGTGCCTGAGATTCTGACCCAAAATTGAAACAAATTTCAAATTAAGTAATCTACTATAATACTAGCGGTGACCCGTGCTTCGCACGGGCACAGCTAGCAAGAAGTCTGATTTCGTAATCGGAGTGACATAATTGTAAAAATTTCAAACAAAACTTGAATCATAATGAAAAACATGTAGTATTAATATAAGCCAACACTTCAGTCAAGTAATACTTCTTTATAAACGACGTTGTCTGTTTTGTTCCCAGCAGAATCATTGGAAAGAAGAATTTTGATGTTTTGAGACGATGTTGCACGGGATAACACGACATATAGTTGTCCGTGAGCAAACACAGGATTACGAAGGTCGATGCCGATGCTGTCGACGCTTTGGCCTTGTGATTTATTGATTGTCATCGCACATGCTAATTGAATCGGAAATTGTCGCCTGTTGAGTTTGATAGCCAAGTTGAGCCCGGTTAATGAAGGGGAAAGCATTATACGTGGGATTAGAGTTTAAGGGTCCGGTTAGGTCCGGTTTTTTAACCCTAACCCCTGTAACTGCAACTGCAACCGGTTGCTTTATTGAGTGGAAAGGCCCATAACCTAACTAGTGTCACCGCCGGTGGTTGTTGTAGACTTGATACCGCACTAGTCCCTAATTAGTCCCTATCCTAGCGAGGACCTTGGTGCCTTCGTATCTTCTTTCGTGGCAGGGAGCTACGGAGGTTGCAGCGATGGTAACGCTCCTCCCTTAGTGGATGGATGGGAATGAGTATCTTGTATCACTGCTAGACTGGGTAGTCGGACAGGAGACTCAACTTGGCCTCTACTAGGCGCAAGGAGTGCTACTTATATAGTACTTGGGTCTAGACTAAGGTAGGAGTCTGTAAGTAACTATAGTAGGAGTCTAACCGTACACATGTATCTGAAACACATCACAGAACTTAGGCACATATCACAAACCAGGGGCATCAGATAACTGTTCATCAGCGCATCAATCAGAAGGCCGCCGACATGTTGTGATCCCATCAGAACATGAACCTAGAACGATCCTCTAGATCATTCCCACGGTGACGCTTCTATTGATCCTTCAGATCAATACCATCTAGCCCCATTTGTACGCATCAGAACATAGTCCAGAAACTTCAAACTCTTTTGGGCCGGTTCCCTGAACTTACCCCGGTCCATGAGGCATACGTGCTAGCCTCATCCCAGGAGCCGGTGTCGCCTGACTTCGTCAGATGTCCCAGCAGGTGCAGTGCCCTCCGTTATGCCCTTCTTCAGGGAACAGATGCTGACAGAACGCATACTTCCGATGGTTGGGCTGCAAGCCCGTTACAATCGGACTGCGCATAACTGGTTAGTATCGGTCGTGGTGTGGTTGCCCACCGATTGCAATTGGTCACACACTGACCAGTTGCAACTTCTTATTATCGGTTCAGACCGGTCATTATTGCACGAAATTCAACTTATTGTGTGTGAAAAACTGAACTGTATTGGAGATACTACAAAAAATACAAGCATATAATGTTATATACATGTACAGTAAGTTATATACTAGTGGTTGCCAGAAGATGACACCAAGAGATATTGTAGACATCATCTCCTTCAGATAGTTCACTGGATGCTCGTACTTGCCCAGCCAAGGAAACTGTATTTAACGTAGTAGAACCTCGGCCTCAGGCAACCGGAGAAAATGGAATCATACCTTATCCAGGTAGAACATGTGCAGGAACACTCCATACAAAAACCAATCGACGCTGTAGGAATACTCCATGTTGCGCAAGACTTCTGGAGCCATGTATGGAAGCGTGCCGCAAACACCGCGAGTCTTGAGGGCGTTGCTCTTGCCTCTAGGAAGCGACCCACTTGGTCGCGGGGCGGGCGAGCTGGCAGTCTCCAAACGGACTGCCAAGTCAAAGTCGCCAAGAACGACGTGACCGTCGTTCTTCACCATCACATTCTCCAGTTTGATGTCTTGATGAATGATTCCAAGGCTGTGCAGGTGATTGACCACGCACACCTAGACATCCTATATGAGTATGCGACTCTTCCTACTTTGTTAGGGAAGGCTCACCAATTCTGCGGATGCGAACTTCTTGTAAGACTCGGGCATATGAAAGCACCCATCGAATAGAGTGGAACAACAGTATTCCTGAAACAGGACAGTGAGAATCTATCATATGTTGCTGAGTACTGCATCAGCAAAAAGGTCACTAGATTTTAAGGCAATATTTTGTGACTTGTGTGTGATAAGTGGTATAATCAATTAGTTACATTGTTGTGCACCTCATAAAAAAAGAACACCATTTATTGAAAAATATGATAACTGCTATATCAGATTCTGATATAATAATTACTTTAATTAGTTTCTGTACTTATAATAAGTGCAATATTATTTTGGCAATATCTTTTTGAGGTAATGAAAGGGCAATAAATTAATATAGGATTAATGATATAATTATAAACTAATATAAGACTAATGATATAATCAGAAACTAATATGGAACTAATGATATGACCAAAAACATACCATTGTATGCCTAAAACAGACCATTATATTGCCTTAAAAGGTTATTAAAGAATTGCCAGTAAAATTTAATTTACTTCAAAAATATTAATTATTTTTATTATCTATTATCTAATTATCTATTTTTATATTATTTTTAATTATATTTAACATCTATTATTATATCTGATTATATTTATTTTATATTATTATTATTATTATTATTATTATTATTATTATTACTATTATCATCTTACTTAATCATCTACTAACTTTCACTATTATAATATATATTCAACTTAGAAATTTTACACTTGTAAAGATTTGAACTCTCAACCTATCTAAGTATTGGTTTAATTATCAACATGTCTTTAACCACTACACTATTATGGCAAACATATGTTAAAGAGATAAACTATATCTAATAGCTACTTTACATTTATGAGCTGATGTTTTTATATCTCAAGAAATAAAATAGCTAAAAATCTAAAAATAATTGTGGAGATAGATGAGATCAAAAGCTAAGGGGTCACAAGCCAACTCTAAGTGATTCAATCAGCCATTTCTATGTTTTTTGATTAATTACAAAAATGTTTAGCTAAGTTGATCTTGTGGTTTACTACATCTAAATTAAGACATATGCATTATATGGACATTTAATTTAGATTATTATTATTGCATGAAATATTCAATAATATTGAGTAAGTATTATATTACATTGTCAACTTATAATTTAGATGCAATCTAATATTGATCTAATTATAAGTTATTAATTGCTATACTTTAGAGCAAAATAGTAGGGAGTCCTATAATATTTAGAATATTTTTTAGGCATGTCTCTTAACCCAATAATTGGTTACAACTTTAATATTATGTTATTATTAAAGCTTTATTAGTATGTCTTTAAATTTTATATTTACATTTTATTTTTGAAAAATAATAGGATTTGTTATTAGTTTAACTGATAATTTAACTAATCTATTTTTCATGCTGATAATGAAACTTATGTAATATATTGCAATATATTCTAAGGGCCTTTTTGCTGATGTGGGAGCAACAAACTCACAGAGACTAAGTAGAAACTGTGAACGCCACGGAAGGAAGCCAACAGGCCTAACAGGAAGGGATAGCGAGATACCTCGTGCATGATGCACTGCTCTGCGAGAACAGCATGGACAATTCTCTGGTCTTCGAGGACAGCATTCAAGATGATCTTGACCGCACACTGGCGTCGGCTCTGCTTGTGAATACACAAAGCAATAGAGCAAGACACACCTGAGGATAAAGAGGCGACAAATTCGAAATCTGCTGACGAGGGAGGCTGACGTGGAATATTAATTCTGACTACGGAAGTGGGCTGGCAGGGCTGGCAGGCAAGGGACAGTGAAGACCTGCTGATATCCGTCAAAGGCATGCAAGCAACCTGGTTCTGGTCCAGAGGGTTAGTTTTGAACCCATCCGTTTTGCCCTTTGATTTGACTGCCATTGTGATGTCTGACTCGATTGCGGGATTGACTGTTGCCAGTTCCCACCACTCCACAACCGTGGACATGGGCTCCAATGTCGGTGCAAGAATGGGCTCTGGAGTGATTTTGGGAGATGCGATCTCGCGTGTTTGACTACCTCGTCCTCAGACACATATCCCAATCCAATGCCGAATATTTGCGTGACCTGAGACTCAAAGTCAGACATCACCTCCACTGTCTGCAATAGTTCGTCATCTTCTATCTCTGGGTCGTCCTCCTCGAGTGAATGGAAGCAGGATACGAAGAGGATAGGTTTGTTGACATCAACCTGTGTCAGCGCCGAGGCGACGGAAACGCTAGCGAGATCAGCACAGGTCGAAGCGCGAATGTTGGAAGGAGAAGTTGAGGGGTTGGCCCCGGCCTTCTGCAGTGAGGAGTGGATGGGAGATTGGACATTGGGGCATCTTTGAAGCAGTACGGGGAGTGGAAGGTTTGTATGCTGGGGGAGTCGTCTTCTCCGAGCCTAGACCGGGTGGCCTGGTGAGGGAAGGCAAGTTCGTGTCCACATTGGAAAGAACAGGTCGTTGCTTGAGGCTTCTTGTCAAGGCTGTAGGCGGCCTGAGGCAGAAGTTTGAGAGGTTGGACGATGATCATGAGGGATGATGACAGTGAAAATGTTGATGGTGTGGCTCCTGGCTGATGGGCCCGGGCACTCCGACGCTCAGTTCTGAGCGTGGCTCAGAGGCAGGGTGTGATGACTGTGTGATGCTGGTGTCATAATGAGTCCAGGATGACTGGTGATGACCGATCGTAACCGGTTGTGAACAAATTTTTCGGTCATCATAAATATCATGACCGATAACCAGAGAACTTTCAAACCCATGTAACTGCAACCGATGGTTCGGTTGCTTGCGGTTACGTTGTGTCCAGTTACCGGTTAATTATTGGTTATAGTAACCGGACCTTCAAACTCTACATGGGATTAAGGCTGTTTTGCCTGTGTGGTCTCCGGATAGGAGATGAATTTCCAATACACAATTCGACATGCGTATTATCGTTGCACGCGTGCCGTTGCATAGGCCTCGTTTGGTGTCGATGTTTCGTAAAAGAATTACAGGTGATCCCATTTTCACACAAAGTTCTGCAATGGGGAGACCGGACATGTTGAGCGTGTGGAGGAATTCGAGGGGAAGGTTGTAATTGTTGTGAGGTTCAGGTGAATCGATTGAGTACGTGTCGGCGCTTATGAACATGTGTTCTTCACCTCTAAAGTGTTCGAGTATACTGGTGTTTAACGTCCACACATCGTCGTTTCGTGTGGCCAGTATTGCTCTTTGTCTAAAGAATTCAGGTGAAGGACTTTGAGTACACCGTGTGGTTGTACCATATACACTTTCGATTAATTCAGTTTCTGAAAAACAATGCATATGTTCTGGAAGCGAAATTGAGTTTTCGCCACGAGGAGTATGGCTTGCCTGGCCGTGTCTGATGTCAAGTAGCCAGTTTGTGAAGTTGTCCGTACATGTGTTTAGATTGATTCGCATGTTTTGTCGCAAATGAATTATTTCGATGGTTTTCCAAAGAGAAGAGTGTTGTATTGTTGCGAGCACTGCATCTTCTCGAGTTCCCTTGACAACGACTGGTAGCGTTTGTTGGAAATCGCCTCTGAAGACAACAGTTATTCCGACAAAGGTTTTCGTTGTTGAATATATGTCTTGAAACAATCTGTTGACAGCTTCTATGGCACGTCTTGGAAGAAGTTATTAATGAGAAACGACTGCTAATGCGTCAGAATACACAGCGCACCTGTGTTGTGTGACTGCTTCGTCCCAAATAATGAGACGCACTTGACGCAACATATCAGCGTGCTTCGATTTTTTGTCTATTTGGCAAGTGGAGTCCTCGCATAGTGTTTCAACCAGGATCGAAAATGTCGAATGAGCTGTGTGACCTCCCGGAAGGAGGAGAGCGGCGATTCCAGAGGAAGCAACGCACAGCATGATCCATCCGTTAGCGCGAACTTTGTGACAAAGAGTGTTGTATACGAAAGTTTTCCCTGTGCCACCGGGTCCGTGAAGAAAGAAAGATCTTCCTTCTTGAGCATTTGTCAATTGAAAAATGATGTCGAAGGCGTGCCGTTGTTCTGTGTTTAGTAACGGTATGTTTTTTTCTGCTAGAAGTAATTCGTTGTCTCGGTCATATGCCAATTGTTCCACAATGTATGGGTTTCCTTGAAGGTCATCCCAGTTTTTTTACAACCGATGGCATGGACGGAAAAGAAGCAAGTGACATTCCATTTTGTCACAGATCCTGTTCGATGAGGAATAAACCGTAGTCGTAAATGTCTTCAACGGGAATAGATGCTGCTGAACTTCTCGCACGTTGTAATTGTCATACCAAATCGTCGCATAAATTTTTGCGGAAGTCTTGCCAGAGAACATCGGGTTGTGATGGCTGAAACTGTCGAAGAATGAGTGAAAACAGGCGTTGCATACTTTGGCCGACATGAGTCAGTGATGCTTCTTCCAAACATTGTCTCCACTTGTCATTGTTTTTGAGAAGACTGTGCGCCAAACATGCGGAATGAAACATCAGGTGCAACACACCTTCGAACATGTGCAGATGTTCCCAATTCATCAGGAAAAGTGTCAGTACTTTTTCTTGTCTTTTAGTACTTTTTTCATGACTTTTTTGTCTTTCTTGTCTTTTTTAAAAGACAAAAGACAAAAAAGACAAGAAAAAGTACTGACACTTTTCCTGATGTTCTTTGGCCCCTTTACCATTGTTAGGAGGGTACAAAGGTAAAAATGTTCTCCAGCTGTTGGTGAAACATAATAGATCCTGCCAATCGTTGAACCACGTTGACGTGTTTTCCTTTTTTTTTTTCCGGCGTCCCAAACGAAATGTAATGGAATTTCTTGATACGTGTAACGATTCACTGAAGAATCTGTTCTGTTTAGTTCAAAAAAAGCAGTTAACATTGTTTTTTCTGCTTCAGCCCTTGCTCTGACTGCATCCGCAGACTTGTTACTGTTGAAAACAACCATATGCTGACCGGGAAGGTGAATCTGAAGGGACATGACAGCTGGTTCCTGGTGATGAATAGGGAATTCGAAGAGATGCCAAGAAGCTTCGGACATGGCAATGTATCGACTGTCCTTAAACTTGGAAACTTCATTGTGTTGTTGAATTTCGACCGTCGCTCAGTTGGGACCTTTATGTGTATATTTAGTAATATACTTCGCTGCCGCAAGGGACATGACACATTCCACATTAATATGTGCATCATACCTTTAGAAATTGTAATGAGATATCTGATTATAAGAGAGAAATCATCTGTATCGTACCTGGCAAGTAGATAAGGGTTGTAAGGTACTATCCATTGATTGTCAGCGATAAAATGGTGAACATTGTATGCGCGTCTGTCATCAGGCCGAGCGTAGATCGGATAACCGTTTTTCGACATAACCATTTCTCATTGAAATGGTTTTGGAAACCCTTTTAGGCCCCATACAGCAACGGGATAAATCCGGGATTTTGAGAAATCTTGTTTTTCGGGGGTTTCTGGATGTGACTAGCATGACAGAGGTGTGCCATGTTACATGACATAATATGAGTTTTTTTTTGGCGCTTGTCAGAGAGTCACAAGGTGGTGATGACAAAGATGAGGAACTCCCGAAATTTCCTGAGCTCAGCACTCCCAAAATTTCCCGAACTCAGCGCTCAACCTGGCATAAATTTTTTTTCATGTATGTGCAGTCACATGCACCACACCTTGTGACTCTCTGACAAGTGCCAAAAAAAAACTCATATTATGTCATGTAACATGGCACACCTCTGTCACGCTAGTCACGTCCGGAAAACCCCGAAAAATAAGATTTCTCAAAATCCCAGATTTATCCCGTTGCTGTATGGGGCCTAAGTCTACTTTATCAGGAGACGTTGGACAAAAGGAGGGCGTTAGGGATAGTAGAAGATGCATGTGTGGTAAGCCGCATTTCTGGAATTCGATAGTGTGGACATATTCGTGAGGTCGGCCGAGGACGTGTTCCTTGGTAAGCTCGTTGATGAGCGACATTTTAAACATGTTAAAAACACGGATGATGATGTCCGGACGATCCGATGGTGATTGACCTGGGAGAAGAGCGGACGTAATCTCAGGCCACTGTGAATTGCATGTGAAAGTGATGAAAAGGTCAAAACCGTGATAGTAGCGTGCAAGGGCAATGGCGTCTTAAAACTGTTGATTCATGTATCTTGGACCACCGACGTACAATGATGGAAGGACGACGCGATGACCAATCTCGTCCAAATTAACGTCGTTTTCCCCATGTCTGACAGCATCTTCTAGTCCGTTGTAAAGAGAGGCGCGTAGTTGGGGTTGGTTGTTTTGGATCCATTGTAGACGATTCTGATCCATTGAAACCCATACATTGCATATGAATTGTTGAAAGAGGCGTCCTCCATATTGTAAGATAGGGAACTCGTCCAGTCGGGTGTGTAATCAATAGGAGTAGTATTGCACTTGAGACATCAATTTCACTTCTCGAACATTGTTCACAGTCGCATCTTGTTTGAGTGAGAGTTGGTACGTCCATCCATCAGTCCTGTACGGGAACAACAGAACGTAGTGTAAAGGAGCATACACATGGTGGTGATCGTGGATGAACTGAAGATTCCCGTTGCGTTTGTGAAGAATAATGTCGCGTGGGTTTAGAGCGTCGTTGTGATTGGCAGGGATGATGACTGCGATTTCGTCCACAGACGGAAGGTTGTATCGCCGAAGATCGGTCATAGGATCTGCAAGAATCCTAATTCCTAGATCCCTTGAAGGTGTTCATTGCAAGATTTGAAATGTGTGTAGAAATAAGTGACTGTACCGGTTGTTGACAAAGAGCATGTTTTGTAAGTCCTCCATCGTATTGCGATTTAGATCGCTGTTTTGATCCATTCGATACTGTAGTGCCTCCTCGGGATTGTAGAAGTATGATTGCACGTACGAAGGTTCACGTAAACCGTTCCAAATCAGTGTACCTGATCTGTGATAGACTGTGTACCCCTATTACATCCTGTAGCGTATCCAGCAATAGCCTTATGTCGGAGTTATGTGTGCGTAAGATAGCCTTGTATATCTTAGAGTCGACTTTGATTTGACAACTAGTGTGTCAACCTGCCCTAAAGATATTCCTTAGTTAACTTCTAATGACGTTCAACGTGTTAACTTGTTTCTTCTAATCACTATTAATGTGTTAGTGACTTCTTTAGTAAGTCTTCTTAAAACGTAAGAGACTTCTTTTACGAATTTGTAATGGAGATGTTAGAGTTAGAGGCAAGCCCCTCTAATGTGGCGTAGAGAAGGAGTTCTTTGTTTGAGAAGGATTCTTTTGACAGGAAATAAGATTCAAGAGAAGCTTAAGGCTTCTGAGATAGTTTTACATCGTATTTATACGCAAATCTATCAGGCGACAATGAAAAAGCGATATTGTGGACACCTCTACTCACCCCTAAACCCCAAATGGTCACTATTGTAGCGCGGATGGAACGCGCAGGTGAGTCCGGGAAGGACAGAGATATTAGAGTTTGGGAACCTAGAGAGAAGGGAGTCAGCGGCGATGCGGCAATCAGGAACGTGCGTCGGCTCGGTAAGGTATTCCAGGGGTAACCCTAGGGTATGATTTGATAAACCCTAACCCGTACCCGCGAACACCGTACCCGAACGGTTAAGGGTACGGGTACACCGTTTTGTTTTACGGGTTCAGGCACGACACCGTTTTCCTTCACGGGTTCAGGCACAAAACCGTGCGCGTGTAAGACACCGCGGGTGAGGTACGAAACCGTACAACACCGCGGGTTTTGTATATGAAATGTACTACGAGTTACAACTACTACAGCTAAGTTCTATCTACCCGTGCTCCTTGCAGAGACAGCCACTACCACATCCTCAAAAACGACAAGACCGCAGCGTGCCCATGAGCCAAAACAGAGAAAAGCGCGAATTGAGGGTGGCGAGAGTTTGTTGCGCGTGAAAGGGAGAAGGTGGCGGCCTTGCGAGAACACGCGTTCGACGGAGGTAGAAGTCGCTAAACATTATATTAGTGATTGAAATGATTATATAGAATTATACTGCACTTACCGGGGATGCTCAAGTAGTCCAAAGCCATGCGATGAAGGTTGGGGTAGACATGTTGATTGTCCACCCACCACTTCAAAGGGTCCTTCACATTCTCGACAGGGTGATTGAGGTATTCCTGGATCTCGCTGGCACGGGGAGCAGAGGTAACAGAAAGGTCGCCGAAAGATGCAAATCCGCCATTGTTCTCGGTCTTCGAGTTTTTTGTGGGCGTCGCATTGGATTCATCGGCCACCTTCTCGTATTCTGCAATGTACTCCTCCCGGACCAGCGACTCGGCTTCTTCGATCCACTCTCCCTTCCACTTCTGGTTGCGGAAGTATTCGAGCTTCATTCCCGGATGTAGGACCATGGCGATACGATATGTAGAGGAGGAGTCAGTAAGCGAGTAGTAGCGGTCCATCTTCTTGCGTGCGAGCTTCATGGCGGCTGCGATGGAGGGGTGGTATACTTTCCCGGTTTGGTAATTAAGGTGGCTTGTTATCCGGTCCATAGCAGGGATGATGGCGGCGACACTAGCAGAGTCTTGGGAGAAGAAGAGCGTCGCGTTCTTGTATTGGAGTAAGACCGCGACGAGGTCCTCGGCAATAGACCACTCCTCCATTTCCAGTTCGAACTTTCGGAGCTTGAGGGACTTGTCGGCTGTCATGGCATCGATGGCAGTGCGATATCTGATTGCAAAGTCGAGCATGTAGTAAGTAGAGTTCCAGCGAGTGACGACGTCGCGTGGGAGGATGCGTGGCTTGAGCTTGAGCTCCTTGCAGTATCTGCGCCATGCAGGGAGGGCGATGGTTGTTGATCGTACGATGGCAAAAGCACCAAGTTCCTTCTCAAGGTCATCTAGCTCCTCGTCGGATCCAACTGCGATAACCTCCAGCAATCCATTGGTCTTGATGCTGGCTTGATCGTCGGTAGTTGGGTCCTCTACATCACTGATGACTGGAGACGAAACATTGGACAGCGCATGTTTAGCCCGCTTAAGAGGCCGAACGATTGCACCGGTGCCTTTCTTGATACGCTTGATGCCTTGCCCGATTGCCTTTGCACTTGATGTGGCTGCACTGGATATAGAGGAAGTGCGGGAGTGGAGTGATGAACGCGACGACTTCGCAGAAGACTTCGTTGAATTGTTAGGCATCCGCGGACCGTGGGATTATAAAAAAAAAAATGCTCACCTTTAAGTGGGTGAGCCAGATCTCGATGAATTGCTCCTTTTCACTAGCCTCGATGAGACCTGACGAAGCCATTGGCGGCCTGAGGCCTGAGAGGTTAGGGCGTGCCTCGTTCTCTTTGCGACGCACGATCGGAGCGGAAGCAAAGATCAGCCACAAGCCACAAGCCACAAGTGAAAACTGTATAGTTTTCCCACGATATTATGTGAGGTCACCAAGCCTTTCTTTGGCAAAAGTCGTGTATAAGACATGTATATAATGGTATAGCTGATTCAGTATTCTAATGAGCGTCGAATTCTGCAACACATCCCCAGTTCCCACTGCATAAGGGTCCTATTCCATCAATGAGCCTGTCAGAGCAGCCGAGGCACTGGTTGTAGAGGAGGCGAGTGAGGGGAAGTCGGTGAACAGGCATTCATGCCGCAAGGAAAGCAACAGAAAACACAACACTAAGGATGCTCGTGAGTTGTGAAAAGTGGGATCGTAACAGATCGTGTACCATTGGATCCGAATGCCTTGGTAGGATTAGCTGTCGATGCTGCCCGCATGGGAAGCACCCGAGCCTGTCGGAGCAGCTGAGGCACCAGTTGTAGAGGAGGCGAGTGAGGCGAAGTCGGTGAAAATCTGCGTGCTCTGGTATGTTTGACAGTTCGAGCTGGAGGGTATACGGGGCATATAGGGAAGCGACCCAATGGAAACAGTTTCGGCAGGTTGAGAGTAAGAGAGTGTTTGCCCGCCTGAAGTGTATACTCCAGGAATATCCATGAGGCCACTATCGCATACTTCGAATGTACCGTTTTGTGCGGCGTTGGACATGTTGTAAGGAAGACCAATGCGATCAAGAGTATGTTGACAATACCCTACAGGATTTGTGCCGTTGGGGTTACAGATCTTCATTCCGACAATGCCCCCGCCTACGAATTTGGTCCAATTGAAGGTATTCACTGGTGTGCAGTACTTGAAGGCCGGTAAAAGTGTCGGCGATGGGAGGGGTACAGATGCAAAAATCAGAAATGTTATTGACGAGTGTGGTAGCCGGATTGTGTCCCGCGGAGAATTTGATTGGGATAAACTTGTTGGGGTAAGGCAGTGTACGGAAAGAAGTTCGAGACCAAGAGATTTGAGGTATAGAGAAAACCGTGTACCCGCGCAAACGGGTACGGTATTTCACGGGTACGATAAACCCAAACCCGTACCCGTACCCGGGAATACCCGTGACCCGATACTCACGGTGTTACCCATACCCCTGTCACACCTTACGGCTCGGTGGATCGGATCAGCGTGAGCCTTTATCGGGCGGGCAGCGAGGGTGCACAACGAGGGAAAGAAAAAAGAGAAAGCGTCCTGTGACGGCTGGCACACAGAGAAGAGAAGATAGAAAAGGAAAATGGGATTCAGGATGGGTCTTTTTTTGACCACCCTCCTCTACGTGCGAGGGTGTCTTTTATATACAGATTTGTCCCTACTGAGCGCCTGCGTCGGCGAGAACAAAGACCGGAAGTGAATGGACGCGTGCATTGTTGCCGCGCCGGACGTGTGAAAGATGTCAGAAATGTAAAAGAGAGATCAGTAACTATGAAAATAAGGCTAAGGACTCAATGGGAAAGGTATGCTAGTGTCGTGCTGTCGCGGCTAGAGTCGATCGTCGCTGTCCCAAGTTCGAAAGGAGTGAATGGAGTCGGTGAGGAGGGGTGCCGAACAAGGGGCTGTGAAGGCGGGAAGGTTTTCGATTTGTTCGCGGATATCTTGCACCGGAGGACCAAGGTAGGGGCGATGAGCGTGAAGCGATAAAAAGAATTAAAAAAAGGGGAAGTGTGAGGCGATGATAGACAAGCGTGTGAAACTGTATAGTTGTGGCTGGGCGCTCCAGCTGGGCTGTTCCGCTGCTCTGTTCCGGTCTGGGCACGCGCAGCCACACTGCCCACCTTACACTATGGAGCCATACAGCAGGGTTTTCCCTCTATGTGGGAACAGTGGGTGTCAGTACCGTAGTGGAGCATGTACACTATGTTATGGGGCGTATAAGTGGAGTCAGGAGTGGAGTAATACTACTTATACAAAGTGTTCAACACTAAGTATAGTAAGTATGGCTTACTGTACAAAGACAGTCACAATTGGGATGCGCAAACGAAAACTAAGGCATAGAGCCTAAGTTAGGAATAGTCTGAAATATTGAGTCATGAGGCAGCGAGGCAATGAGATACAAGGCACGAGATAGTACAGTGGCAGTCCTTCGAGAACACTTCTCGGCATCTGCCATGAGATTATAAGTCCGCAACAGTAATGGGTCTTCAGTTCGTGACAACCCCGTTTTCCACACCCAAGGCCCACCGGTACTGTTATCATTTCTCTCTGTTGTGCTGAAAGAGGTGAAAGCTAGCGCCAAATTATACTGGCGAATTCTCTCTCTGAATTGTCTTGCCTCTGTGCTTCGTTCAGTGAAGAGATTGTGAAGTACGTCGGGTGGGTCTGGTAAAGGATTGAGAACGACCTTTCTGTTATGGCAGCAATGCGAGAAGCGAGGTGAGGAGAGGGAGCTGTCTTTGATGCGTTTGTCGAGCCAATGAATAGTGTTTCAAAGTCCGGTTAGGTCCGGTTTTTTAACCCTAACCCCTGCAACCGCAACCGCAACCGGTTGCGTTATTGAGCGGAAAGCCCAATAACCTAACCGGACCTTACACAACCGGTTACCATCGGTCCAGTTGCGGTTGTCCACTGATTGCAACTGGTCAGTGTACTGACCGGTTGCAACGTGTTACTGTACAACCAGTCCTGACCGGTCATGTACTGTATTAACCTTGCAGCAACTTTAACTTATGTGAAAAATGTATTGAATATACTATACAAATCATACAGTAATACAATATACTAGCAAGCAAGTGATCATGTCAAGATCCCCCTATCTAAGCACTCCACCAGACAAGTATTGTATCCACTTCTCCAATAAACGACGCAAGCCCCGTGAAACTTGCAAACAACCCACACGGTCGACGGATGTTCAAGGAATGCTGTGTGATGCATGAATACAAGTTGTGAGAGCTCTGCATCCCCGATGGCCTGCGCCGTGTCAGTCATGGTCGTGGTCGTGGTGGTCGTAGTGCTAGCATCGCAATATAATTGCTACGAGACGTTCTGGGATCAACAGGATGGACGGAGGATGAAGGTAATGCATATGAAGGTGGCATACCTGCTGGCATAGCAGTATAATTGCTATGAAACGTTCCGGGGTCAATAGGATAGACGGAGGATGAAGGTAATGTGAAGGTGGCGTGCCTGCTGGTGTAGCAGTATAATCGCTACGAAATGTTCTGGGATCAACAGGATAGACAGAGGATGAAGGTAATGCATGTGAAGGTGGCGTATCTGCTGGCATAGCATAATCGCTACGAAACATTCCAGGATCAACAGGATAGACAGAGGATGAAGGTAATGCATGTGAAGGTGGCGTACCTGCTGGCGTAGCATAATCGCTACGAAACGTTCCGGGATCAACAGGATAGATGGAGGATGAAGGTAATGCATGTGAAGGTGGCGTGCTTGCTGGTGTAGCAGTATAATCTAATGAAGCGCAGCGAGGGAAGACGTCGGTCGGCAGCTAAGTGCACAGACCAGTCGGTAGGGAAGAGAGAGTATAAACTTCTATATTCCTCAGGCATATAAGTTACAGTACTTATACATGTAGCGAGTGTCCCTGATCTGCAGTGATCACCGGTAGCTAAAACGGTAAGCGAAGGGAGAACAATAGAGCTACCGATAAGTATGGAAGCTTAGTAGAAATATAATAGGCAGGTAGAAAGGCTATTATAGTACAAAGAATAATAGAAGCTGCCGGTCTACATGTCGGCTATCAAAATGTGGTGAGCTACCGAAGCACATGGGGAGCTGCTGGAGCACATGGGGCATAGGCAGCTATAGGCAGCTCTGTACTGCTGTCGGGCAGCTATAGGCAGCTGTCAGGCAGCTATAGGCAGCTATTAGGTAGCTGCCCGAAACCTTCGGGAGCTCATAAGGAGCGACTAGAACTAAAATCTATAATAAAATATATTGGAGCACTTGGCAGCGCTCGGTATCTACAGTACAGTCTCGGGAGCCGATACACGTGCTAGAGTGTTCCGTCTCAACATCCCCCCGTGATCCAATAATCTTAGGCACTGAGACCCATGTCGGAATTAAAGCGGTGAAGCAGGACACGCGACAATGACTTGGCAAAGCCATCGGCAACCATTTCTTCAGTAGGTGTACGTATTAGAGAGGTGTATGCATTCTCTATGTACTCGCGAATGACATGATGTTTGATGTCTATGTGCTTGGATCTGCGTCCAGTGACAGGGTTTAAGGACAGGTCAATAGAGCCCTTATTGTCACCATGTAATGGAATGGGATCATCTACAGAGTACCCAAGTTTGGTAAAGAAGCTCCGGTACCATGCCGCTTGGTTGGCAGCATCGGTTAGTGCCATGTATTCAGCTTCGGTGGTATTCTGAGCAACAGTCCTCTGTTTGCAGGAAGACCATGAAATTGCACCATTCATGTAACCAGCTCCTGGGACGAGGCTAGCTTGTACGCCTCGTGGACCGGGGTAAGTTCCTGAACCGGGTTAGTACTGTATGGATTGATCGGATCACTTGTCATTGATGCGTGTAGTGCCTCGTTCTTGATGTGGATGGACAGACGACCAGCATCGTGTTGTTTCAGATTGCTGTGTCCCTCGTATTTTGTTCATAATACTTTGTACACATTTGTAGTTCCCCTTGCATACTTAAGGACGACCAGCTTGGCCAGGTAGCGGCAAGTTGAGTCTCCTGTCTAAATAACAGAAGTCTCTTCTCCTCCCATTCAAAGCGAGGTCTTATCGACGTACTGATAAGGCGGGAACTCGCTGCTCCATAGTCCACTAAGTCGCTCTAAAGGCTTAGCTTATGACCCAGCGCCCAGAGAAGGGCAAGGCCACTCCACCCAAGTACGCCTTCTGCCAGGAGGTGTTCCCCGACTTAGTGCACAAGGGAGGACGCTGTACGTGCTTCGACGCACCCGAGGCAACACAAGAAGCGACTACCACAGACGAACCTGAGCTCTAATCGTCTCGTCAATACCGGCGGTGACAATTCATAAGCAAAAATACATAGCCAGAGCTGAAGTGGCAGTCATCAGTCTGATCACCCAGACTGGAGTCGGAGTAGCCATGAAGGCCAATGCCATTGGCACCATCGTAGCACATGCGCATGTCTATAGTTCCCAGAAGGTAGGACATAACATATTTTGCGAGGCGTAGATGTTATTGTGAGGGATTTGCTGCATATTGTGCCAATTGTGATTAGGCAGTGGCACGGGTAACCTGCGGGTAGTTTTTGGCTTACCCGTACCCGTACCCGTGTCTACCCATACCCACAACCCACGGGTTGTGAGCTACGGGTCTGGCGGGTACTACAGGTTAATACTATTACTGTATAACTAATTACAGTATCACTGCTTGTATTCCACATAGCCAACAGTACTAATGTTACTAGAAAAATGTAGTGCGAGCACCACACAAATGTCTCCCCTGCCTGTATGTCACGCCCATCCTGCTCACCATCTGCTGTTGATGTAACGAAGGCGAAGCGGTCGGTGTCTATTTCATTGAGCTGTTGTCCAAGGCACTGTCCGTGAGTGAGAGTTGTCAGATTCATTCCGACGTTGGGCTGCCCATCACTCGCAGGGGGCGCTGTTGATCCCGCGCCACTTGATGTCGATGCTGGACGAGGACGACAGGGAGGAGGTGGGCCAGGTGGAGGGGCATAGTGGGGCTGTTGCGACTAAGAGCGATAAGTTGAGATGGACAACCTGATGGAATCCTTGGTGTAAGTTCGGGAAGAGCCTCTGGTGACTCGCCGTCGTCGTCGTCAGCAGAATAGCTCGGAGGGCCTGAGAAGGAGGGTGGCGGGTCAGAGGTGTGTGATGGAAGGGCGGTTAGTACGATACACAACGGTTAGGTCGTTCACCATGTCCATTGAGTTCCATTCTTTACTCAATATCTTGCTGATATCACCAGTGCGCATGGTCTGGTTGGCCGCAGAAACCTGAGGTCGCCTGCAACGTGCAAAGATCATGAATGCGTTCATGGGTTGTCAAGGCGTGCCGTCGGAGTTGAGTGCCCGGGAGGTCAATTGAGTGTCCTCTATGGGACGGATCAGCAAAGTATTATGAGCACTGGACTGTTGAGTGAGGACTAACCTGGTGCCATCTCATCCGCCTTTACGGATGTGCGACGGTGGTTATACGGCATCCCATCATCCGACTCAGGGCGGGGGCTGCTCCTGTCCGAACGACGATAAGTAGCAGAGTCTGAGTTTGCTTGGGGATGTTGCATCAGAGAATCAAGGCGGCTCATGATGACAAATCACAGTGGCGGACACGAGCGTGGATAATGGGAGGTGTTGGTGGAGGGGGCACACGTTGCGGCGTCTCGAACTTGAAAGTACGTGAGCGGCAATGTCGCGCGAGTAGTATGTCAGGCGAGCGAACTGCAGCGTGATCGGGAGTGGCCTGTCACGGATGAATTTCCAGAAGGTCGGCGGTGGCTTATGGGAGCAAGCGGTCCTACGATAGAGTGGGTGGTTTTGGGGAGGGAGAGGGGGATCCAGGGTAGTGTGTGTGTGAAGTTCACTGTATAAATTTTCTGTCAACCGCGTACGAAGGGGGAAACAACAGGACCAAATTACCTGAGCCACGCAGGCTTTTTGACGTTGCACCCTGTGAGGATGGGATCAAAGCGAAGCAACTGATCTCTGGGAAGGGGAATCTGCTGATCTCCTGTTCGTCGCATAGTTATTTTGTATGTGATAACCATTAGGAATTGAAATTGCAGCGTGTGGTTGTGTTGGCTTTATCGGCATAGGGGAAGCAGCGGTCATGCCAGCGGGTGTTGCTTCAGCAGACGGTGTGGCAGAGTCTCGTTGTGGAGCAGGAGTGGACAATGAGTGCAATTCCTCCGATCCGTTAAGTGACGGGGGGGCTGGGCTAGTCTGACCATTAGTAGCTGTCAGCGTGGGGGACGACTGGGGAGAAGCTAGAGGCGCGGTTAAAACAGGGGTGGCAAGTGGGCGCAAATTGCTGTTTGAAGATATCCGCATTTGCGGTACGTTCAGCGCCGAGGGCAGCTTCTTCAACTGCTGCTGCATTGAGATTGGTGTCCCAGTTGTCTGCGGCATCCCGAGAGTGCTCTGCTGCTGCTGGGCCAGCTGTTGTTGGTGTTGCTGCGCCGCCGTGGCCTGAGAAGGTGTCTGTGGATGGGGACGAGGACCGACGATGATGGCGTCACGGCAGAACGCGGGTGCAATACCCGTCCTGTAGGGAAGAAACCCAAACGGACGCCCATCGGATGATGGAGTGTAGATAGTAGGATCAGTGGTGAGCCGCTGGTGATCATCCTCTTGATACAAAGACATCCCCTTAAGCAAATATCTAAGCAAAACTGTTAGCGATGAAAGATCTTGGCTACCAAGGAGTGCATACTTGGGATGGAACTCATCCCCGAGGACTCTATCCTTCTCATCAGGGCCGTCGGGTCCAACAGAGGGTTCATCATCTGCATCGAATAGCCAATGATCACGAATGTGCCATGAAACCTCCTTTTCGGCAGTTGACTCTTCTTCAGGCATCTCTCAATCCGCTGTTGTTGACCTTGTTAAGCGCCGAGGGTAACTCTGTAACTCATCGCGAGGTGGAGACCGACGAGTGGTGCGACAATCCACACTTAACGAGGGGCATGGAGACAGTGTTTGAACCATAGCCATGGGTGCTGCTTGAGCTGATGGGGAGGGTGGACATCACTTTGGGATGTGTGGTCGTGACGAAGTCGAGCGCATTGCAGACGTTGAAGCTTGAAGAGTCAGATGGGTCTGAGGCACGGGTGTATGCGGGTTGCGGGTCCCTTGACGATGACCTGTACCCGTACCTGTTCTTACCTGTACCCCTAACCCCTACGGGTCATGTGACCCGTGCTATTGCCTAATTGTGATACAGCAAAGGAAATGTCTGGCCTAGTGCCAATTTGCACATATAGTAAGCTGCCGATGATGCTTTGATAATGTTTAATTTTGGCAGGTGTTGCTTGTGCGTTGTTTCTGACCAGATGCTCATCAGCACCTGCAGGGAGTGGTGTAGGGTTTGGATTGGCATCTGCCATGCCGAAGCGATCAAGTATAGATTTGATGTACCCAGACTGATCTACTTCTATGCGCTTTTGGGAGCGATCTCGGAAGATGCGCATGCCGAGGTATGACTGGATTTCTCCAAAGTCTGACATTTCATAGCACAAAGAAAGCTTCTGTTTGAGTTGCTTGACATCCTCCAAAGAGGAACCCATAATTGTGATGTTGTCAACATAGCATCAGGAAAAGTGTCAGTACTTTGTCTTTTCGAATTTGTCTTTTCTTGTCCTTTTTGTCCTTTGTCTTTTATAAAGCAGCTTTTACTTTTACTTTCTGTACTTAAAAATCTTTTACTTTTTACTCTGACTTTTTTAGACACAGAATGACTTTTTTTACCACAGAATGACTTTCTGAAATATATAATTACTTTTTAGTGACTTTTTAAAACATACAATGACTTTCTGGAATGTATAATTACTTTTTAGTGACTTTTAAAAACATATAATGACTTTCTAAAATATATAGCGTAGAGTGGGTAGTATTCATTCTGACCTGTAGCGACAGAAACAGTTGTCTTGTCGCTACCTAGAACCACGGGTGCAAACATCGCACCATGAGTTTTCAGATCTTCAGCAATCATATCCTATAACGCTGCTGTTAGAGTTTCCGAATGCAATCCCAAAAAAATGTTGTACTGCTTGCCCCATGCCCAATCACCTGACATAAGATCACAGAACTGTCGTGTCCCCGTTTGGCTGAATACCTGCTTCGGTGCATGATCCATCTCGTTTCCGAAGTCACGATTGCCTATCTGGGATTCCATCACTAAAAGTGAGTCGCAGAACCACACTTCATACGGCGTGGACATCCAATTCGGGGGATTGTCGGGAACTTCGCCATCATATGTAATAGCGAATCCCTCCCAGGGGACGTCTCCAAGTTCAGTTGAATTGATGACATCGTACAAATCCCGGGCATCGGCAAACAGTGGACTCGGGACATCGTCGTCATTGTATGGCGCTGACTGAAGGGCGGCCAAAATCTTCATTAACTCGTCGATCTTGTTACCTGACATCTGCTCCTTGCAATACAAGAAGTCAGCAAGTTCGAAGCCTGTAAACCATACAGCTCATGGGAGGCACAGGGCACAAGGGGGACTTACGGGTTTGTGAATACGTCACGATCGAGTAAGCCTGCCGCAGTGAACGCTTTGGCTGTGCGCGGACCAAGCCATTCCGTGGGCCAGGGTGAAGGTGATGTTACTCTCTCGTTCTTTCCTCCACCCATGCTGAGGCTACGATTCTGGTTACGTGGAGTATAGCCAAGGCGTTCGCAAGCTGTGAGGCGTCCCTCGTGACCCCCATCCTCGCTGGTGCGTGGGTGGACCAGGCGGTCTGTTGCGGACCCAAGAGCCAATGATGCGCAAGAGCTTGGCGATGGTGAGTCTTTGTCCCATATTCCTTGAAGGGCCGATGAAGATGGCAATGCAGCACGCAGAAGACGAGAGCTTGCTGGCGCATGCGCTCCGAAACGAGCCGGTGTGGAGAGACGCGAGGTTGCCACCCAACGATGGGGCTCCGCGTGTGGTAGTGGTGGTAACGGCGGCGGCTGGGTTTCCAAAGGCGAGGCGGGTGACTGTCTCTGGTAGACACTATCAATAGAAACTCGACGCGCGTCGTCTATTGGCAGGGCAGGGTTGGACGGAGCTCGTGCCACATTTTCCACGTTGCGATCTTCACGCACCGGGGTAGCACGGTCCGTCACCGATAGGGTTGCCGCAGTTCGGTTCAGAACCAAAGTTCGAACCTGAACTTTTCCGAACCTGACCGAAGTTCGGTCCGAGGTTCGATGGCTGTGCTGAACTGGACCACAAGTCCGGTTCAGCGTTCGAGAAAGGCAGAACCACCTTGAACCTGGTTCAAACCGAACTTTTAATTTCTTATACTCTCGTCCGATTTGGTGCTGGCAATCAAAATCGACACTGTCCACAACCTTAGCTCCGAGCCTAACAAGCCTACTAACAGCATCGCGCATAGCAAGTTTCTCACGCGCACTGAGCGGTCGCAGTATCACACATCGTGGCAAGTTGTTTTTCTATTCTCTTTTCTCTTTTGTTTCCTGTGACCTCGCACTCAACCACTAAGTGCTCATTTCTCAGCCACCACTGCTTCGTCTCAACCACCCACACAAGACAAGGGGCAAACGACGACTCGAGTATTGAAGCCCTGGAATGCACGCATATACAGCACGCACGCGCAGTGCGAGGCAGTAGTGTGCCTGGAGCACATGTGAAGTTGACAAGGCAGACGGGGCGGATGATATGGATGTAGATGTAGGCGATGTGTGGTGGTGATCACGATGCCACCTCTGCAACTCTGGGACCATAGTAGTAGCTGCAACAACAGTACTATCATCACTTCTTGCACTGTGCCAACTTGTCACAAGCCAGGTCTTGGCATGGGCCTGGGCAACTTTGGTGGTCTGCAGGGTGGCATTCACAGATCGGCGCCATGTAACGGTCCAGGGTGCTCCAGTGGACACGAGTAATACACCCATTCCGGAAATTCTTGTCTCACATGTTTTGTGGCGGTTCGAAAATCACGAAAAAGTTGAAAATTCGAGAATACTAGAAATTACTCTACACAAGAGGAGTATGATAGCCGTGCCGGGGAAGGGCCCATTGATGGGTACAATGGTGATGGGCAATCCTGATGCCAACTGGATTATCGTCGTTGGAAGGTGAGTGGCATGAGTTGGAGACAAAGCGTGAGCGTGCAAAGAAACGGAGAAAGATTGAAGGAGGCGCAGTGCAGTGAGGTAGTGGGGGTTTCATTCATTCATACATTGTATAGTATATACAAGCATCGTTACTTGCATTTCTCTAGGCTACCAATTACATGCTGATTTACAGTCTGCTAAGATTACATGTGAATGGCCGTCGAGCGTACAAGCCCATTCTCAGATTGACATCGGCCGCGACGTTGCCAATGTTGTATTGGATGTCCAACATGTCGAAAGAACGGGACACCAGGGAGATAGCACCTGGGCTAAGTGTTGTACAAGTGTTTCGACCTCGATTCGACATCAATGAATAAAAATAATTGTTTGCATGGCAATACTCACATGCGCAGCGGTCATTCTGATCTGCTGGTCCCATCGTTTGGTGAACAATGAACCAGTGTCTTCCGTATCCTGGTTTACATCCCCCAGTCCACCGGCCTTCCCTTGTGCGTCATTCTCTTCTCGTGCCGCTTCAAACCAGATTAATTTGTCAACTTGGTCGATGTGTTCCTTGGGGCGGCCTTGTTCGATCATCTTGCGCGCCATTGTCTCCGCGGCCCCAGGTGTGAGATCTAATAACGCACCAAGACCGCTAAAGGAAATGTTGTTGTATATCCGCGAGCTCGCAAGAACATTGTGCTCCATTACCGCTCGATCAAGGACGGTCGTTGGCCCTATACGCGTGCTGGCGCCATCGACGAGATCACCATCTTCGAGCGTCGACGATAGCCTGTCGTTCGTGGAGAGCGCAATCTGAGCTAGTCGTCCGACCTCCTGCTGAGCCTGCCCCTGCCGAGTCTGTGTTTGTACTGCTAGAAGGCCAGGGTCCTGGAACATCGCTGTAAGTGTGGAATTGCAGTTTGACGGCTGCTGTCTCTGCGTGTGCTTCTGCTTCGAGGAATGGTCCTCTGGGCTCTGCGCGCTCGGGGAATGTGGTGGAGAGGAAGGAGGCGAGTGGGTGCGAGAAGAGGGTGTCTACTTCGGGGGCGTTCAGCACTGGCTGGTTGGGAGGCGTGGGTATTGACATTGTGGGAGCAACAACGATGACGGAGGAATAGACATAGACTGACCTTGAGGGTGTTGTCGAGAATGAGTACGACTACGCTGTGCATTTCATAGGTGATGTTGTTGTTGTGTGAGTGAGGCACGCTGTGAATATGGGAAGGGCGGAGGAGAGTACTGTATGCACGGAGTCATGAGTACCTCGTTTCCGGCGAGAAAGGGGTCGAGGATGCAAAGGAGTGGCAGTTTGTCTTTGTCTTGAGGAAGACCAATCTGTGCACGCACCATGCACAGTGTTTCAGCACAGAATTCCAGCGCAATGAAAGGTAGGAGAGAAAGAGGACCTCCTCAAACACTTCCCGTCTCTTGAAGGTCAACTGTGTTACAATCAAACGACGAACAGGGAGGACAGGACGCGTCAGGACGTACCGTGGTATCCTCAATCATCTTGCCGTCGTCGTCGATCCTTCCCCCTGGGAGTGCGGTGTCACCAGCATATGAGCTGAGCGTCTTTGCTCGTCTGTCAAGTTCAAGTATAGCAGTCGGTTCCATTCCAGGCTGCTACTGACGCCTTACTGGCTAAGTAGAACATAAAGATTGCCCGCTCGTCCTACGAACAGTGCTACGAGCACTGCGGCGCTATGGGCACGGGGGTATGGCGGGGCTGGACGCTTTGTACGATGCGTTGAGAGGTTGCGGAGGCAGGAAGACGAGTTGATCGGCCGTGTAGTTTGAGGTCATGTTGTGAAGCCAATCGGCGTGATATGTGTCGTCTCGCTTGGCAGCAATTCTCTTGAGGCATTTGTAGGTGAGTCCGAGATCCTTTAAGTTTTAGTGCAGAGCGGTTGTTGATATGGGTTGGTCATGGTAGATGGCAAGCCATGCGCAAAAACACTGATCTCCGAGACTCCAGCAAAGAGTCGATGGATGACACGATCTGCAGAATTGTCAGTATACATGTTGCTGGGAGAGTGAGAAGGTACACACAGGTCGCATGGTAGGCTGAGCTGTGAGTTCATCCTGAAAAATGGAAATGCTCAAGTAATTTCGGTCCGAACTTTTGCTGAACCTGAACTGGACCCTTCCGAACCTGAACCGATGGTCCAGTTCAAGGTTCAGGTAATTCCCTGAACCGAACCTGAAGTTCGGTCCGAGGTTCAGCAAAATTGTTGAAGAACCGGACTGAACCGGACTTCGGCAACCCTAGTCACCGAGCACATAAGCTGGGGCATGAACCGGGAAGGGGCAGACCGCGGGAGGCTTGAGTAGCCATGTGGGGTGGTTGTGCAGGCCAGAGAGGGTTGAGATCTCGTTGAACCAATAGTAGAGCTGGGAGAGGTATCAACAGGTGACGAGGCCAGGGGTGAAGGACGTGATTGGGGAGTAACGGTTCGCGTAGGAGGGAAAATCCGCAGAGGAACAATAATAGGGTGTGGTTGCTGAGGTATTTGCGTGGAAGCAAATGGGTTCTCAGTCCAAAACAATGACTGCTTCCCGGCCAAGCAGTTTGAGCCAAGCAGGGCGGCAAGGTCTGAGTCAAGAGCATCAAGGTGAAGGCTCTCTTCGGGCTCTTCTCCAATGTCAAACTCAAGCTCCTTCCGATCATTCCGACTCGTGGGGCGACTATCGGTGGCGTTCTCAACGACAACTCCCGCGAGCCACCCATTCGTAGACGGTTTCTCCTTTAGTGCATACATGACCTCCTCTTTCAACTGAGACGTGGATAAGTCCAAGACTGATGCATCTGGGGCTACGAGTTCATTGATATCTGGCAAAGGGCAGAGTACCTCGGGTTTGATTGAGTGACCGTTTCCAGAAACGTCGGAGATTTGAGACTTGTCCAAAGCAGGGATGTGCTTCGATGACCCTGAGAGGTCGGACTCTAGGATCGTTGATAACTCGGTGCTTAGCGGGGGTTCGGGATTGAATGAGACGGCCGGGGGGCCTAGATCAGGACAAGGATCAGCTGCCATGTGGGTTGAATTGGCCCACAAAATGCCATCACACGTACCTACTTCCTCATACGAAGCTGATAGAGATGGAAGAGAAGGCTCCAGTCCGTCGGCGCCAGTTTTGCTACCCTGGGTTTGCCCAGTATTCTGCTGGGAAGGAGAGGAAATAGAAATAACACCCGTATCATTCTCTTCACCCGGGCAAGGAAACTGACCGGAAGTTTTGCGTTCAAAGGTTAAACTGGAACGTCGACCAGGCATGAAACTGGCGAAGGGATTCTTCGACAGACCGGGAATAGCCCTGCTCGAGGCTGTTTTTCCCGAACCGAAGGGAAGGAAGTTGTGGAGAGCATGCAGAGAAGGTAATGATGTGCTGCCCGACGCGTGAGCCGAAGACGCAGAAGGTTGAGGGATGGCTGATTGAGGCGGTAGAACGCTTCCGGATGGCGTTCTATTCGGGGGCACCAAGCCCAAGTGTGGCACGGACTTTGTACAGAGCACTTGGGAAATGAAAATGGGGCACGCGTTGAGATATGGTTAGAGACTTTTGTGTGCACACACGCATGGGGTAGAGAATGGGGAAACAAAAGACAAAGGTCAAGGTCGCTCAGTTTATGGCTCTCTTCGCTGTTGTTGGACTCTGACCTATGAGGATGCCCTGCTGTCCGTTTCGTCTCTTGGAGCTATGAAGCGCGTCTAGGAGGTATGGAAGACCGCGGACGGATATGGAACAGAGGCCGGAGTTGAGGTATGCCTTGAATGTCACGATCAGGTGGTCGCTGTCAAGACGAGTCGTTCATTCTTGAAGTAAAGTAGCTTTCTCTTGCACGCGAGAAAGATATGTGATAAGAAGTGGTAAGGGGATTGAGCCAACGGTTCGTCGAGGCCTCCCTTAGATCGTTCGTCTGGTTTCGTGAAGCAACAGTCCTGTATTGAACAGAAGAGATCAAGCTTAAGGCTTGGTCTCTCAACGAGTCTGTAGTTTATATACAAGTAGAGGGGAAGGTTCCGGAAGGGTCTAGGCCTTACTGGTCTCGTACGGAACCTTCTACGATAGCTAGAGTCTGGCCCTTGAGTCTAGTCTTTCAGTCGAATGTTCATACGTCACGTATGTAGATGGTGTAATAGTAAAGAGATAAGGGGCTAGAACGGGGTAAAACATAGTGTGAAAAAGGTAAGGTAGGGGCTGGGTCTTCCGTCTCGTGACATTACCCCTTTGTTGCGTCTCTTTCAGCCCCAACGTCCGAAGGTCCACTCGAGAGAGGGGCAGGCCCTGTTGAACCTTCGATGATCTATCGCGACGCGACAGGGTTCGTCTTCAGTACAGAGGTCGTGGGGGGTGTAGCAGTCTTCTTCTCGGTGGCCCCAATGGGTGCATAGCAGGCATTGGCGCAGGTCCCTGCAGTCAACGGTGTCGTGACCTTCGGACTGGCACCACCCGCAGCGATCGTTCCTTCGGGCGATGTGGTGGCAACAGTTCATTGCGGCAGCCACTCCGTTGACTATAATATGGCGGGGGAGTCGGTCTTTGGTCGGGATGGTGACGGCGATTCGGGGGAACAAGCGTTGGTAGGCGTCGGCCTCGCCTAATCGGATGGCGCTGTCCCTTGCTTGTTGTCGCAGCAGTGTGAACTCATCTCGGAGCATTGCGAGGCGAAGGGTGACTTCTGCTGCCTGTTCGGTCCTCCTCTGGTACCTCTGTACCTCTGCTCGTAGAGAGTCGTCACACTCCAGCTCTAAGGCCCGGTCGACTAGAGGCGTGTAGGGCTGTCTTGGATGGAAGAGGTCCCGCTCTCGTCGTGTGGGAACTGGAAGGGGGTAGGGTCCTGGCCTAGCGTGAAGGGGGCGTGAGTGAACCCTACAGTTCCGACCCCTTGTGGCGAGCAGCTCTGGGGAGTTAGTGTTGAAATCATATTGAATGAACGGGGCGATTTCGGCCCCTTCCTCTCCTACCGGGATGAAGATCCGGTGCTGGGCTCCGTCATTGGTGAAATTCTCCATCCAACCTTCTCCGGGGTATTCCCCGGGTTGTGGTCCTTCTTGGATGGGCAGCGGTTCTGGTTCTGGGGTGAGCGTTCTACGATAGTCAGGGGGAGGCGAGTTGGGGACGTAAGCGGGGAGCAGGGGAGCGGGTGCGGGTAGTCGTGCGACATCTTCCTCTCGGGGGAAGGGGGTGTCGCCTCGTCGCGGCGGGATGGGGATCGGATCCGGTGAGGGGGTGGTCGAGTTGTAAGGGAGGAGTGGGGAGACTGGTGCATGCATAGAAGGCAGTGGTCCTGTTCCTCCACGAGAGGGGGACCTACCTGCGAATGCCTGGATCACTATGGGGATCGATTCTCCGAACATCTCAGCCGCTTGTACGATCATCGCGGTGTGTTCCCCCGCCCTGCGTCGTTGGTCCTGAAGTTCTATGTTTCGTGCGAGTACTGGGTTGAGGGTAGGTGACGGGGATCTGGTGCTTGGCAGCTCTAGTGCGTTTGGAGTGCCGATGTGGGAATTGGAGTCGTAGACAGTGGCAGAGTAGTCAGACATGTTTCTGAGTGAAGATGGGGAAGGAGATGGGTCTTGGTTGTTCGTGGTCGCTCTCCTTTTAAGTTGTTCGTCCAGCCGCGGCGGAGTTTGAGTAGTACTCTTTCAGAAGGTCTGGAGCGTGTAAGTCGTCATGGTCGACCCATGAGTTGTCGTGTGAAGGGTATCCCTTCCATTTTACCAAGTATTGGAGCTTCCGGCCTCGGCCTCTTCTCTTCACATCGATGATCGATTCGACTTCGTATTCCTCTTCTCCTTGATCGATCACCGGTGGGGGTCGTGTATAGGGCGTGCCATATGCTTCCGTCTCCTTATACGGAAGGAGGAGGTCGACGTGAAAGACGTCATGGATCTTCATGGTCGGGGGGAGGTCTAGGCGATAGGCTACTGCCCCAATGCGTTCTTTGATCTGGAACGGGCCTACTTGCCTAGGCAGTAGTTTCCGGGCTCCAGGGATGTGGAGGTTCTTCCCTTCTAGCCAGACCTGGTCGCCCACCTTCATCTCCGTTGTCTTTCTAGAATCTTTTTGTCCTTGGATCTGTTCGAGTCGGGTCTGGACCTCCTGTCTGGCTGTTTCTAGAGCGGTTAGCCTCTCGACCGCGATCGGGGTGTTCTCGTCAATGAGCTCCACGTTGACTTGTGGTTTGATGCCGATCAGCAGTTCATGTGGTGACCGTCTAGTTGTTTCGCTTTTCCAGGAGTTGTGCGCGAATTCGGCCATGGGGAGCATCTTCGCCCAGTTGTTTTGTCTCCCAGTGGTCCAGGGTCGTAGATATTGTTCGACCCAGGCGTTCATCTGTTTGGTTTGTCCATCTGTTCGTGGGTGGAAGGCCGTGGATAGGTTTTGTTGAACTCCCAGGTTTCGACACAGTGCCTTTGCATCAGGAAAAGGGTAATTTACTTAACTCTGCTTAGGTGCACTTAGGTTTCTTAAGTCTGCATTAAGATGATTAAGAGAACTAAGTACTCTTAGATTGACTTATCATTTTTAATGTCAAAGTGATTTTAAGGCAATCAAGTAATTAAGACACTTACTATGCTGTAAGTAAAATTAAGCAAACTAAAGGTAATTAACATGGGCCTTTAACGAGTGGTATGAGTGGCACAACGACCTTCCATTTCTTTGCTTTGCCTTCTGTATCTGTTTCCTTCTCTGATCCTCCAGTCCCCAATCTGTCGCTGTGCACAGAGCTGACAGGTCGCCCAACGCTGGGCGATGAGTGTGGAGGCGAGGTCGAGGTCGGACAACACAGCTGAGGCTGGCAACCGTAAGGAGCACCTGCACGTACCAATTGCGGCCATGCCAATCCGGGTGGTTGTCCCGCATCTTGCCAATGGTTTGCACCCACTGTATGATGGCCCTCGACGCTCTTTGTTCATGATAGGATCAACGGGGTTGTCAATAAGGATATGGGAAGAGCGGCGGTTGCTTGATGAAGCAGGATTGGAAAGGGACTTGGAGAAACTAGAATGGTTGTTCGGAGGAAGGGGCGAGCGGGAGCGAGTGGAATGAGAACTATGGCCAGAGCGTGTGGGACGTATAGGAATGTGAATGGAACGCAATAGACGACGACAAGCAACGCCATTAGATGACCGGGAAGTATTCGTAGCACTGCTCTGTTTACGTGGACTGGTAGTCCCTTCTCCTGCTTGAAAAGACCTGACTGCAGAGTTAGGAGCGGAGGGGGGTGAAGGAGCTGGTTTCTTATCCCAGGAAATGGTTGCCTGTCTACGGATGACACCCGGACTTAAGGAAGCTAGGGAGGCTACATGGAGTCCAGGGGAGGAGGAAGAATGTGTCAGAGTGGGTGGGCTGCGAGGGTTGGCGTCAAGGGACGCACATTGTCGACTGTGATTTCCCTCTGGCTCGGCCTCGTAGCCACCGTCTGAGCTAGCATTCGTCCAAGAAAAACGCAGAAGCAGATTTCAGCTCTCTGCTCCCTGCTGAAGGACGAATGCGTCACGAAGAACTTGGGATCAGGAGATTGTTAATCACGGTCACACACCCGGTTTCGTAGCTCGAGCTCAGCTCACCCTCGTGGAGTTTCTCCTCAAAGAAGGAAGTGATGGTGTTTGTGACACGTTGTAGCTCTTTGTCGCACTCCTGCCTGGCGGCCTTGAGGCATCTTGTAATGTGTCGACGGACGAGAGGCACAGAGACGGTGTTTGAACCATAGCCATGGGTGCTGCTTGAGCTGATGGGGAGGGTGGACATCACTTTGGGATGTTCGGTCGTGAGGAAGTCGAGCGCATTGCAGGCGTTGAAGCTTGATGAGCCAGATGGGTGCTTGCGCCACAGTTGTGGTGACTGGTGGCGCACAAACAAAAGTAAGAGCGGGCGCAGGGGAGCAAAGATGAGCGCGAGGACAAACGAACAGAGGGAAAGGTGGGCGTATGTGGTCAGTTCTACACCAACTTCTATTATCGTTGTGACTCACTGTTCCGAGCTGCTGCCATCAGACGAACTCCACGAATCTTCACCATTTGCCGCCAAGTTGAACACTGGTTGTTTGAGGGAGTCGATATCTTTGTTATCATCCACATCAGAGGGTATGCCTGGAAGGGAGACATCAAATGCGCAGAGATTGAGTGGAGACAGCTGTTTTCCCAAAGGGGAGGTGTACTCTTGAGCAGCAGGGTTTCGTGCGCATTTGTTGGGACCGACGGCCGTGGACGTCGCACGCGACCATGGAGCAGAAGGGGGTCATCTGTGGGCGATGGAGGAGGAAGGCGAGATAAATCGATCTCAGGAGGCTCTTTCTTGATAGTAATATTGGTTGCGCTTACCCATGGGTATCAGTGACACCGCGGGTTTCGTGTTACACCGCGTGTATCGATAGAGGTCGCTCCAAGGTCAGCGGAGACGCAGCATTCATGGTATGCCGGGGAGACTGGCAGTGTGATGGTGGAGACGGCAGGAGGTCGAGAGTGATGGACTGTGGGCGTGAATTTGTGCAGGTGACAAGTGGAGGCGTGACAATGTGTGCGATGCCACAGAGGCCAATGGCTCGACAATTGAGATGCTGGCGTGGACTGTGCGACGAGACGGTGCACGCCAGCGCGCAAACTCGAGCTTCCACTCGCTGTCCACACAAGCATGTCGAGAACGATAAGCTTGGTCACGCCCTCCGCTGGAGGCGCGACGTCCTGGCAAACAAGCGCACACTCTCCCTTGGATATTTGTGCGCAGCCCTCAACATCGATCTTCCCTTTGCCAGAGGCGGAAAAGGGAATGCGAGCCCCTTCCTTCGTGCCAAAGATGGGTGAGATCGATGGGGATGTGCTTGGCGTTGGGTGTGGTGTAGGGGGGATGTCGTCTTCGAGTTCGTTCATGTTGCACCATGGACACCAAGAACAAAATATGACGAAGGGGGTGTCCTTGGACCTTGGTGAATCCATGAGTTTGTCAGATGCGTCAGATGACGGAGGTGTAGACGGTCGAGGGAAAGAGGGTCGCATGACAGTCCAATGTGGGACGGTTCGCCAAGAAACGAAGACGTTGGATCTGTTGTGAGCTGTGCGGCTCACTTTGAGGAAATTCCGCTAAGTCCAAAGTTCCACGGTTCAATTTGTGACATGTCACACTCACACATCAACTTCAATACCGCTGAGCGACTTCTCATATACCCAGCACATCCACCGCTATCTGCTTCCACAACTGCACCAATTCTGACCTCGTTTCAGGCCAAGAAACGACATTTGATTGATAAAAGGCTACAGGATAGACTCTGAAAAGAAACTGACTCTGTCAGGAGAGCCGAAGAGGCGAAGAAAGACAAGCATACTGCAAACCGAAAGGAGGAGGAGATCCAATTGAAGAACACTATCGTGAGTCTTTTCTGCTTAAGTCTTGACGTTGGAAGTTAAGACTTCTTGGGTTCTTGCTAGCATCGACTACGTCGCTCGAGGCTACCAGTTCTTGCCAATTTCTTGCTCACATCAGATGTGATTCCTTCTGACGACTCAAGCCCTCCGCCTTCGCACAAATGGACCCTTGAACCATCGCAATCACATCCTCCACCGCTCTATTACCTTCCAGCGGTCTTGACCCCTTCTCAAGAGGCTTTCATCGCTAAGAGAAAAGCAGAGGTGATCGTTGTCTTATCGCTATGTCACCATGATACTGACAGAGTCTGATCTTCAAGGTGGCTGAAACTGCTGAGAAGGAGTGGAGTGCTTTCCTTGACGAGCGCGATACCTCAATTAACGAGGTTCAGGAACTTCGGCGGCGAGTGTCTGAAGAGGAGGCTCGCAAGCAGGTGGAGCGAGAGGCAACCAAAGCAGAGGATCACACTGGTCCTAGTCCTGTCCATAATACCGAGAAAAACGAAAACACCGTCCCCGAGCTTTCCCCGTCTGAGCCTAGGATGGATGTGGACGAGACCGTTACCGAGGAGGGACACGGACCAACCTCGAAGCAGGATGGTCTCAAACCAGACGAGCCAGAAAGAAAAGATGATCCTACGGCCATGCAGGCCCCACCAAACATGGCTGACAATGACACATCCCGCTGTATGGTAACACGACCAAAGAATGCATCAACATACCATTGGAGTGCCCATTGCGCCTCGACGCGGCCTCGTGCTTATAACCTTTTCGGTCAGCGCACGCCTTGCTGACAACAACCATTACAGGTCCCATTGTCTAAAAAGTTTCACATGGCATACAGTACAGTGTGATTTTCAACTTTTTACTCGCCGAGGCCACGCCGTGGTGCACGCGACTGGCCATCTTCCCGAGTCGGGCTTATCTGGCGTGGCGGATAAGCATTTTTGTTCCTCGGATGTGGCAAGCGCTTTACGAACAGCTCAAGTTTTTCTTCAACCTCTATTTCCTCCTCGTCGCCCTATCCCAATTCATTCCTGCCTAGTGTTTCGGCAGCTCCAGCTAAAGCTCGGCTAAAGCCGGCGCCTGAGTCGGCTAAAATGCTAGCCGAGCCGCGCCGCATGTCACCGAGCTGACCTTTTTAGTCGACTTGGGAAAATCGGCGCAAGCCATTGAAAGCCGGCGCAAGCCGGCTCCACGTCACCCGTTGCCATTATGAGCACCCCCCCCCCCTCAAACGCTTCTCTACCGCCTGGGACTCCTGTTCACACACGGAGCACCACCACTGACAGGTATATCGACAGATATGAAGATAGAACTTCAATTTTTTCCCGTCTTGCAACTGAAATGAGCCCTTTTTTCGTTGGACCGATAAGCGCGGAAGCCTTTTTGAATCGTTTCCTACCCCCTCCCTCGGATCCCTCCTCTGTTCCCCAATTCCCCACGGGATTGTTCGACGATTTCATTAAATCGCTCTCACAAACGGAGAGTGCATCGTATGATAAATTTGTGAGTTCTGACCCACGTCGCCCACCGCACTTGTTCTGTGACTAATCCTACCCTTTTAGATTGAAGCCATTTCTCCGCATGTCCCAAGTTTAATCATAGTCAACACATCCCGTTCCTCAGACAAAGCACCGCGTGGCAAATTCCATCTCAAACTGAAGCCCGACTGCTCGGTATATATGCATGGGAAAAGGACAAAAGATGATCTCGACCTCTCTCGCGTGGATTTTGTCATCGAGATGAAATCGGAGGCGGACCCATTTGTCCTCAAAGTTCCGTCTAACCCCAGGGACCACACTTCCAACAGCGGCGACGACTTAAACTCCTTCCTACACCTGACATCTGGTTCACGATCAAATCTAGGCCAGATCACGGCGTATGCCACGGCGATAATGAGCGCTCAGTACCGCACACATACATTCTCGGTTCTCATTATGAAAGACTATGCAAGACTCATTCGATGGGACCGTAGTGGTGCAGTCGTCACCGAACCGATATATTACAATTCGCAACCACACCTTTTCGACTTTCTCGTCCGCTATGGTATCGCAGATTCCGAAGTTCGCGGCCATGATTCTACGGTTCACTCATCATCCACCCCGGAAGAAATTGCACTTGCCAGAGCCATCGTCCCTGAACTGAAAGACGTGGAGTCGTTTCTAGTCCTAACCATACCAGATGATTCAGATCGACCGTCAGAGCGCCGATATATCATCTCCAGCCCAGAACCTCGACCGGATATCCCCGTAGGTCGGTGGACTCGGTCGTTATTCGCCTTGGATGTCAAAGAAAGGCGTCGTGTCCTCGTCAAGGACTCTTGGCGTGTCCTTTTGAAGGACATCAAACCAGAAGGGGAGCTCTATGATCTGCTCCATCGGGGAAAAGTTGACAACATTCCTTCCTGCTTATCGGCTGGTGATGTTGGCGCCGACATCTATCACCAAACTCAAACTCACAAAGTCGGCAACGACATGAATTATAAACTAACTCCTCATCGGCACTACCGTATTGTCCTAGGTACCATAGGGAGGAAGTTGGAGGAATTCAAATGTACTCGGGAGTTTGTAAATGCAATGTATGCTGCCCTGAAAGGTGAGATGACTATTTTCTTAGCAGTTTGTCTATGTAACCTGATTCACATTGTAGCTCACAAAGCTGCTCATGACATTGGGATCCTTCATCGAGACATTAGTCCAGGAAATATCTTGATCGCCTGCGACGATGAATTGGACCATAATGACCCACATGAATCGAAGATTCAGGGCGGATTACTCATCGATTGGGATCTCTCCAAGGTGATCGACCGAGATGACGAACACAGTGGCAGTACCGCACGCCAGCAAACACGCACTGTAAGTTATTACATGACCCAGTATTCCCGACTCCTGACATATCTTTCCGCCAGGGAACCTGGCAGTTTATGGCTGCTGAGCTTATCGAACGCCCCAAGATCCGCCACACATTCAGTCATGACCTTGAATCATTTTTCTGGGTTCTTATGTGGATTGTTGTGACACGGGTGCCAACTACCTGGGATGAGAGCGCACGCTCAATTTTCATCAACGGGGTGATGAACCCAAAGGTATATTCTAACATCGGAAGCACAGAGAAGTCGACGTGGCTGAAAGCAGGTAATCCGCTGAGGGAGAAAGGATTTCGAATTCGCGACAATCCTATCCTTCACGAGCTTGCGATGGAATTGTATGATTCTGTCGCCGGCCAATATCGTCCACGGCCATCAGACCAAGCGCCGCCTACAAAGCTCAACCCCTACATACTCTCTGGTCGTAGTCTACGCAAGAATCCAGAGGAAGAAGACAAGAATTATGAAATAGGGTTGACGTTTTTGAAGGATTATGACACCCTGCTCAAGCAATTCGAGCAGGCCCTTAACGCCGAGTGGCCCTCCAATGACAAGGCCAGTCCTCAGAGTATTGCACGATCGAATGCTTCGATCCACTTCTATTCCCAATCACAATCCAAGCGGTCGAGGCCTGTAGCGGATGAGGGGGGTCCCTTTAATAAGGTGTCTGGGAGCAAGCGGCGGCAGGGTTAGCAGTGGTTACTATGTTTCTCTCGTGTTTGTTCTGTACGTAAGTTACTGCCTAATGTGCCGTTCAGTATGATGTGATCCGATCCAATCCGATCTGGGTATTTCTGAGTCATGAATCGCGTGATTCAATTGAACGTACGCGACTCAATTTGAACGTACGGTGACTCGACTGACATCGTGGCATGTGCACGCCCATTCACCCTTCTTACTTCCCAAGGTCCTCATCTTGTCTTTGTTATTCCGTTCACTTTCACTCAGTATCCAAAAAAGAATGCTGTATTTAGCGCCAAGATTACAAGTCTACAACACCACATTTTCACTTTGAGTCGTTCGCCCAATGCTTGGTGACAGACCCGCAATCCAACGTCAATGTCATGGACGTAATCTATTTGGTCATTTTGGTCATTTCCCGTGGAGTGCCTGTGGGTAGCGCAAGTCTCGGCCCACAAGCAATACACTGGCCTTCGGGATTTTAGGCCATAAATCCCCCGTTCTCTCGATTCCCCATTTCTCTTGAATCCCCCGTTCTCACTGATCCTTCGTTTTCTCTTCGTGCCATGGCTCCGTGCAAGACAGAACAGCCCCTTGAACCGTCATCAGTAGCTGCACCTGTGGCTGTGGGACGAGCCAATGCCAAGGATGCTTCTCGTTGTTCGAGTGCATGTCCCGTTGGCTCGTCTCTGACTCAACCAAAGGTGACTTTCCTGGGCTCTCTACGTACCTTGAGTCTTGAGACTTACTGGTTAATCCAAGGCAACTACCACCCAACTCGACGCAGTCGCCAATGCCAAAGAATTCGACTTGCAGGGGAAAGACGGTGACGACGAGATATCCGACACATCTGGTCCTCCAAATCCCTTGTCTGAGCTAGAGCCTCAGAACACGGGTTCCCAACAAGCTGACCCCCTCAATGGGCCCGTTGACGTGATTGCAACCCTCGATCTCCTGTACTTCTTCACTGGTATTGAACAACCCACTCAAGGCGGCCCAATAATTTTGAAGCAAGGTCCGCCTCCACCTAAAGTCTGCAAGCTATGCTCGTATGTACAGACTTTCTGATATCCATTCTGCTTTCTTATGACAAACAGCGAGAAATATGGATTCGATAAGTCTATGCTCCCCGGTGTAGCCAGATATATCTACGGGCCAACCACCGCAAACACGAATCTCCGAAGGCATCTCTACCAAGCACACGCTGAGGAGTACGACAAAGCGGTCTTGGAGTATAAATGGACATATAAGCTATCGAGCGAAGTTGGCAATGCATCCACCCACGCTGCTCGAGCATCTCGTAGTTGCAGATGATCAGGTGAGTCCCGACGCTCAGTTAATTCAAGACGGTCCTTGACAATGAGTGGCCCTCCAGTGACAAGGCCAGCTCTCAGCATATTCTGCCATGTAAATATGGTTTGCATCACCCATTCCGGTTCCAAGCGGTCGAGGTCTGTGGCCGAAGAGAAGGCTTTTTATATGGTGTCGGCGAGCAAGCGGCAGGGTTAGCAGTGGTGCAGTGGTATAGCAGTGGTACTGTTGCATCTCTCACGTTTGTACTGTATGTGCGGCGTGCGTTGCCTGTCTGTCCAGTGTGATGTGATCCGATCCGAGTATTCTGAGTCATGAATCTGATTCACATGAACGTACGCGACTCAATTGAACATACACGATCTAACCGATAACGGTTGACAAGACTGACATCGTGGCATGTGCACGTGCACTCCCTTCGCTGCTTGCGGCTCACCCATTCACTGCCCATCTTACTTCCCAAGGTCCTCATCTCGTCTTAGTTATCCTGTTCACTTGCACTCACTTTGGGTTTAGCGACCGTCAGAACGCCATCAAAGTATCGTTCCCAGGCCCAGCGGTTCGGCGCTTGCACAGTGCACACATTTTGATTTTGAGTCGCTCGCCCAATGCTTGCCGACGGACCCGCAATTCAACGTCAATGTCATGGACGTAATCTATTTGGTTATTTTGGTCATTTTCCGTGGAGTGCCCGTGGGTAGCACAAGTCTCGGCCCACAAGCAATGCACTGGCGTCACAAATCCCCTGTTCTCTCGATTCCCCATTTCTCTTGAATCCCCCGTTCTCACTGATCCTTTGGTTTCTCTTCGTGCCATGGCTCCATGCAAGACAAAACAGCCCCTTGAACCGTCATCAGTAGCTGCACCTGTGGCTGTGGGACGAGTCAATGCCAAGGGTGGTTCTCGTCGCCCGAGCGCACGTCCCGTTGGCTCGTCTCAGACCCGATCAAAGGTGATTTTTCTGGGCCCTCTATGTACCTTTAGTCTTGAGAGACTCACCAGTTAATCTAGGCAACTACCACCCAACTCGACGCAGTCGTCAGTGCCGAAGAATTCGACTTGCAGGGGATAGACGATGACGACGAGATATCTGACATATCTGGTCCTCCAAATCCCTCGCCTAAGCTAGAGCCTCAGAGAACGAGTCCCCAACAAGCTGACGCCCTCAATAGACCAGTTAAATCAAATGTAGCCCTCGATCTTGTGCACTTCTTCACTGGCATGGGTCGTACTAGAGGCAAGCGTTCTTCGAACGGAGAAACGCCTCCACCTAAAATCTGTAAGGTATTCCAGGGGTAACCCTAGGGTATGATTTGATAAACCCTAACCCGTACCCGCGAACACCGTACCCGAACGGTTAAGGGTACGGGTACACCGTTTTGTTTTACGGGTTCAGGCACGACACCGTTTTCCTTCACGGGTTCAGGCACAAAACCGTGCGCGTGTAAGACACCGCGGGTGAGGTACGAAACTGTACAACACCGCGGGTTTTGTATATGAAATGTACTACGAGTTACAACTACTACAGCTAAGTTCTATCTACCCGTGCTCCTTGCAGAGACAGCCACTACCACATCCTCAAAAACGACAAGACCGCAGCGTGCCCATGAGCCAAAACAGAGAAAAGCGCGAATTGAGGGTGGCGAGAGTTTGTTGCGCGTGAAAGGGAGAAGGTGGCGGCCTTGCGAGAACACGCGTTCGACAGAGGTAGAAGTCGCTAAACATTATATTAGTGATTGAAATGATTATATAGAATTATACTGCACTTACCGGGGATGCTCAAGTAGTCCAAAGCCATGCGATGAAGGTTGGGGTAGACATGTTGATTGTCCACCCACCACTTCAAAGGGTCCTTCACATTCTCGACAGGGTGATTGAGGTATTCCTGGATCTCGCTGGCACGGGGAGCAGAGGTAACAGAAAGGTCGCCGAAAGATGCAAATCCGCCATTGTTCTCGGTCTTCGAGTTTTTTGTGGGCGTCGCATTGGATTCATCGGCCACCTTCTCGTATTCTGCAATGTACTCCTCCCGGACCAGCGACTCGGCTTCTTCGATCCACTCTCCCTTCCACTTCTGGTTGCGGAAGTATTCGAGCTTCATTCCCGGATGTAGGACCATGGCGATACGATATGTAGAGGAGGAGTCAGTAAGCGAGTAGTAGCGGTCCATCTTCTTGCGTGCGAGCTTCATGGCGGCTGCGATGGAGGGGTGGTATACTTTCCCGGTTTGGTAATTAAGGTGGCTTGTTATCCGGTCCATAGCAGGGATGATGGCGGCGACACTAGCAGAGTCTTGGGAGAAGAAGAGCGTCGCGTTCTTGTATTGGAGTAAGACCGCGACGAGGTCCTCGGCAATAGACCACTCCTCCATTTCCAGTTCGAACTTTCGGAGCTTAAGGGACTTGTCGGCTGTCATGGCATCGATGGCAGTGCGATATCTGATTGCAAAGTCGAGCATGTAGTAAGTAGAGTTCCAGCGAGTGACGACGTCGCGTGGGAGGATGCGTGGCTTGAGCTTGAGCTCCTTGCAGTATCTGCGCCATGCAGGGAGGGCGATGGTTGTTGATCGTACGATGGCAAAAGCACCAAGTTCCTTCTCAAGGTCATCTAGCTCCTCGTCGGATCCAACTGCGATAACCTCCAGCAATCCATTGGTCTTGATGCTGGCTTGATCGTCGGTAGTTGGGTCCTCTACATCACTGATGACTGGAGACGAAACATTGGACAGCGCATGTTTAGCCCGCTTAAGAGGCCGAACGATTGCACCGGTGCCTTTCTTGATACGCTTGATGCCTTGCCCGATTGCCTTTGCACTTGATGTGGCTGCACTGGATATAGAGGAAGTGCGGGAGTGGAGTGATGAACGCGACGACTTCGCAGAAGACTTCGTTGAATTGTTAGGCATCCGCGGACCGTGGGATTATAAAAAAAAAAATGCTCACCTTTAAGTGGGTGAGCCAGATCTCGATGAATTGCTCCTTTTCACTAGCCTCGATGAGACCTGACGAAGCCATTGGCGGCCTGAGGCCTGAGAGGTTAGGGCGTGCCTCGTTCTCTTTGCGACGCACGATCGGAGCGGAAGCAAAGATCAGCCACAAGCCACAAGCCACAAGTGAAAACTGTATAGTTTTCCCACGATATTATGTGAGGTCACCAAGCCTTTCTTTGGCAAAAGTCGTGTATAAGACATGTATATAATGGTATAGCTGATTCAGTATTCTAATGAGCGTCGAATTCTGCAACACATCCCCAGTTCCCACTGCATAAGGGTCCTATTCCATCAATGAGCCTGTCAGAGCAGCCGAGGCACTGGTTGTAGAGGAGGCGAGTGAGGGGAAGTCGGTGAACAGGCATTCATGCCGCAAGGAAAGCAACAGAAAACACAACACTAAGGATGCTCGTGAGTTGTGAAAAGTGGGATCGTAACAGATCGTGTACCATTGGATCCGAATGCCTTGGTAGGATTAGCTGTCGATGCTGCCCGCATGGGAAGCACCCGAGCCTGTCGGAGCAGCTGAGGCACCAGTTGTAGAGGAGGCGAGTGAGGCGAAGTCGGTGAAAATCTGCGTGCTCTGGTATGTTTGACAGTTCGAGCTGGAGGGTATACGGGGCATATAGGGAAGCGACCCAATGGAAACAGTTTCGGCAGGTTGAGAGTAAGAGAGTGTTTGCCCGCCTGAAGTGTATACTCCAGGAATATCCATGAGGCCACTATCGCATACTTCGAATGTACCGTTTTGTGCGGCGTTGGACATGTTGTAAGGAAGACCAATGCGATCAAGAGTATGTTGACAATACCCTACAGGATTTGTGCCGTTGGGGTTACAGATCTTCATTCCGACAATGCCCCCGCCTACGAATTTGGTCCAATTGAAGGTATTCACTGGTGTGCAGTACTTGAAGGCCGGTAAAAGTGTCGGCGATGGGAGGGGTACAGATGCAAAAATCAGAAATGTTATTGACGAGTGTGGTAGCCGGATTGTGTCCCGCGGAGAATTTGATTGGGATAAACTTGTTGGGGTAAGGCAGTGTACGGAAAGAAGTTCGAGACCAAGAGATTTGAGGTATAGAGAAAACCGTGTACCCGCGCAAACGGGTACGGTATTTCACGGGTACGATAAACCCAAACCCGTACCCGTACCCGGGAATACCCGTGACCCGATACTCACGGTGTTACCCATACCCCTGTCACACCTTAAAAATCTGCAAGCTATGCTCGTACGTACGGACTTTCGAATATCTATTCTGTTTTCTTACAACAAGCAGCGAGATATATGGCACCGATAAGTCTACGCTCCCCGATGGTGTAGCTAATTATATCTACGGGCCAAATACCGGAAACACGAATCTTCGACGGCATCTCCGCCAAATACACGCTGAGGAGTACGATGGCGCTGTTTTACAGCACAAGTGGTCATATAAGCTATCGAGCGAATTGGGCGATCCATCTACCCACGATGCTCGCAACAAACGCGACCCCGAGCTCCCATCATTTTCACCAGAGGCGTTCCTGGAGCATCTCGTTCGCTTCGTAGTTGCAGATGATCAGGTGAGTCCCGACGATCTCGCGTGCTTTCACACTCTCACTAGTCTTCAGTCGATTCGTGTTGTAGAATGCCCCGAGTTTCGACAGATGTGTATGGTTCTTTGCAAGACTCTCGTTGACGCCGACATCCCTCGCCGCGATAAGATGAGGGAAGCAGTCATCAGTGAATGGCGGAATTCATTCGAACGGTTGAAATCGGACCTTTCTGTGGGTATAGTCATTTTGTCTTTCCGCTTTGTCAACTGTCTTCGGTCATAGAAATCCTGCGGGCGGATCAGTTTCACTTCAGACGTCTGGTCAAACGCGAACCTAGAGGCCTACTTAGCGTTGACCGCACACTGGATCTCAAGTGACGAGTCAAGTGGACGCCTCGCACTTAATGCTGCACTTATCGGCTTTCATCGCCTCAAGAAGAAACACACAGGCGTCAATATAGCGAAGAATATCTTACACCTACTTGATCGAGCTAATGTTACACTCAAGGTATGTATTTCATATGATATCTATTCGCACGTTTGCCTTACTCTTTGTAGATCGGCCACTTTACGCTCGACAACGCCGAGAACAACGCTGTAGCCATGGAAGAGCTAGAGTCTCTGCTCGCCGAACGTGAGGCGTTCGCCACAGCTGACTTCGATCACCTTAAACATCGCGTCCGGTGTTACGCACACATCATTAACATCTGTTCGTCTCACGTCATTTCATCGATGACGTCTGTTTCAAAGGGGTATCTCTCCGAGCTCAAAGTTGCCGTCGATTCAAACCACATAGATTGCGATGACTCCGAGGATGAATTGGATGGTGGTGACATTGATATTGGTGATCACCATATTGACGAGTTGAAGCTGGGTGATTGCTACGATGACCATTCTAACCTTAAGGAATGGGTTGCGGGTATCAAGCGCGATCCCCTCAGGCGTGCTCGCAGAATTATTCGTCTTTTACGCTCTTCGGACCAACGCAGGGAAGGCTTTCGTAAGTTCATCCAAGACGGAAACGAACGACAATGGTTCTCTGAAAAAACTCAGAGTGGCAAACGTCGTATCGTCCAAGTTCCCGAGCTTCAACTTCTGAGGGATGTGAAGACGAGGTGGGATTCGGTTTTTATGATGCTGCGACGTCTAAGAGTTCTCCGGCCGGTAAGTTCATCTCAGCGACTGGACGGTGTTACAGTGGAGACTAATCAAATATCTAATGTAGGCTCTCGATCGGTATCTTAACACTGAATTGGTTGACTTCTCCGATTGGAAGCTGTTGGAAATTGATTGGTACATCCTTGAAGGGTTAGAAACTGTCTTGAGCGTGAGTCGTCTATTTAACCCATGGACAGTCACTCATGTGACAACAGGTTCCGCACGCGTGTCAACAAAGCATGTCGTCCGAATCCACACCGGTTTTGTCGCGTGCGATATCCAGTTTTGAGATGTTTATGACAGAATGGGAAAAACTCGGGGAACAGCACGAGATGCTCCGGCCCTGGACGGAAATCGGCCTGCGGTGGGCAAAGAAATACTACATTCGAATGGACGATACAGACGCTTATGTCGTCACAATGTGTCAGTCTTTGAATCAAGATTTGTCGCTCTAACCTCTGACTTCATTGAACAGTCCTCAACCCTGCTATGCGCCTCTCGTGGATCCAAGCTGAATGGGAAGGTCACTATATCCGGCGTGCCAAAGATATCATTCTGGCGCTCGTAAGACTACACAATTCAACTCCTCAGTCATCTTTCTCACGACTTGCAGATGCGTCAGTACCGTAGCCAGAAGTCGTCAACGTCTGAAGCTACAACGACGGATTCCCCTGTCCAACCCGATCCAGTGGTTTCTGTGGCTCCAACGCGATTCAAAGTCCAAGATTCTGTATACAAAAAAAAGTCCACACGTAATGTGTCCAGTGTGGATGTTGAATTCCAAAAATATGTTTCGGGTCCAATCTCGTCTGAGGAGACCAACATCCTGCGGTTCTGGGAGGTGAGGTGATTCCTATAATTGAATGGCGTTTTGGTACTACAACTAACTCCCTCAACAGGCTAATAGGTTGGAACTCCCAACACTGTTCTCAATCGCGATGGATTATCTCCCGATCCAGGCAACGTCCGTCCCTTGCGAGCGTGTGTTCTCGTCAGCAAAGGACACGGACACCGCGAAGCGAAACCGAATCAGCCCAATTCTCATGGAGGCCCTTCAAATGCTGAAATATTCACTCAAGAAAGAACGCCTCAACTTCATGAACGGATGGTCAATATCGGAAGCTGCCATGAGTATGTCGGTGCCAACTGGCGAGCTTAGCTCTCTCTTTGTGGATGATCCTGTTGTTTCGTTTGACAATTTGTTGAATGACCTTATTAACTACGATGATTGCGAGTCTTAACCCCAGCTTTTTTACGTCACTGCAATGAGAATATATTTTCCTTGGCCACGTTACTGTCTGTACTGACAGAGATGATCGCACAGCAGTTGCGTGCGATATTGTTGGTGTTTATTTGACATCGGAGTTCGCAATTTAGTGAACCGACGCATCCCCCAAGTTGACTTTACCCATCATTTCTCTCTCTTAACGTTGATGACGACTACGCGCCTTCGAAATCCACGACATACCTCGGAGAAGCGATTCTCTCCCTCGAAGTCAGATATTGTGCGTGTTGGTGGCCGGTACAGAGTATGTAACCTACTCGGTACTGGGGGATCTGGTGAGCTCGACTCTGACTCGAGTTTGACACACTTTCCTGAGTTCGTTAGGGAGTGTCTATCTAGGAAAAGACATTGCGACGGGGGGTGATGTTGCTGTGAAGATAGGGCACCCATGCGGCTTACCTTCAAGGCTCAGTCATGAACACAACGTGTATACAACTATCGCCGGTGGCAGAGGAATCCCTCGAGTACTCTGGTACGGCAAGGAAAGTATATATGAAGTTATTGTCCTCGATCATCTCGGAACTTCACTGGGCGACCTGATCGATCAGCTTGAGTTTGACCACAGGAAGACATTCTCGTACGCCACCCAAATGGTACGTTATATAAAACAAACAATCATACTAAACCTAAACACACCCTCACATGCAGCTCTTAGCAGTCCAGTCACTTCATGATCGACACTACATCCATCGTGACATTAAACCTGGGAATTTCATGATTCGTGCTGATAACCTTCCTCCTACCCTCTTTCTCATCGATTTCGGCTTGGCACGATTGTTCCGTAATCCCGCAACTTATTTACATATCCCTTTCACAACGAATCATTCGATCGTTGGTACCCTTCCGTTCGCATCCATCAGTGGCCAGCAAGGCAATGTCCAGTCGCGTCGTGATGACCTAGAGTCTCTCGCCTATACCATCATTTATTCAGCACTCGGCGAGTTGCCTTGGACCAGCAATTCCGCAGGCAACGACGAGGAGGTAGTCCTCCGTAAGAAAACATCGATCACAGTGGAAGAGCTGTGCGAAGGCTTACCCGCTCCCTTCTGCAAATTCGTCACCTATGTCCGTTCTCTTGGCTTTGACAAGAAACCGGACTATCAGTTCCTTCATTCCATCCTCTTACAGTGCTCGGAAACCGTGACTGATCAGCCCATCAAAGCACCACCCCATGTCAGCGTGGACCGTGCACCTATCTTCACTAGTCGGGTGTAAGTGACCTCGCCCTCTATGAATAGCGGCACTAACTAGATTTATTTAGCCTTCGCTCTTCGACTCGCGCGATTGCTAAACCGTCTCGGTACATACATCAAACACCCGCTCGGGCCACTCGTACAAGGTCCTGGAAGTAGCATGTTTTCGTAGTTTGAGACGTTGGGCTTTGAGGTACATGTAGGCGATGATGTATCACGCGTCGATTTTGTTGTAGAGCTGTAGTTTGATGTATGGGAACTAAGATTTGACTACAATTTTCGCGATCTGGATTGGGAGCTGAGCCGCACTCTAGCCGGAGAAACACCGGCTATTTTGGCGGCGCGGCTCGGCACGGCTAAGTGGCATGGGTGCCCACGGCGCAGCTCGGCTAACAAGCTGACTGCCCGGCTAATTGTGGCTCGGCTAACGGCTCGGCTCGGCTCTTGTAGCCGCCGAAACACTATTCCTGCCTTCAGAACTGGTGCGCTCTCATTCTCTTCATAATATTGTCGCTTTTTTTGAGTCAATCTGACATCCTTATCCCCCCTTTCCTACATCCTCGGTAGGTTTCCTTATAACATACATCGCCCCGCTCGCCTTCGTTCTCCTCGTCACTATGGGCCTATGACAACTATAAGCTCAATCTACGCGACCGCGAGGCCAACTCGGCACGCTACCTTATCCTTGCTTCAGGTGCTTCATCTCCTTCCGACGAGGAAGAGTTATCGCATTCATTGTTTGAAGGTGATTTCCCACCCACGCGCTCCGTCCTATCTTCCTCCATACGGGTATACGAACAGTTTGCAACATTTGATGTCCCATTTTGTGCCTTAAACATCCTTAGGTGCTTAGTTACCTTATTTGTTTACCTAGTTAGATGTTGAAATATATTATTTTCACGAAAATCTTAATTCCCTGAAAGTGACTTAGTGTCTTAATATACTTAATTTAAGTGCATTAAGTGAGGTTTCAGAAATCGACTCTACTGAAATTAAGTAATGACTGTCTTAATCAAATTTTACTTAAATTTACTTAATTTGCCACTTAAGACAAGTTAAGATGCGGTTAAGACAAAATAAGTAATTTGACGTTTTCCTGATGTGAGAAGTGTGAGGTAAATCGGGGGTCTCGGTCTGAGATGACGCGTTTGGGGACTCCGAACCACGGGACGAGGTTCTTCAAGTATTCGAGAGCTATTCCAGACCCGTCTATTGTTTTGTTGCAGGGGATGAATTTAGCTGCTTTGGAACAACCTTGGTCTACGATCGTGAGGATTGAGTCGAAGCTGTCAGATTTGGGGAGGTCCGTGATAAGATCCATTGATACGTATTGGAAGGGGCCGTGAGAGGCTGGAACGTCGAAACGTTGCAGCGGTGCCTTTCGTCTTGGTAGGTTGGTTTTCGATTCTTGGCACTTGGCGCATCCTTTTACATATTCTTCGATGAATTCTCGAAGTTTAGGGCCTTCGTAGTGTTGTCTTACGAGTTCCCAAGTGTTCGCTATTCCCGGATGTCCTCCCATGGGGGAGTTGTGTATTTGTTGAAGGATTTGCCTTCGTTCTTCTAGTGAGTCGTTGGAAAGTAGGATTTTTCAGGCGGTGGTTGGTTGAAAAAGGTGGTCGGGGAGTAGAGTTCGTGGTGCTTCAGAATCCACCCCTTTGTTAAGGTCTTTTCGACGTGATAGGAGGTCGGCAATGGTGTTAGTTGAGCCGGGAATGTGTTCGAGTTGATAGTCGAAATCTTACAGGAATTCTAGCCATCTGGCTTGACGGCTGTTAATTTTGTGAGGTTCTCTGAAGTATTGTAAATTTTTATGGTCCGTGCGGACGCGGATAGGGTGTTGTGCGCCGAGAAAGTAAGGGCAACCGCATTTGAATCCAAAGACCACGCCTGCTAATTCTTTGTCGTGGGCATCGTAGTTCTTTTCTGCCAGGAGGAGGCTGCGGGAGTGGAAGGCTATGGGGTGTACGTTGTTGTCGAATTGCTGCATGATGACGGCCCCTAGTGCGTATCCTGATGCGTCGGTTTCGAGAATGAATTGTTTTGTCCAATCTGGGGTGCGTAGCACTAGATCGCTGACGCAGGCATCTTTTAGTGATTGGAAGGCGGTTTGTTCGTCGGGCCCCCAGTGCCATTGTTGGTTCTTTTTTGTGAGGTCGTTTAGCGGTCTCGCAATGGTTGAGAAATTGGGTATGAAGGCTCTGTAGAAGTTGCAGAATCCTAGGAAACTTCTTACGTCTCGTACCGTACTTGGTTCTGGCCAATCCACGATGCCTTGTATTTTAATAGGATCCATCCGTACTGATCCTTGACCGATGATGACGCCTAGGTAGTCGACTTCTTTTTGGTGGAAGCGGCATTTCTCGGGTTTGAGAAATAGGTCGTTGTGCTTCAACTTTGTCAAGAAGTGTCGTACTTTTTGTTCATGGACGGCGTCATCAGCTTCGGTGGCGATGATGATATCGTCCATGTACACTCTGAGCCACCCTTGTGCGATTTCTTCGTGGAATATGTCGTCCATCATGGTTTGGAAGGTGGCTGGCGAGTTCGTAAGTCCAAAGAACATGACTGTTGGTTCAAACAGTCCTTCGCTTGTTTTAAAGGCTGCTTTCCACTCATCGCCTTCTTTGATCCTGATGTTGTTATATCCCCATCGTACGTCGAACTTGGAGAATAGTTTCTTTCCCGCGAGGTCGTGAATGAGTTCTGAAATGAGCGGTAGGGGGTATTTGTTGGGGATGGTCCATTGGTTGAGCCGACGGTAGTCTTGGACGGGTCTGAATTTTCCGTCTTTCTTTCGGATCAAGAAGAACCCGCTGGCGTAGGGAGAGTTGGATCGTCAAATGCGTTGGAGTCGCAGATTGGATTCGAGGAATTCCTTCTGTTCTTCCTTCTCTTTGGGTGAGAGGGGGTAGACTCTGCAGTCGATGGATGTTGGGGCATCCGGTTTCAGATCTATGGCGTGGTCCCAGCGACGTCTTTCTGGGAATCTTTTGGATGCTGCTTCCGAGAAGATCGATCCAAATTTGTGGTAGCGAGAAGGAACAAGTTCTTGCCAGGTTCTTTTCTTTTGATCAGTGGCTTTTTCTGCAAGCTGTTGGGCCACTGTTGTCTTTCCTATCGTTGTGCGAAGCCAGAGTTGGTCTCCTTCTTCCCAGTCGGGTAGCGTGGTGGCCCAGCTGATTTGTTCCTCTGTTACGGTGCTTATTCCTTTGATCCAGACGCGGCCTAGTGCTTTTCCTTTTGTCCAATCAACGACTAGGTTGGTGGCTTCAAAGAATGGGAATCCCAGTATCAGGTCGTCTTCTCCTATGTCGGCGATGAGAAACTTGTGGAGGGTGGTGTTTTTCTCGTAATTTACTCGGAGGTTGACCGAGTGTGTTACGTCTCCTGCTCGATTCAGTGTCCCATCCACGTTTTTGACTCGTCGTGGAACTTCCAATTTGTGTTTTTCTAGGTAGAGATCGTCTACCAGATCGGGATGAATAAAGTTTTCGGTTGCCCCGCTGTCGAGGAGGGCGTCTCGGATGACTCTTTTGTGCTGTGTTTCGAGGATGGTTTCCACCTTGATTGCTTTGTTTTTAGCTATATACACAGATCTGATATTACTAGTCTGAACACGAGCCATTTTGTTCAGACTGTCTGAAAACCCGAGTCCTCCCTGGCCTCTCTCATTATCCTGACCAGCTCCTCGCGTTCGTCGTCGGTATATTTGAGTACGCGCGCGGCGATGTCAGAGATTGAGGAGGTCGAGGGGCTCGCTGCAGTTTCGGTGGTCGCAACGTTGACAGTGTCGGTGTCGGCGGTGCGTGCGCGGCTTTTCTTGGAGGGGCAGTCTCGGGCGAGGTGTCCTTGTTTGGAACACTCGTAGCACCGGCCCTCTTGTCTGTGTTTCTGTTTTTCGGCCTCAGTGGTGGCTTTCCTAGTGGTCGCACTAGTGTCCATGGCGTTGGGGTCTCTGGGGGGTAGTTGAGGGCGTGGTGGTCTAGCTCCTTGTTGATTGGAGTTGTTATTGTTGCCGCGACGCCAGAAGAACTGTCCACGCGAGCTACTATTCCCATCGCGTGGGCGTGACTGAGCCTGTGATGTATTAGGGTGGGCCACGCGTAGGCCTTGTTTGATGATCCAGTTCCTCTGCTGTGACTGGGCGGCCTTTTTCCATTGTTCGAAGTTCCCAGGCTTTTCAAGGTCGACGCAGGCCTCTGCCAGTTTGAGAGGGAGCCCGGTGGAGAAGAGCCGGAAGACAGTGGGGTCGTCCACGTCGACGCGTGCACGGTGTGACAGGAACTTGAAGTCGGCGATGTATTGATTAACGTTGCCTTCCTTCATTTTTAAGGACCTCAGGGTGTCGTGCGCTTTTTCGTGGGCAGCGTAGTCAACAAAGGCGTGTTTGAACTCTTGTTCCAAGGCCTGCCAGGCAGTCATGTTGTGGGGAAGCATCCAAGGGTCTGCTTCGATTTGGTCGAGCCATTCATATTGGCGTTCGGTCCAGTTGTCAACCTTGGATCCTCCTAGGAGCGACAGGAAGTAGGCCGATCGTGCAATCGGATCTTTCGCTACTGCAGCGCGGCGGTTCATCAACATGAACCGTTTGAATTGTGTCAGGAATTGGTGGGTCTTGTTTCTGTCCCCTTCGTAGCGGTCGGGGGGTATTCCTTCGAGTCTGATATATTTCTCATTGTCTTCCGTAGTGGTCGCGCCTAGGTCTGCAGTTCCAAAGGGGTTGTCCCCTGTGCCGCGGGGGCGTCGTCCTTTGGGTGTTTCCGATGACTTTTGGGGTGCGTTGGAAGGCACGGAAGGTGCGGGCTGTTCGATTGGAGCCGGGGTTGGAGCTCGGCTCGGGGGTGGCGCTCCAGACTCTTCAAGTGCTTTCGCGTCAATCCCTGTCATGGGCCAGTGGTTCAGTTTGAAGGATGGTCTGGCCACTCGAAAGGCCTCCCATCCCTTCTCTCGTTTGCTTATTTCGAACCATATGCCGTAGGCGTTGGCGACTGCAACGATGATTCCTTCAGTGACCACGTAGTATCCTATCCAAGGGGCATAGTGTGGTGCTTCGTTCGTGTTGATATAGGAGACGTTTACTAGAAATTCTCCTGGAATCGTGGAGACTGTGAGGGGTTCGATAGGGAAGGGGAGTCTGAGCGTGCTCAGTTCGTCTTTGTTGGGGTATGCTTCGTTTTCTGGTACACGCCAGTCCCTTGCGCGGGAGGTCGCACGGATCTTTCCTTTAGATGTTCTGGGTGTCATAGTCATGATTCGTGTAAGCTTGATCTAATGTCACGATCAGGTGGTCGCTGTCAAGACGAGTCGTTCGTTCTTGAAGTAAAGTAGCTTTCTCTTGCACGCGAGAAAGATATGTGATAAGAAGTGGTAAGGGGATTGAGCCAACAGTTCGTCGAGGCCTCCCTTAGATCGTTCGTCTGGTTTCGTGAAGCAACAGTCCTGTATTGAACAGAAGAGATCAAGCTTAAGGCTTGGTCTCTCAACGAGTCTGTAGTTTATATACAAGTAGAGGGGAAGGTTCCGGAAGGGTCAAGGCCTTACTGGTCTCGTACAGAACCTTCTACGATAGCTAGAGTCTGGCCCTTGAGTCTAGTCTTTCAGTTGAATGTTCATACGTCACGTATGTAGATGGTGTAATAGTAAAGAGATAAGGGGCTAGAACGGGGTAAAACGTAGTGTGAAAAAGGTAAGGTAGGGGCTGGGTCTTCCGTCTCATGACATTGAATGTGAGCCCAACGGCGGTGACGGTTGCCGCAGAGAGAATCTGCTGCATGAGCGAGTCCGAGTTGTAGTCATCTTGTTGGCGCTCAAGAAATGGCAGAGGTGGTGCGTCTGGTAGTAAATCATAGCCATCTTCGTCGCATGGCCGACCTAGAGATGAATACTTTCTGCGTCCATCGGATGCGCCGGGGTGAGTCTGAGTCATAAATTGGTGTATTATTATGGGGTGCTGGAGTATGTGGCGGGAAGTCAAAATGTTGGTCTTGATGGAAATGACGAGAAATGCGTTGTGGTGTACGGCTTGGGCTCCGACTCGGAGAGGGCAGCGTAAAAGATGGTGGGTTGTAGATGTTTGCAGGGTTCTTCAAGCAGGCGAGCTCATGTCGAGTAAGCCCTGATGGGGACTTGTACCGAAGCTCAGAGCAAAAATGGCAACAAAGGTCACATTTTCGAAAGCGACTTTGCTTTAGGTTTGAGGACTTCATCTCGTTTCCATCAAAGGCAAATGGTTCAGACTCCGACCAACCGTCGCCTCTGCAAGAACTCAATAGCACAAGTTTGTCACCACTGTATGGATCTCCGTACCCCTTGCTCAACGTTCGTGTTCGCAGAACTGCTGTCCGCAACCCCCTCTGTCAAGCTCGCCTTTTCTCTCCATGCTTTGGTTCTGCTCCCGAAACTCACCTGTCAACTTTTTGCACCGTGCTATGTTCTTCCATGCCGCCACTCCCAGTGATCCATCAGGTCGTGCTTCTGAGTGTACCATGACCCTGTCTTTTATCTTGGATGAGTCGTCCAAGATTCTCAAACAAACGAAGAGCTAAGTTCAAGACTCGCAGTTGTGAGATTGTGGGAATTTACTTTCCAACAGAACTTCCAAATGGTCAGTTTCGGCAAGATGTCGTTTGAGCTCAGCTAACATGTTCCCGTAGTATTCTTATTCTTGATGAAATCGATCGCTTCTTCACAAATGCTCGTGTCTCTCTTTGCCCTTGCACAAAAGCATTCTTCAGCCCTACGTATTATTGGTATTGCAAACACCCACATGCTTACTTCCTTAGTCTCTCCTCTCTTCTCGATAGTGTAACTGGGGTTTCTACACTTCATGTTACGAGTGGACTATCTCGTATGGCACGTAAGCAACCTCCCAATGGCAGTTACTTACACGGTGAGCTTCTGTATAAGAAGAGCCTTAGTACGTCAAGGCTAACCTCAGTACGTCGAGGCGTAAGCTAACTCAAACAGGAGTTAGATCTGGTAGCTGACTTAGGACTGGAACCTAAGCGCAAAGGAATATGATGTGATAAGGGAGTCGAGCTGAGCGGCGAGCGTAGTAATAAACCTGGCGAGCCAGCAAAGCGAGATGGAGCTGATCGAACAAGTCGCAAGGGAATAAGCGAGCGAGTCGAAGATGAGCGAGCGAAGCTCAATGGAAGTTTATGGTCCTGAATTCACAAAGGAGACCAAGTCTGAAGCGACTTAGGTCTTTACAAGCGTGCTAATATACAGGTACAGAAAGGCCGTGTCATTGCGAGCCAAGGAGATCACTAAGCGAGTTGGTAATCGACTTAGTGATGCTTCGTAAGGTACTGAGTAATCGTACAAGTTTATGAGTAAGTAGGTGGAGAAATGACGCACACGTTAGGAGTATAGTAGGAGGAAGTCAAAGTGAGTCAAAGTGACTGAGACTCACGTGGCATGGGAACATCTGACCGAATAGGAAGGTAAGTAGAAACGGAACGGAAGAAGACATAGCTGCTAAGTATTGAGATCGTGGCAATGGCCGAAAGGAGTCTGGAAGGCGCTATAAGTGGGCCGGTGGTACACATGGTGAGAGAATATAAGTACAAGTGAGCGCGTGACACCAAGAACAGACGAAAGGCGTAACACTTCATTTCCGGCCTTATGATCCACAGCAGCTCCTTTCAGTCCTACAATCGCACCTCAAACCGCTTACTTCTCTCGAAAGCCCGACCTCCGAGGCAGTCTTTCAACAATTCCTTCCCATCTAACCCTCACTCTTCTCTCGATAGTGTAACTGGGGTTTCTACACTTCATTTCCGGCCTTATGATCCACAGCAGCTCCTTTCAATCCTACAATTGCACCTCAAACCACTTACTTCTCTCGAAAGCCCGACCTCTGAGGCGGTCTTTCAACAATTCCTTCCCGTCTCAACCCTCACTCTTCTCTCTAGGAACATTGCTGCGCATACCTGAGACGTGCGCTCCCTATTGCCGTGCTGCGCGCTTTTTCTGACGAGATCCTGTCCTTTGAGACTTTGCAGAGGGTGTCCGAGTGCCTGTTACTTGAGCTCGCGCTCAGGCATGAGGGATCTGCTCCCATCATCGCCGCACTTCGTGGGCTGGTAATCCGATTGAACTTCACACCATTCGGGGACCGGATAATCCTCCTCGTCTTTCTCCTCTTCTTCCAACAAAACACCAAGGCCGCACGCACACAACACCACACGTCAATGGTCAATGGGCCACATACGTTTATATACCGATTGCTATGTGCGGTACGCTCAGACGAATCGTCAAGCACGCAGTGGACATTGCGAGGAAGGGTGGTGGTGACTCGGAGACGAGCGTCAACGTATATATGCTCGGGAGTTTGGACTCAAACTCAAACGTAGTAGCATGTGAACTACACGTCTCGCTGACGCGACTGTTCTTTCTGCGCGTGTACCAGAGGGAGGAGATGAAGTGTGTGGTGAGGGACGCTGCTAATGCTCATCCTCCGTGAGTCCGTTCACCATTTGTTCTTAGTACCCTACCTCATCGAGCTGATTGTGGTGGTTTGGTTTACATTGCTATACCTGTAGGTTTGTGGCTTCATTCGCAGCATTTTCAGATCTCACAAACGACGAACGAACGCAGGACTTTCTTTGTATGGAGATTGGTGCAGGCCACCAAGAGGTATCATCAATATATATTTCGACACTTGAATAACCTGAGCTTTTGACATCTCTCCAAGTTACGTGCGCTCTCGGACGCGCTTGCACCGACCTTGCGTTCGTTCCGCCAGAAAGAAGATTATGAACGGCCACATTTCCATGCATTGTTCGCCTGGGTCCTCCTCGATCATCCCACACAACGTTCACCACTGGCCCAAACTGCAGAAGATTCAGAGCCTCTCCCCATTGCTGCTGCCCTTAAAGGATCCCGCAAGCGAGAACACGAACTCTTTTCCCACTATCCCGCATCTCCCCGAGAACATCATCCCCGCGTTGAATGGTGAGCTAGACTAACAGCCACGAACCCCGGGCCCTGCGATTCTGGAGAAAGTTCCGGTGACAACCCAAGCCTTTCTGTGGCTGGACCTGCCTGCACCCCCGTTGCGCAGTTCTAAGTAAGTTACACTCTGTGGCCAGTATGTAAAGTTCAGCTCACGCGATCCAACGGACTATTTTTACTGACAAGCTCTTGCAATTCCCCGCAACCGACTCAACTCGGACAACAACACACGTGTGCTGGCAACTTAGTCAGCTACATTGGGTGCTTTTAGCATTCCCCCGTAAGCCAAGTAGAGAACACCCCCGATGAACTCTGTTCCACCCCCAAAGCCTATAGGTCCTCGCATGCAACGTTCCCAGAGCGGAGTGCCCCTAGGGTATACATCGCTTAGTGGTGAGGACTCAGATTTCCCGATGACAGATGACCTGTCTCCGACTGCGCCCGCACCGCGATTGACGCGCGCAGCATCCACCGCAACCCCCCATCTTTAACATTAACCCTCGACCCCAAAAGTACTCTGTATCATTTGAACGAATCGCGCTCCCCCAAAGGTCGGACAGGCTGGATTCCAGCTGACTCTACCGCCACCGCCGTTACCCGAGCGCGTAACGGTTTCAGTTCACCCGTGGAAGCGCAGCGCTGCAGACTGCGCAGTTGCCACCTAGCCACGGTCCCGACGAGCATCGCACTGCTCTACCGATCACCCTACGCTCCATGTCGAAGATCGTATCACTGAGCAATCTACGACAACTCGTGCATCGCATGGAAGCTCCTCCACCTCCCTCGCCCACCTCATTATCCCTGCAGACAACGAAAATGTGCCTGGAAATGGTGGCGATGTCGCCGCCGGTCCTGGTACATAACTAGCTCATTTAGCTAGGTGTGTTTCTCAACTGTTAAATTGCATTTGCTGTGCAGAATTTCCATCCGTGCCCTACCACTGTGTGCTTCTAAGAACTACCAATCTGATGTAGTGAACTTTTGTAAGTCAGGTTTACTTTTATAAGTCAGATTGTCTTTCGAAAGTTATTCTGTCTTTCGAAAGTTATTCTGTCTTTTCCACTGTCTTTAAAAAGACAAATTGTCTTTTAAAAGTAAAATGTTGTCTTTAAAAGTAAATGGACATGCCTTTGACTTCTTTCAAAAGACAATTTGTCTTTGTCTTTTTTTTGTCTTTTTTTGTCTTTTTTGTCTTTTTTGTCTTTTAAAAGACCAAAAAAAGTACCGACACTTTTCCTGATGAATCCTTCAGCGCGAGCACGTACACATTCACAATCTGCAGGTGGTGGCGATGGTGCATTGTGGTGCAATGTGCATGCTCCAGCGTGGTGGCCACAGTGGGATAGGAAAGGAAGTGGGTTGCGTCGCTGCCCAGTGTGTGTGCACATCTCTGTACTTACATAGTGTACTGTACATGCTGTGCGCCTATGTCCTATGTAACTTACAGCATAAATTTTGAGGTTTTCTTTGGTTGAACATTGTTCGAACCTAAACCAGACCTGAACCCAGGTCCAGGTTCAGGTTCACCAACTTGCCAGAACCGAACATTTAGGTTCGGTTCAGGTCCAGGCCCGGAGCTCCCGAACCCGAACCGAACCTGGACCCCGGCCAGTCTAGCTCACGCACTTGCTCTGCTCTGTCCTCCTCTCTACAGTTTCCGTGAGCGACATTTTTTTTTTTCGAATGTGAATGTAGTGACGGCAAGGGGGGCCAAGAGTGTGAAGGGACCTGAAAGAGTAGTGGACATGAAGATGATGGAAGGAAAGAAAAGAGGGGATGAAACAAACGATGAGAATGTTGTGTTTCATAGCAGACATTGGATAGGGGTCATGGAAGCTAGTGGAGCGGGACGAAAAGGAATAGTTGATAAAATAGGCAGCGATAAGGTGCGCTGGTTATCAGCACGCTAGTAGGTAGATTTCAGTCTGGTAGAACAGATCTAATCATTAGATAGTACTGTACCTAGTAGGTAGATCTAATAAACTTGATAAGCATGTAATAGAGCGTAGCATAAGGCATAGGGGGACTTACTTCAGTCTGGTAGAACAGATCTGAAGTGAAGTAGGCGAGAACTATCTACTTAAGTACTGTAAGGACCGTAGATAACATGTGTTTTACAGATCGGTAGTCCTTAGCGTCCATCAATAAGATAATAAGTAAAACTACAACTAATTCATTGTGTCTCAGATCACACAGAGACGCGTTATTGGTGTCCAAGGTAGCGTATGTCATCTTCTTTTGCCTTCTACCCCCATGTCCTCCCCCGAGCACATCCTTTCCCCTCCCTTGGAGGACGTCCCAATGGCTGTAACCCCCCCTCAGATGGGTAGGGACAAGCCTAAAAAGCCAAATCCTGCGACCATCGAGCACTCTGTGTTTGATATTCACAACATCTTCTGTCGTCGTTGGTTCCTTTCGAGGGCCAATCTCTTGACCAATGTCATCTCAGCCCAAAAGGATGAGGATGGAAACATTTCCTGGGTTGAGTTCTCTCCCCAATACCACTCCCTGTTACGCCTTTCGTCTGTTCTTGGTGTCACGCGCTTACTTATACTTATATTCCCTCACCATGTGTACTACCGGCCCGCTTATAGCGCCTTCCGGACTCTTTTTGGCCGTTGCCGCGATCTCGATACTTAGCAGCTATGTCTTCTTCTGTGTCGTTCCTACTTACCTTCCTATTCGGTCAGATGTTCCCACGCCACGTGAGTCTCAGTCACTTTGACTCACTTTGACTCCCTCCTACTATACTCCTCATGCGTGTGTCATTTCTCCACCTACTTACTCATAAACTTGTACGATTACTCAGTACCTTACGAAGCATCACTAAGTCGATTACCAACTCGCTTAGTGATCTCCTTGGCTCGCAATGACGCGGCCTTTCTGTACTTGTATATTAGCACGCTTGTAAAGACCTAAGTCACTTCAGACTTGGTCTCCTTTGTGAATTCAGGACCATAAACTTCCATTGAGCTTTGCTCGCTTGTCTTCGACTCGCTCGCTTATTCCCTTGCGACTTGTTCGATCAGCTCCATCTCACTTTGCTGGCTCGCCAGGTTTATTACTACGCTCGCCGCTCAGCTCGACTCCCTTATCACATCGTATCCTTTGCGCTTAGGTTCCAGTCCTAAGTCAGCTACCAGATCTAACTCCTGTTTGAGTTAGCTTACGCCTCGACGTACTGAGGTTAGCCTTGACGTACTAAGGCTCTTCTTATACAGAAGCTCATCGTGTAAGTAACTGCCATTGGGAGGTTGCTTACGCGCCATACGAGATAGTCCGCTCGTAACACTCCCACCTGGTCAAGTGTGCTGTCGCACTAGTACCTCACCCTGTTATCAAGGTGAAAAAGGTGATGTTTGTATATATTTTGGAGCTTCTTAATGAAAAGGGCAAGCTTGCCTTCTTCGATCTCCAAGCGGGCGGCCACAAGGCCAATAATGCCCAAAAGGAGAAGAGGCGTCTTGCACGGAAGAGGAGCCGTGCTTCTAAACGGGAACGGGAAAGGGAAGCTGCGAAAGTGGCCAAACTCCCCACTCGCCAGCGGCAATGCGAGGCATGCGGACGTAAGTTCAAGTCCCGCAAAACGGCCAAGAAGCACAAATGTTCCAACTCCAAAGTGACACGTGTGCCAAGGGAAGCAGCCAGCGGACAGGCCTCACAAGCCACATCTGCGGCAAAGCCGGACAAGCCCGCTGCCCCACTCACCTCACACACCCTCACTACCCGGCGCCACAAGGCCTTAAATGTGCACGCTGGCCCATCAAACAGTAATTCTACCCCCCCAGTAACTGCAGAGTTGAGGATTAGGGACGATGAGGGATTCAGAGTCCAGGCCGACAATGGCTTCAGACGCCATGTTCCCACGCGGGAAATTGCGGAGGCCATGGTAGCAACAGGCTGGCAGCTTGGGTGGTCCTAAGTGCAAAAGGGACCATTTTTACTGATACAGCCCTCTCTGTATTATACAACGGCTGTTATGATAAGGTTTATCGGGCCCCCTGGTCTAACCCGCCAGGGAACTAGGCTGACAGGGTTTTCCTTTCCGCGACGGAGTTACCCCCGCCACATTTTACACATATATACGACCACCTCTCAACATAATGTTTTTTATCACACATAGATGGCTCATAAGTTATCTCCTTTTTTATTACCCAAACATGTCTAGTCATAACGCATATTTACATATCGCGACCGCCTCTGTGTCAAGTTGCACACACCACGGAATACAAATTCGGATTTAAAAAAAAAAAAAAAAAAAAAAGGTAGCGTATGTGCTACCCCGGGCAGGGCGCTCCGCTGTCCCAGATCGGAAGTCCGAACCTCGGATCTCCTGCTGATCACCTCACACGCGTCGATTCTCAACAATAGTGACCACTTGTGGGTGCAAGTGGAGAGTCAAATCAGTCGATCGATGTTGGTGGATAGTGCATGCTCAATTGATGTACGGAAAAGGAAAAGACATAAAAGGAAGTTGACGAAAAAGGAGAAAAATGTGAGTTGTGTTACATAAAAGGCAAAACTCGAATTTCCATTTAGTGGCTTTATCTACTATAATATAAAGCCACTAAATGGAAATTCAAAGTCTTGCCTTTTATGTAACACAACTCACATTTTTCTCACATTTTTCTTCTTTTACGTCGGCGTCCTTTTATGGGTCTTACTTTTTATGAACTTCGATCAATCCCAGGTCTTACTTTTTATGTACTTCGATTAATCCCTCACTTTCTTTTGTTTTGCATCCTCTACCCGCCAATGTCGCATTATTCATTTTACTCCCGTGTTCCGCTACCCCTATCGAAAGGCAGATATAATGGGCGACATTCTCATTGTACATTGCCCCCCTTCCTTTTTTTTCTTCCCTCACGTTCATGTCCACTACCCTTTCAGGTCCCATCGCTCTGTTATCACCCTGTCCTGTTGACGGTCTAGCATCTTCTCTGGAGTTTAACAGACAGATGTGGTTGGGTGCAGGATCCACCCTAACTGGTGTGTTTCGATACTACAACTCTGCAAATGATGTTTTTGGCCCTGTCGGTCAATATATTGGATGGATACATGTTAGTTTTATTTTTTTATTCTCATCTTCAACTATCTTTTTTTACTCTGCACAGGTCGCAAAGTTTGTTCCAGTCGTCGACTCGCACCAGCAACTGAACGATAGCCACCAATTTGTCGTCGAAAACGATGCTTCAAAGCCCGGTACCAAAAACGAGGACATCTCGCCTGCGTCGTCGCAAACAGTTGCGGACGTTGAGGTCGTTCACATTGTTGGCGACATCATTCAAGTGTGTAAATCATGACTTTTTTTTTACTCTTCCTCATTTTATTCCCATCGTAGCTAATTCCGACCCAAGCGGAGTTCACGCAACAACAACCATATGTTAACGTATCAGGAATCGCCATTAATTCAAATAAGGCAGACACTGTCTTCGACGTCAACACGGGACAATATACTTCTTTTTACAAATATAACAAGACCCTCTCCATATTTCCCATTAGGTGTAATTTCTCATTGAACAAATACAAAGTGAAAAGGCCAATTCCTAACAAGAACTCCTACATAGCTGTGGAAGGATTCTTGGCCGAGATCGAAAGTGACGGTAGTAGGGTTGCCGCAGTTCGGTTCAGAACCAAAGTTCGAACCTGAACTTTTCCGAACCTGACCGAAGTTCGGTCCAAGGTTCGATGGCTGTGCCGAACCGGACCACAAGTCCGGTTCTGCGTTCGAGAAAGGCAGAACCGCCTTGAACCCGGTTCAAACCGAACTTTTAACTTCTCATGACTCTCATCCAATTTGGTGCTGGCAATGATCACAGTCTCACTGGCCTTCATGCTCATAATAGAAAGATGAAAGGAAGACTTTTTTGAGAGACCTAGAGAAGAGTCAGCAGCGATGCAGCGATCAGATCCGTGTGTTGGCTCGGCGGTTCAGATCAGTGTGAGGCGTGAGGCTTCATCGGGTGGGCGGCAAGGATGCAAAAGACAGGCAGAAGGGGAGGGGAAAGCGTATGCCGTCCTGAGACGGCGAGCACACAGAGAAGAAGAGATAGAAATGAGAGCTAAGATTCAAGGACCCGCGTGGTCGCTCTCTCCTTGACTAGCAAGGAGGCTGCTTAAATACATCATGAGTGCTACAGTACTAGAGGTCCGTGTCCGGCGAAAGTGATGTCCGGACAACTGTATGAAATATGTCAAAATGTCAAATAAGTGGTCAATAGCTAGGATACAGGGCTAAGGAATAAATTCGAGCGATGCACTCCCGGCGTGTGGTTTCGGCTAGCGTCGATCTTCGTCGTCCAAAGGCCGAAAGGGGAGGGCGAAACCGGAGCGAAAAGGGTGAGGAAGGGCTTTTGATTGCAGGAAAGCATCATATCCACTCGCTGTTGTCTTGCACCAGAGGTCGAGGGAGAGGTGATGAGCGTGAAGCGATAATAAAAAGGGAGTGTGTGAAGTGATGATAGACAAGCGTGTGAAACTGTACAGTTGTGGCTGGGCGCTCCGGTGTGGGCTGTTCCGTTGCTCTGTTCTGCACAGGGCGCTTGGACGGTGCACGCGCAGCCGCACTGCACACCTTACAAAATCAAAATTGATACTGCCCACAAACCTTCAAAAGCCACTGAACTTACTAAGCCCCACATCTCCCCTCTCACACCAAGCCCGCCGGCCTCAGCGCCCACAACCTTAGCTCTGAGCCTAATGAGCCTACTAACAGCATCGCGCATAGCAAGTTTCTCGCACGCACACAAATACACGCCCAATTTCGAGCATATGACATGGAAGGACACGGTCGTCATGGATGAGGTGCACTCGAGGCGCAGTGTCGACGCACTTGGGGTGCATGCCCACATCATTCGGCTCCGATCAACACTCATCTTTTTTTCATTCCCTTTTGATTCCTGCTCGCGCTCATCGTCCTCACACATCAAATGCGACTTGCCCTATGCACTCGCGCCCTCACTTAGTAGCTTTACCTTTGTACCTGTTTCACTTTCCTTTTCATCCTTTGTCCTTTCGTCCTCGGCATGCTTCACTCTGATCATACTATACCTCCTGATGTGTACATACAAAGAGTCCTGTATGTACTTAAGTCCCCTGTCTAGTGCCCGGAATGTTATTGCCATCGTCTCCAGCTCCTTCTTCCTCCTCTCGTGTGAGTGCAGCTGCACATCAGCCCCATCGCCGTCTTGTTCTGGTGCCGCCTCATCGCCCGGCCGTGTCGTCTTCACCTCTCGCGCCCCATTCCCGTTCGCTAAGGATCTCCGAGACTCGGGCAAAGAGTTGATGGATGATATCATGATATGATCTGCAGAATCGTCAGTATACACGTTGCAGTGCTGGGAGAGTGAGAAGGTACACACACGACGCGTGGTAGGCTGAGCTGCGATGAGCAAGAGTTCATCCTGAAAATACTTGAGTAACTTCGGTCCGAACCTTGCTGAACCTGAACTGGACCGTCCCGAACCTGAACCGATGGTCCAGTTCAAGGTTCAGGAAATTCCCTGAACCGAACCTGAAGTTCAGTTCAAGGTTCAGCAAAATACCTGAAGAACCGGACTGAACCGGACTTCGGCAACCCTAGACGGTAGTGGCCAGCCTTCTTTCTTCCATGTTTCTGTCAACAATATCAACTTACTGGGAAAAGCTACTGTGTTGTCATCGACAACTAACCCAGTCCATAAGTGTCTCTTTTTTTAAAAGAAAAAAAAGGCTGACGTCGGTTTATCGTTTAAACAGCTCCTTCCACATTGTCTTGATCGTCTCACTTGAAATATAACTTCGATGACTCCAAAGAAAATCATCTGACTCAAGGTTCACCTGCAATTGCCTCAGTTCTGACTGCGACCTGCGATTCCGGAACCAGTCCTTCGACCCGTGCAGGAAAGCGCAAAAAATAGTTGATACGGTCATCTGTTATAACTCGCTTCTTTTAATGTCTTTCCTTTTTTCCTTAATCAAAAACAGTCTTCATGACCGTTTCTCATCGTGAACACGCACGCCTTTGCCCCTATGCAACTTAGGGGCATTACTTTTGCGATATTTCACACCGATCTTTTTAACACTGTGCAAACTGTTCGCCACTTCACTCTTTTCATCTTCGTTTTTTTCACTCTAGCACCATTGGTCGCACTTAGGACCGATCATCTTCCTGCCGTTTCAGATCTAATTTCATATCACCGATTTGACATCTGATGGGATGCCAAAAATCGTCACTACGCTTGCTAAACATTTCCCCACTTTCAAATGTCGACATTTGACAACAACTGTCCTGGGCCTTCCAACTTCCCTGGTTGTCACTCTTGGTGGTTGGACAATCCCCCTTCTTTTGAAGCGCATGGAAACCTATCATCGCCTACCGTCCCTATGTCCACACATTCCTACACCATGTCAACTTCCACCCTCACAGTACAACAATTTGAGCCTGTTTGCAGTATTTCCAAACGAGAACTTGGGCAACAAAAAAGAAGACTATCCGAGCTTGATGCAGGTTTTGTCTTGCGTGACAACGATGAAATTGTGTCATCCAATAACTCCGTTGCCTTACTTAATACTACAGACAACAATGCTCCTCCTCAACTCTCTTTACGCTTCCTCAAACATATGCCCCCCTTTTCTTATCACTTTGTCGTTCTCATTTCTTTTCTCAGCACACGTATTCAATCCTCCTCTGTTAAAACGACAAACTCTTCCGACTGTTCAGGATGCCATTTTTACATCGCAAAACAGACCACAAAAGCGTGTGAAACAGGTTTGTATACCAAAAAAAAAGCTCTCTCCACATTACTCATTCCAATTTTCTTTCCCCTATCCATCATGTTCTAATAGGTTGATGCCCCAACTGATCGACGTCTTTACACAGAACCTATACAAGCAGTGTCATACGGCCTCATGAACGAGGTCTGTACACATTGTTGTGCTCTTCATTGGTAGTGTTTGAAGGTTCGGTTACCATAACCGGAAAATAACCGGTAACCGGACACAACACAACTGCAAGTAACCAAACCATCGGTTGCAGTTACATGAAATTGAGATTTTTCCGGTTACCGGTCACGATATTTGTGGCCACCCCAAATTTTGTTCATTTTCGGTTGCAATCGGTCACAACCGGTCATCCTGCCTCGTGCTCATCGCTCAACTTCACAACGTGGAACTACTTTTAAGCCAACACACTAACAAGAGGCTAGAGCTAGAGAACTGGTAATATATTCATTGTATTAACCCAATCAATGGAACGATTTCACGCGCGTGACAGCATGTTGTGTTGGGACGTCGGGATGTCGGGATTTTAAGTCTGTCGCGTCCGAGAGAAAAGTGCATCAACATGCATTGACTTTATTAACACTCTTATGCCAGTGACAGCACCAAACGAAAAGGTCTTATCTGGTACCAAACAGAAGGCTCAAACAAAAAAAGCTAGAATGACTCGAACAAGGTCGCAGACCGAGAAAGGCAAATACAACGCACGTAACCAAAAGCAGACTTGGACACCGAAAAGAGTAGCTGAAGTATCGGAATCCTCAGAGTCCTCAGAAGAGGAAATACGTTGGCGACATAAAAAGCGTTCAAAGGTCACCGAAGAGACTGATTCTGAAGACGTCGTTGAGGTAACCAGTGGCAATGGGAGCAAGTCTGAAATTCAGGTGAGCGTTCGGCATTCATTTTTTTCTTTGCAAAGCATTGCTAATGAGTAACTTACTTGTGAAGAATGATGGTGTTGACCATCGCCATCAGGCAATCCCTGCCAAATTTAATTGCAAGAAGGACATGGCCGCGGACGTGCACCTCCTCTTCAGCGATAGAATGAAGGTGAAGTTTACCAAAGATGGTATCACAAAGACCTTAGAAGGGCGGTGGTGTATGACATGCAGGTGAGAAATGAATACATAGATTTAAGAACAACTCACTAAAGGCTTGGCCCAGGGCTGATGACGCATTGACAGCAAAACTTGGCAAGGATAAGGCATTTCTGACGGGCGGGAACTCTTCCTGCTGCCACCACGCACGCCAACATTACAATGTGTACAAGCAACGTTGCAAAGAGGCAAACATACCCGAACATCACTGGGCGATTCCTCAACCAGTCTGGAAAGAGATGGAGGCATTAAAGAGCAGAAAGCAATCAACAAAGCAGACAGACCTTAACAGTGTTGTGCATAGTGTTTCGGCAGCTACAAGAGCCGAGCCGAGCTGTTAGCCGAGCCACAATTAGCCGGGCAGTCAGCTTGTTAGCCGAGCTGCGCCATGGGCACCCATGCCACTTAGCCGCGCCGAGCCGCGCCACCAAAATAGCCGGCGTTTCTCCGGCTAGAGTGCGGCTCAGCTCCCAATCCAGATCCCAAAAATTGTAGTCAAATCTTAGTTCCCATACATCAAACTACAGCTCTACAACAAAATTGACGCGTGATACATCATTGCCTACATGTACCTCAAAGCCCAACATCTCAAACTACAAAAACATGCTACTTCCAGGACCTTGTACGAGTGGCCCGAGCGGGTGTTTGATGTATGTACTGAGACAGTTTAGCAATCGTGCGAGTTGAAGAGCAAAGGCTAAATAAATCTAGTTAGTGCTGCTATTCATAGAGGGCGAGGTCACTTACACCCGACCAGTGAAGATAGGTGCATGGTCCACGCTGACATGGGGTGGTGCTTTGATGGGCTGATCAGTCACGGTTTCCGAGCACTGTAAGAGGATGGAATGAAGGAACTGATAGTCCTGTTTCTTGTCAAAGCCAAGAGAACGGACATAGGTGACGAATTTGCAGAAGGGAGCAGGTAAGCCTTCACACAGCTCTTCCACTGTGATCAATGTTTTCTTATGGAGGACTACCTCCTCGTCGTTGCCTGTGGAATTGAATTGCTGGTCCAAGGCAACTTGCTGAGTGCTGAATAAATGATGGTATAGGTGAGAGACTCTAGGTCATCACGACGCGACTGGACATTGCCTTGCTGGCCACTGATGGATGCGAACGGAAGGGTACCAACGATCGAATGATTCGTTGTGAAAGGGATATGTAAATAAGTTGCAGGATTACGGAACAATTGTGCCAAGCCGAAATCGATGAGAAAGAGGGTAGGAGGAAGGTTATCAGCACGAATCATGAAATTCCCGGGTTTGATGTCACAATGGATGTAGTGTCGATCATGAAGTGACTGGACTGCTAAGAGCTGCATGCAAGGGTGTGTTTAGGTTTAGTATGATTGTTTGTTTTATATAACGTACCATTTGGGTGGCGTATGAGAATGTCTTCCTGTGGTCAAACTCAAGCTGATCAATCAGGTCGCCCAGTGAAGTTCCGAGATGATTGAGGACAATAACTTCATATATACTCGAATGAGCCTTGGATAGTCTTTCATAATGAGAACCGAGAATGTATGTGTGCAATACTGAGCACTCATTATCGCCGTGGCATACGCCGTGATCTGGCCTAGATTTAATCGTAAACCAGATGTCAGGTGTAGGAAGGAGTTTAAGTCGTCGCCGCTGTTGCAAGTGTGGTCCCTGGGGTTAGACGGAACTTTGAGGACAAATGGGTCCGCCTCCAATTTCATCTCGATGACAAAATCCATGTGAGAGAGGTCGAGATCATCTTTTGTCCTTTTCTCGTGCATATATACCGAGCAGTCGGGCTTCAGTTTGAGAGGGAATTTGCCACACGGTGCTTTGTCTGAGGAACGGGATGTGTTGACTATGGTTAAATTTGGGACATGCGGAGAAATGGCTTCAATCTAAAAGAGTAGGATTAGTCACAGAACAAGTGCGGTGGGCGACGTGGGTCAGAACTCACAAATTTATCATACGATGCACTCTCCGTTTGTGAGAGTGATTTAATAAAATCGTCCAACAATCCCGTGGGGAATTGGGGAACAGAGGAGGGATCCGAGGGAGGGGGTAGGAAACGATTCAAAAAGGCTTCTGCGCTTATCGGTCCAACAAAAAAAGGGCTCATTTCAGTTGCAAGACGGGAAAAAATTGAAGTTCTATCTTCATATCTGTCGATATACCTGTCAGTGGTGGTGCTCCGTGTGTGAACAGGAGTCCCAGGCGGTAGAGAAGCGTTTGAGGGGGGGGGGACTGGGGGGTGCTCATAATGGCAACGGGTGACATGGAGCCGGCTTGTGCTGGCTTTCAATGGCTTGCGCCGATTTTCCCAAGTCGACTAAAAAGGTCAGCTCGGTGACATGCGGCGCGGCTCGGCTAGCATTTTAGCCGACTCAGGCGCCAGCTTTAGCCGAGCTTTAGCTGGAGCTGCCGAAACACTAGACTTGTGCAGAAGGTAATTGGGCCCGGAGAGTTCACTAGAGCAGCATTGCAGCACGCTGTTACCCAGTTCATTGCTTGCGATGATCAGGTAAGTAAAAAGCGATCACACTTCAATCAGTTAATAACTCACTTTTGTCGCTGCCGTAGTCTTTAGCTGTTGCAAACAAGGCCTTGTTTCGCAACTGCTTAGTTGCCATGAGACCGAGGACCACCAAGGCTGACGTGCCAACAACTCACGACATCATGAGCCATCTCCATAACAAGTTCGTCAGATGGCTCCACGAGCTGAAAGCTGATATCGAGGTATTAGAATCAATCACCTTGAAGACAAGGTTACTTACCCTTCATACTTTTCAGGCCGCTCCGGGTTTGATTTCGACGACAGCGGAGGGTTGGTCAGTTGATACAACAAAGGCTTCATTTCTCGGTGTGACAGCCCACTGGATTGATGTAAAAAATGGAAAGTGGACATTGTGGGCAGAGGTTGTCGGATTTCAAGGTATCTCAGGAGAGCATAGTGGGGCGAACCTTGGCCAGTACTTCCTGGGCGTGTGTGAACGAGTTGGAATTGTTAACGCGCAAAGGTCGAAGGTAAACACGTTCCAATGTGACAATTGATAACATTATTCATCACCGGTTCGACAGCTCCACACTGTCACACTTGATAATGCATCAAACAACACAACAACGTGCGAGACAGTCGAGGCACTTCACCGCCAATGAAAGCTTCAATGGGACAGCAAGGAGAATAAACTCCCGTAAGTCATTCAATTTTGCTGTTACTATCTGTTGGTATGTATACTATTTATTTGTAGATGCCTGGCTCACATCGTCAACCTTGGAAATGTCGATGTAATGGCCCATATCACCAAGATTGCTGCCGTGGAAACCACAACCGCCATTTGGGAATATGACCCTTTGTTGTCGGACAACCGTGTGTTAAATGGCTCGTTGGATGTCATCGCCGCCATCCGAACGCTTGCCATTAAGGTAGGTACTTCCTATGTTTAGCCGCTGCTCCCTCGCAACCTTGCTCGCAACGGATTCAGGCATCGGGTCAGCGAATTGAAGTGTTCGAAAAGCTCCAGATTGAGTGTGGCATCACAGATCCTTTGAAGATTCCCCTTCACAGCAATGTCCGATGGGGGACTGCATTTAATATGCTTAGTAGATCATACCAGCTTCATGAGGTGCGTATTTCTTATCGCTTTCTGGCATAATATCGAGTTAATAACCTTCAATTTCACAGCCGATCAATCTTTTCGTAGCCACCGCTGACCAACGGTATGGCCCAATCACCACCATCTGACATGACGGCCAGGTCGTGAAAGACATTCCATGGTCTGCTTTCCGTTTTTCGGAGACAGATTGGGAATGCATATCGGAAGCATCTCTTATCCTTGCGGTAACTGAGGTTCTTTTATTGTAACAACACCGGAACTGACATGCCAGCAGGATTCTAATCGAATACAGCAATCCTTTTCTGCCGAGAAAGAGCCGACACTTTGAAGAGCGCTCCCTACCATCGAAGAGCTCCAGACAGCCTGGGAAGCCAAACACGATAAGCCCATGTTTGCCAAGTATCGCAATGCAATCAATGACAGGCTGGACAAGATAAATAAGTACTATTTGTGCTTCGATGAGAAGCCTGCGTTTATCCTTGCACTTGGTGGGGAGTGCTTACAAGTTTGTCATGTTGATTGCTTATCTTCTATAGCTCTTCATCCATATTACAAACTCGCCTATATTGCACTTGCGTGGGGTGGTGCGAAAGAGCAGGAAGTTAAGTATGAGGCTGGAAATTTTGAAGCAAAGAACTGGCAAGATGAAGCTCGGAAGATTCTTGAGAAAATGGTAAGTAGCGTTACTACATCGCCGTGCACCACCTAATGTACTGTATTACTTATGTTACAGGTGGAGCGTTACTGGAAAACGCGGCTGAATACCACAAGCATGACCCACAATCCATCTCCTGCGGTGACAGCAGAACAAACAGAAGATTCGATTATCTCTGAATTTGATTGACACCACCTTACTCTCGTGTCTCAAGAGCAAGACGGAGGGTGGGAGGCGGAGATTCGCCGGTACCTCAAAGACCTACCGGCGAATGTCACAAAGGATACTGATATCGTTGAATGGTGGCAGGTATGCTTCACACATCAGTATTCCTACAAATTTCTTTTCGGCACTTGCAGGCACTTGCATAGTACTAAAAACGCCCCGAAAGTGAAGAAAGGATGAAAGCTTGCAAGCACGAAAAGCTAGGTCTGATTTTCAGGAAGTTTAATGATTTTTTCTCGACCAGCACTGCAAGTCACTGCAAGTTGTGTGAGCTGGCAAGTCACTGCAAGTGTGAAAAAGTAAAACTCAAAATTTGATTCATACTAGCTACTACTGTAGGGTAGAATATCTAGGGTAGCCTGCTTGGGCAATACCTGTACGAAAATGGCTCAAATGTGGTATGAAGAAATAAGGAATGGGTGGTGGCCAAACCGGCACAATATTCAAATGGGCATATAGTAAACGACGGCGTGAGAGAAAATAGTGTAAGCGTCCGTTGAAGCGATGGAGGGAATAGTCCACATTGTGGTATATGGGCTGAGACATGGCAATTAGCTGCAAACTAAAAGACATTAGTTGTGGACCAGCGCAATATGGTTTCGGGTGAACATACCTCGGGTTTCTCACTCCTCACTGGCATCTGATGCCCTCATGGAGCTGCTTGGCTCGTACAGTGTCTGGCGATTCACTTGTGATTGTACTGCATGCGTTAAGGAAGTCGATTTTTCCTTGAGCCCACTGCACAGCTCCGCAATTAGATCCCATCGACGATCTGTGAGCCGCGTAGCAAGGTAGAGGTAATCCCCGATGAGAGTACCAACGACATCCTTAGAGAAGTGACCCATGTCTGTTCGCGTGCCAGTGGCAAACATGACAAAAGCACGTTCGATCTATATATCCCACATTTTAGAACGACTAGGCTTATGGCACAAATATTCACTTACCCCTGCAGCTGCCATTGAAAGCGCGCCAATAGGGTGGCCGTAGTCATGGCATGAACCTGTGCACCATTTGAGATACTGGCTAAGTAGTTGTATAATGAATGTCGACTCAAAAATGCCGTCCGGCTCCTAAAAATCATTGTTAATGAATGTGAGGGGACCATTCAAATAATATAGAAAGCGCACGACATAGCCATTGGTACCCTTAGGAATCATACATTCTACAGGCGTTGGCTTGCCAAATAGAGCTGGACCATTACCTCTGATAGCCCATTTCGCGTATTTCGCAGTGGCTTTGGGTTTGTTGGCGTAGGCGTCGTCTTTGAAGAAGTCGGACACGATTTTGATGGCTTCCCGACCAAAGAATGCTCTTTTCTCATGAAGGCGACCTTTCACCTGTATATATGCCAGTCAGCTGAAGCACAAAATAATAAGTAGATCTTTACATACCATAACAACAAGCCTGTCATTGGCGAGGACCCTATACCCCGAACCAGGATATGCAGCGTTAACTACTGCTTGGATGGGTTTGACGATATCAGAACCAATGACAAAGGGATCATGTGAACATCCTAAACAATCATACAGCGTTTGTTATGCCTTTCGTCTGTTCTTGGTGTCACGCGCTCACTTGTACTTATATTCTCTCACCATGTGTACCACTGGCCTGCTTATAGTGCCTTCCGGACTCCTTTCGGCCGTTGCCACGATCTCAATACTTAGCAGCTATGTCTTCTTCTGTTCCGTTTCTACTTACCTTCCTATTCAGTCAGATGTTCCCACGCCACGTGAGTCTCAGTCACTTTGACTCACTTTGACTCCCTCCTACTATACTCCTCACGCGTGCGTCATTTCTCCACCTACTTACTCATAAACTTGTACGATTACTCAGTACCTTACGAAGCATCACTAAGTCGATTACCAACTCGCTTAGTGATCTCCTTGGCTCGCAATGACGCGGCCTTTCTGTACCTGTATATTAGCATGCTTGTAAAGACCTAAGTCGCTTCAGACTTGGTCTCCTTTGTGAATTCAGGACCATAAACTTCCATTGAGCTTCGCTCGCTCATCTTCGACTCGCTCGCTTATTCCCTTGCGACTTGTTTGATCAGCTCCATCTCACTTCGCTGGCTCGCCAGGTTTATTACTACGCTCGCCGCTCAGCTCGACTCCCTTATCACATCGTATTCCTTTGCGCTTAGGTTCCAGTCCTAAGTCAGCTACCAGATCTAACTCCTGTTTGAGTTAGCTTACGCCTCGACGTACTGAGGTTAGCCTTGACATACTAAGGCTCTTCTTATACAGAAGCTCACCGTGTAAGTAACTGCCATTGGGAGGTTGCTTACGCGCCATATGGGATAGTCCACTTGTAACAGCATTGGTAAGAAATGTGTCGACCAGTTTGTGCGAGCAAATTCCGGCAACGTCGAGATATCAAAAGGTGGGTTGGCCACAGGAACTTCTTTGGTGGCTTTGGTGGCTTTGACGGTCTTTTCTGGTTGAGTCTTTCCCTTTGATACCTTCAGCGCTTTGGAATCGGCAGTCGTCGATTTCTTGGCACCCTTCGCCGGTGGTTTGGTTGGAGCATCTTCACTCTCCGAGTCACTGTCACTATTGTTGTCAATGTGAACAAACTGAGTTACATTAGTGATTTTCTAGATCGAATGTGAAAGCAACACACATTATTTTTTTGACCAGTCATAGGATGTCCTGTAGACAATGCCAGGGTCTCTGCAACGTTAGCAAGTGCGTCTTCATCCTCAAGACCACCCAGAGCTTCGTGGAAAGGTTTAGCTTTTACTTTTGATGAGGTCTGACGCGGTGTAGCTGCAGATAGTTTCGACTTCCAATCGGAGGTAAGACCAGAGGGGACATTGGCCTTCTTCTTTTTGTTGCTATGGCCGCATTGTCAGCCCAGCACGTGGGAACCATCAACAACAAACAAACCTTATTGCGTTCAGATCAACACTCGCACTTCGCTTCTTATCGGCAGCTTTCAATTTGGCCTTCACGCTGTCCACAGCTGCTCGGGTCTCTCCCCTGTTTGGCTTTTTCTTGATAAGACATCTTAGTGTCTATTTCACCAGCAACACTAGATGAAGACACATACCTGGCTTCGCCTATGTAGGACTTTCTTCGCTTTAAGTGTTTGTGGGTCTTCCTCAGACGTGCTGAGTTCCAAAATTTCTTCAGCATCTGAGTCACTTTTGCCTCCAGCGTTTTCATCGTCCTCAGATTGCATAAAGACATCTTTGGTATTGTCAAGACCATCAGATTGAGCCTGCTGCCTGACCACAGTACGTTCCTCCTCCTCGTCCGCAAGCTCTTCCTCGACCTCCATCGCTGCCAACGTGTCTATTTTTTTTTGCTCCAGCTCATTTACTTGAAGCTGAAGGGCAGCCTTCCGCTTGGCGCCTGCAGTTACCTCTGTGGACGTCCTTCTGGGCTTTGACATGTCAGGAGCTCCAGGGTGAACTGGCCGTGTCGCCCTTGAAGGCAACGGTGACCTGAGAGGCACAACTTTGTGGTTTACAAGAGTGGGTTGACGCACGGCCACCCTATTGGCACTGTCAGCTGCACTGGTACCTTGTGGAGGGGCTACTGTCCCATCGAGCTCGTTGTCTGCAGCTGGTTGGCCATGTTCCAAGTTAGGGCCAAGGGGAGTGCCGGAGGCCGCAATCTCATTGTCAGACTCAGTGTCGTCGGGATTGAGAGTCTGCCTTCGCAGCCTTGGTGGCATTATAGCGGTAGGTTGTATGTCCTTGAGATTTGCAACGGCATTGGAGCGAGTAAGGGGGCGGCGGCTCATTGTTGTGGGTGGTATATTCGGGAATGGTACGCTTTTGACTGGAAGGATGGAACGAGCGAGCGTTGGTTAATGAGTGTGTTGGAAAAGGTGAGTTTTAGTTGGAAGAATAAACGATTGGGAGCTAATGTATGATGCCAGTACTGGGGTAACGGACAGGGAAGTTGACTTGTTCAACACCTTTTTTTCATATACAGTACGTACATTCTATTTGTGTTTGTTATTAATCACTGAAAATACTGACGAGTCTCTTTCAGTTCATTCTATATATGCTCGTGTATACCCCATCGTTTATGAATATTTTCAACCCACTTGACGGCCACCGCAACAACGCTTATACCTGCCCCACCTGCTTTTTAGAGTGTCGAAGTAGTAGGGGATTAACCCAGCATCAAAATTCTGCACATCGACAGTTCACTCCAGAATCAAATGGTGACGAAAACCAACCAATATCAACCAATGAGTATCATCCTCATTTAACAGGTATATGCATGTGTTCTCCGTCTCATAGTAGTGATACGCTAACGATTCCAACAGCTAAACCATGCAATGAGGCGGGAGAGTATCTCCTGCCATATACTCGACCCCCAGATCTCCCTAACCCTCTTAATGGCGATGCCCCAGACTCATGGGACCCCTTCAATTCTCGTATCAAATTCGATTTTGCACTTTACCACTTCGTTGAGGCCCAGAGTTCTGCAGGTCTAATTGACAAAGCTCTGGACCTCTGGGCCGCAACAGTTGGTGATTCTGCCCCATGGAAGAACTCAAAGGAACTCTACGCTACGATCGATGCTATAAAACTTAGCGAGTCACCCTGGAAAACTTACACGGTCCGGTATCAAGGCCCTCGTCCTCTAGGCACCGCCCCAAAGTGGATGATGCAGACGTATGTGCTCTGTGCACGGGACTCACGTCAGGTCTTTCTTCATCAGCTCGAGACCACTCAGTATAAGGACAAGATCAACTTATCTCCATACCGCCAGTTTGATAGTAACCATCAGCGGACATGGTCAAATCTTATGTCTGCCGACTGGGCATGGACTCAAGCGGTATGGTGCAATGCATAATATTGTCTACGTATTTAACTAATATCTCCTCACTGACAGGATGAAATTGCAAAAGACGAAGCAACCCACGGCGCAATGTTTGTTCCAGTAGTAGCTGGAAGCGACAAAACTACAGTTTCAGTAGCGACAGGCCATCAAGAGTACCATCCAGTGTATATGTCACCGGGAAACCTATCTAATATTGCAAGGAGTAAGGTATTCCAGGGGTAACCCTAGGATATGATTTGATAAACCCTAACCCGTACCCACGAACACCGTACCCGAACGGTTAAGGGTACGGGTACACCGTTTTGTTTTACGGGTTCAGGCACGACACCGTTTTCCTTCACGGGTTCAGGCACAAAACCGTGCGCGTGTAAGACACCGCGGGTGAGGTACGAAACCGTACAACACCGCGGGTTTTGTATATGAAATGTACTACGAGTTACAACTACTACAGCTAAGTTCTATCTACCCGTGCTCCTTGCAGAGACAGCCACTACCACATCCTCAAAAACGACAAGACCGCAGCGTGCCCATGAGCCAAAACAGAGAAAAGCGCGAATTGAGGGTGGCGAGAGTTTGTTGCGCGTGAAAGGGAGAAGGTGGCAGCCTTGCGAGAACACGCGTTCAACAGAGGTAAAAGTCGTTAAACATTATATTAGTGATTGAAATGATTATACATAATTATACTGCACTTACCGGGGATGCTCAAGTAGTCCAAAGCCATGCGATGAAGGTTGGGGTAGACATGTTGATTGTCCACCCACCACTTCAAAGGGTCCTTCACATTCTCGACAGGGTGATTGAGGTATTCCTGGATCTCACTGGCACGGGGAGCAGAGGTAACAGAAAGGTCGCCGAAAGATGCAAATCCGCCATTGTTCTCGGTCTTCGAGTTTTTTGTGGGCGTCGCATTGGATTCATCGGCCACCTTCTCGTATTCTGCAATGTACTCCTCCCGGACCAGCGACTCGGCTTCTTCGATCCACTCTCCCTTCCACTTCTGGTTGCGGAAGTATTCCAGCTTCATTCCCGGATGTAGGACCATGGCGATACGATATGTAGAGGAGGAGTCAGTAAGCGAGTAGTAGCGGTCCATCTTCTTGCGTGCGAGCTTCATGGCGGCTGCGATGGAGGGGTGGTATACTTTCCCGGTTTGGTAATTAAGGTGGCTTGTTATCCGGTCCATAGCAGGGATGATGGCGGCGACACTAGCAGAGTCTTGGGAGAAGAAGAGCATCGCGTTCTTGTATTGGAGTAAGACCGCGACGAGGTCCTCGGCAATAGACCACTCCTCCATTTCCAGTTCGAACTTTCGGAGCTTGAGGGACTTGTCGGCTGTCATGGCATCGATGGCAGTGCGATATCTGATTGCAAAGTCGAGCATGTAGTAAGTAGAGTTCCAGCGAGTGACGACGTCGCGTGGGAGGATGCGTGGCTTGAGCTTGAGCTCCTTGCAGTATCTGCGCCATGCAGGGAGGGCGATGGTTGTCGATCGTACGATGGCAAAAGCAAGGTGGCGAAGCTTTGTTACCACTTTACGGACAGCAGCTGTGTCCGCCATAACCTCCTCGCGTGCATCTGGATCCAATTCGTCCAACTCGTCGACACCATCGTCGAGGTTATCTGTGCTGTCTAGGTCCAGAAGGTCTTCATCTTCGTCCTCGTCCTCGTCTTCATCTTCATCTTCATCTTCACCATCTTCGCTGTCGTCGCCATTGATGTCCAAGTCGAGGGGATCAATATCATTGTCGTCACGTTCGGTTGCCTTGCCTAGCCCAGCATTGAAAGGACACAAAAGGGTTTTCGCAGAGAGCTGCAAGGTGTGGTTGAAGCAACGAACGCGATGCTCCATCACAAACGAGTTGTCCATATTTGCGAGCGCTTCCCCCTGCGTGTTGTTCGACGTTGCGTTGTCAGCATTCACAGCAAGGACCTGTAGAAACAATTAGCTTGAGAGCATAACACGAGACTACAAACTTACCCGATGTTGAAGCCCAAACGTCTTGAGCATCTTCTGAAATGCCTGAGCCAATGCCGCGCCGGTGTGAGATTCAGGAACCTCGATGATATCCAATAAAAAGGCCAACATGGCCCCATTGTACTCAAAGTGCACAGTCCAAGCAACGAACGCGTGGTGATTGGTTGACGTCCATGCATCGGTCGCAAAATGGACACGCCCTGGGTGATCATTTAGGAGCTTGATGATACGTTCGCGGCACTTCACATAGGCCGCGAGAATGTCACGACGAACGGTGTTCGGAGATGGAACCTTGAGGTGGGGGTGTCCTGTTGTGAGAAGATTGACAAGCTCGGGATCGGAGACAATAGTTGCTGGGCGATTGCTTTCGGCAACCCATTTTGCAATGTGGGCACTGATGTATATGAGTCAAAGAAAGGTATGTATAGCGCATGTACTCACCGGAACTCAGGGCCTGAGTGTGCACGATGAGAATACACAACGGGTTTTTGCCCTTGACTGGCGAAGGCACTGAAAATGTTACCGCTTTGCTGGCTACCAGACACCCCGCCTACAGCCTCGTTGACCGTATCCTCGCCAAAGCAGCGAACTGCATGGTGCCGAAGGTTGGTGGTTGAAGACTTGTCACCTTTGTCTTGATAGCGCCGAACGCCTCGTGCCTCGGTTTTGCATTTCTTTGAGGAGCAGGTGAAGAAGTGGGCGACACGGCCATGGTGTACCTCAATCGTTACTTTAGGTTTGAAGAAAGAATATATAGGAGACCTCCAAGTTTCCTTAACCGCCGCTAAAATTGAAATGAGTAAGACAGCAAGGAAAAAATAGTAAGTAAACGCACCAAGTTCCTTCTCAAGGTCATCTAGCTCCTCGTCGGATCCAACTGCGATAACCTCCAGCAATCCATTGGTCTTGATGCTGGCTTGATCGTCGGTAGTTGGGTCCTCTACATCACTGATGACTGGAGACGAAACATTGGACAGCGCATGTTTAGCCCGCTTAAGAGGCCGAACGATTGCACCGGTGCCTTTCTTGATACGCTTGATGCCTTGCCCGATTGCCTTTGCACTTGATGTGGCTGCACTGGATATAGAGGAAGTGCGGGAGTGGAGTGATGAACGCGACGACTTCGCAGAAGACTTCGTTGAATTGTTAGGCATCCGCGGACCGTGGGATTATAAAAAAAAAAATGCTCACCTTTAAGTGGGTGAGCCAGATCTCGATGAATTGCTCCTTTTCGCTAGCCTCGATGAGACCTGACGAAGCCATTGGCGGCCTGAGGCCTGAGAGGTTAGGGCGTGCCTCGTTCTCTTTGCGACACACGATCGGAGCGGAAGCAAAGATCAGCCACAAGCCACAAGCCACAAGTGAAAACTGTATAGTTTTCCCACGATATTATGTGAGGTCACCAAGCCTTTCTTTGGCAAAAGTCGTGTATAAGACATGTATATAATGGTATAGCTGATTCAGTATTCTAATGAGCGTCGAATTCTGCAACACATCCCCAGTTCCCACTGCATAAGGGTCCTATTCCATCAATGAGCCTGTCAGAGCAGCCGAGGCACTGGTTGTAGAGGAGGCGAGTGAGGGGAAGTCGGTGAACAGGCATTCATGCCGCGAGGAAAGCAACAGAAAACACAACACTAAGGATGCTCGTGAGTTGTGAAAAGTGGGATCGTAACAGATCGTGTACCATTGGATCCGAATGCCTTGGTAGGATTAGCTGTCGATGCTGCCCGCATGGGAAGCACCCGAGCCTGTCGGAGCAGCTGAGGCACCAGTTGTAGAGGAGGCGAGTGAGGCGAAGTCGGTGAAAATCTGCGTGCTCTGGTATGTTTGACAGTTCGAGCTGGAGGGTATACGGGGCGTATAGGGAAGCGACCCAATGGAAACAGTTTCAGCAGGTTGAGAGTAAGAGAGTGTTTGCCCGCCTGAAGTGTATACTCCAGGAATATCCATGAGGCCACTATCGCATACTTCGAATGTACCGTTTTGTGCGGCGTTGGACATGTTGTAAGGAAGACCAATGCGATCAAGAGTATGTTGACAATACCCTACAGGATTTGTGCCGTTGGGGTTACAGATCTTCATTCCGACAATGCCCCCGCCTACGAATTTGGTCCAATTGAAGGTATTCACTGGTGTGCAGTACTTGAAGGCCGGTAAAAGTGTCGGCGATGGGAGGGGTACAGATGCAAAAATCAGAAATGTTATTGACGAGTGTGGTAGCCGGATTGTGTCCCGCGGAGAATTTGATTGGGATAAACTTGTTGGGGTAAGGCAGTGTATGGAAAGAAGTTCGAGACCAAGAGATTTGAGGTATAGAGAAAACTGTGTACCCGCGCAAACGGGTACAGTATTTCACGGGTACGATAAACCCAAACCCGTACCCGTACCCGGGAATACCCGTGACCCGATACTCACGGTGTTACCCATACCCCTGTCACACCTTACGCGTTGACGTGGACGACCCCACTGTCCTCCGGCTCTTCTCGACCGGGCTTCCTCTTAAACTTGCAGAGGCCTGCGTTGATCTTAAAAAGCCTGGGAACTTCGAACAGTGGAAGATGATGAAACACAGCGATTAAGTGAAGATAAGATAACACCTAAGAGTAAGTGTTCAGTCTGTGTATTCAAGACTGGGGTACATAGGGCGATTACCTAAGAGTAAGCTCTACGAGATAATCAGTAAGGTATCGTAAGGATCGTGATAAGGGATACTCACTTCAGTCTGTGTATTTAAGACTGAAGTGACTAGCTGTAAACTGTCTACTTAAATACTAACGAGCGTGTGTTGCTCATCAGCTACATATGAGCAATATATAACTACTTGTTACTATCATACTGAATACATATTGTCTCTGATCATAATCATGACACGCGTGCATAGATATATGTTATCTTATTACCCGTGGATCAGTTCTCTGGCTTCCGGTTATTCGGACGTCCAAGACTCGGATCAGATCCGGTCCGTTGATCCGTTGGCCCCGGCTCACGCGTGTCTCAACATCCCCCTGTGATCAAGACATAGGTAGATTAGACGAGTCCTAGTCCAGATACGAAGTCTGTGAGCTTGATCTTCGCGAAAGGTTTTGTGAGGCCATCGGCCAGCATCTCTGCAGTGGGCGTCCTGATGAGCTCGAGTTGTTCATTCTCAATGTAGCCTCAGATCGCGTGGTATTTAATGGGAATGTGTTTTGATTTCCTCCCGGTGACAGGATTGAGCCCGAGATCTACTGAGCCCTTGTTGTCGCCATGTAGCGGGATCGGATCTTGGACCTCATAGCCGATCTCCTCCAGGAACATCCTATACCACGCGGCCTGATTCCCTGCCTCGGCTAATGACATATATTCCGCTTCAGTGGTGCTTTGTGCAGTGGTCTTCTGTTTACGCGAGCACCAGGAGATTGCGGCGTCAGCCAATAGGAATACATAGCCGGCAGTGGAGTGCCGATCATTTAGATCATCTCCCCAACTAGAGTTGGAGTATCCGTATAGTCCATCTCCACACGCTCCATTGTAGAGTAGCTTGAGATTGCTTGTGCCCTTTAGGTAGCAGAACACATATTTGGCTAATCTGATATGTTGCGGTGATGGGTTGGATGAGTACTGCGCTAGGCGCGATACAGCAAAGGAAATATCTGGGCGAGTGCCGATCTGTACATAGAGCAGGCTTCCAATCATTTGTTGGTACAGTTTTATGTCTGCAGCGGACGCCTGTCCATCATACTTCTCGAGATGCACATCTGCTCCAGATGGAAGGGGGGTACGCGCAGGATTTGCGTCTGATAACCCAAAGCGATTGATTATCTCTAAGACGTAACGTGATTGGTCTATCTCTAATCGCTTCAGAGATCTATTGCGTTTGATGTTAACTCCAAGATAGGAATCGATCTCGCCAAGATCGGTCATTTCATAGTGATTAGATAGTGTAGTCTTTACTTGATTGATGGTTTTGAGATTTTCGCCTAAGATTGTGATGTCATCGACATAGAGGATTATTATTATGGTTCCCCCATCATCGTGGCGATGATATACTCCAGCATCTGAATGCGTGCGCGTGAATCCTAGTTCCAATAGGACGCCATGGAATTGCTGATTCCAGGCGCGCGATGCTTGTTTTAAACCATAGATTGCCTTCTTTAATAGACAAACTTTAAAGGGGTGGTCCGGATCAATGAAGCCTTGTGGTTGCTCCATGTAGATCTCCTCATCTAGTAGCCCATTTAGGAACGCCGACTTGATGTCCATTTGATGGATCTCCCAATCCTCTAGCGCGGCCAACGCTAGTAAGAGTCGCAAAGACTTGAACCGGGCTACTGGGGAGAAGGTTTCATCGTAATCTATTCCAAAGATCTGCGTGAATCCTTTTGCTACCAATCGCGCACGAAAGCACAGATCTAATTTACACTTGAATACCCATTTAGATTTCACAGCCTTGCAGCCCGCGGGTAAATCGACAAGTATCCAGGTACCATTTTTAGCGAGGGCGTCAATTTCATATTGGCACGCTTCACTCCATTCATCGGCAAATATCGATTCCATCGCTTCCTTAAAGGTAAGCGGATCTTGATATTCAGCAGCGGCAACACTAATTAATGCATTTAGGAACGCAATGTGATTGAGTGCTCCGTCCGCGCGCGCGCGTGTGCGTGTTCCCCCGCGTGCCACATTGTCCTGATTGTTATATTTAGGGTTTGGACGTGGGTTCTCCGGA
>WHVC01000091.1:0-108894 GCA_015178925.1 Russula emetica | reverse complement strand
TGGGGTCCTCCCAGTTCGATTTCGGACATCACCCCTGCCACTGGGTGGCAAATTACCACGAGTTGCGACCCGAGTACCACAACGCAAGATATCCAGCTCGTGTGTAAGGACACAATCCAGACTGCGACCACCTCTTTCAGGGTAACGGCGCAGTGAATACCATTGTCCGTTTGCCGGACAGCGTATGTTTCTTCAGTCTTCATTGATTAAGATGTGCCGAACTTACTATCTGAACTCTCAGTGTGGCCCCATGCCATTTGCGCGTGTGGCTCAGCATCAGATTCATCAGTCCAACTTGTCTTCTCGCGCTAATGAGGTCCCCGTCCACCAATGGGCGCTTGACCACCAACTTTACAGCCGCTGGCCCATCGCCGCAGTGCGTGTTGCCTCCTCATCCCAGGTACGGGTTGAGCTCACACAGACCTTTTCTTTTGTTGCAACAGGGGTGGTGATGTCCACTTCTCCGTACTGGGCACGACGTGAAAGGCATTTCGAACATAGGGACGCAGGCTCCGAGTCGGCGCAGTCATCGGAGGGTGTGGTCCTTTCCAGTTCAACTTCGACGGAATCGATATCCACCGGCGCAATTTTATTACAGATGGACTGAAAGGTCCGTGAGGCTTCGTTCTCTGTCTTCATTGCACCGGGAAATGTGCTGGTCCCCATTTTACCTTGTGTTTACTCTACTTTGGCAGCTCTGAGGGATGGTGGCGCATTCAACAAGTCCATTTCGCCGAATCCGACCCCGGTCGACTTCTCAGGTGAGACGAATCTGTTCCACACGAACATCAAGTGTCCTATAAAAGCCGGAATCCCCAATTACTCCGAGCGCATCCGTCTCCCTCGGACGTTGACGCCAACGTCCACGCGTCCATAGGCATTGGGGCCGTCGCCGCAGGCACAATCATCCCCCCGAAAATTACCGAGTTTGGGCTGGATTTTGGTGCGTTATACTGTGTGCTAGGCTCGGCCTTCCAGAGACAAAGATTGACCACGTCGATAATCCCTGTGTAGTGTTGGACGGCAACGTCGATGCCAAATTTAATGTCGTAGCCAATATTTCTGGGCAGGTCAGCTCCGGAAGCATCACACTCTTCCAAGTCGGTATTCCTGGCCTCTCTATTCCTGGGTACGTGGCCGGGTGTCTGAGACCCTATAAATGAATCGCCTCTCACGACTAATCGTAGCATCCTTGATCTCGGTCCCGAATTCAAATTATCGAGCCGCATAGACGCAACGTTCGGACTTAACAACATCAAGGCGGTCGTCGATGTGAATTACGATCTCAGTGGTGCCTCCTTCGTCTTCCCGCCTCAGGAAGGATCGAATTCAGATGGAATCACACCAAGCGCCAAACGTGAGTCTTGTGTTTACCTTATATTCCTCACCATTGCCCCGCTCCATCCCACTCAATCAATACAACTTAATAACAGAGGTGACGATCACCACTGGCCCACTGGCAGACATAGGTTCGACGTTCGAGGCGACAGCCCATCTCATCCCACAATTGACGTTGGGCTAAGCGCGCTAAACGGCATAGCCTCCACGAGCGTGTTCCTGAATCTCGACGCCTCAGCCGACTTTACCGCGTCCACCACCTCCGTCACGGACCCACAGCCATGCGTGACCGCGAGCACAGATATCAACGTCGGCGTGGGCGCGCAGGCATCCTTCTTCAGCCTCTTTGACGCATCTGTGGGCAAGTCGCTCTTCGATAAGACGTTCCCGCTCTTCCAGGTGCGTGCTCAGGGCCTACCACATACGATTTCTTTTTCTTAGAGTATTTCTCATTCCCGTCACACGGCAGAAATGCTTCAAGGAAGCGAATTCGACTTCTAAGGCGCCTCCTGCCTCTGTGACATTGTCCAATCTGAAGCGTCACCGCGATACCTCCCGAGTAGCACGACACCGCGCCCTATTTGGACGATCATCTCTTCCTCGTCATGCCAAACGCCTTGACTTGAGCTGTCCTTAATTCCGAAAAAAAAAGTGAATAATCTATGTAACAAATGTAGTTTGATCGATGTGAAACCGCCACCAACAATAACATAGTTGAGCAATAAAACTCACGACATTGCTTCTGCAGAGGCAAATAACATCATCCGATATACAGTAGAATATGATGAGTCTCCGTGTCGACTTGAGGATTGGGGCAGACCCGAGAGGATTGTGTGACCCTTACTTTAAAGTACTGTAATCGCACGCCGCAAGTTGCACGGTCTAGCAATTGCTGGAACACGTTTTGGGGTGTGCAAGCGCGAGGGTAAGGTCAAGTATGGGGACAAAAGTTAAGGCGGAACGACGTAGGCGATGGCGTTTGTGTGCATTGCAGTCTTTACAATATCAACTTCTACTTTCTTCTGTATACGTCTACCGATCCGTTGCCAGTGATGGTCCAGGGTGGGCCTTCGATAAATAATACCCCTAAAAGCGCAAGCAAACGATATAATTGATGTTTGGTTATGATTTCCTGGCAAAGCGGCTGCGTACTGTACTGTACTGTATAGTACAGCATGTGGAAGTTATGAGAACAGAGAAACGAGAAGAAAAATAAACAATATATCAATACACAAACAATGACATGGTGACAGGGGACTAACGAGATCAAACTCGGAGGCCCCCCGCTCGAATGAAAGGAAGGTCGAACAGCCATGTATTATGGTACCTGTATAGTGCTAGTACTGTAGCGTCCCATAAAAAAGAATTGATATGCTCACAGCTCACTGCACACCGTGAATCGGATTCCTAGAAGAATAGTAAATGTTTTCCGGTCCTGCCGGTCAAAGATACCGGGCGACCGGAGAGGTTGCGCATGGAGACGAACTGCTCAGCAGCGTTCGAAACAAAGGGAGTCTTGTCAAAACCGTGCAGGTAAAGATGGCTCAGCTCGGGCAATACTCCTGTGGCCATGGCCTCCGTGACGAGAACCTGTACGACGCCCGGTACAAGTTGCGCATCCTTAACACAAACCGCTTTCACATGAGTAAATGACCGGAAAAGCTCCAGCCATTGTGTTGGGTCCATATCTTCTTCGCCAGTCGGCAATCCCCGATTTGTTTCAATGGTAACATGGTCCACCCTGGAGAGGAGAGGAGGAAGATGGCCTAAGATCTGGGTCACAAAAGACAGCTGCCAATCAAGCCGTCTGCATGAGGTTTCAAAGGAGCAAATCTGACTTGAGTGCGCCGCCGCTTCCCGGAAGAAAAGATACTGACTAACTCCGCAGAGTGTGTTATTCTCAACTGAGTGGGGGACTCTAACGCTTTCAGATGAGGAATGAGCTGGCCGAATTGCGGAAGATCGAAAAAGATCTGGTTAAAGAGCCTTATGGTAAGATTGCGGAGAGTTGGCAAGTCGATTCGTGACACAAATTCCTCCAGATATTCGCTTGTGCCGTGAAAATAAAAAGACTCGAGAGAGGGGAGAGTAGTGGATTGAGGAGGCCGACGTGTCGTACTGAAGGGTGGGGAAGAAGCAGGGGAATGGAAGTCGACCGTAAGCGATTTGAGTTGAACCAGGGTAGACAAGCCAGTGACAAGGTCATCTGGTGAAAAATATGCGGCATGTGGGATCTTGGAAAGGTGGAGCTCGATGAGATTATCGGTGGATAAAAGAACTCGTCGTATTTCTAGGAAGGGGAAGGAAATGCCATCCAGCTCGATTTCTCTCAGATGTGGAGCAGAACCTCCCAAAAATGCATTGTGGATTAGTATAGATGGTCCCGTAGCATCTTTGACTATAATCCGAATTCGCTCGAGTGCCTGACATGGTTTTGGTACCATTTGAACAATCGGCCCAGTCATTGAGCTTGTCACATTTAGGTTAATTTCGCATAGGCGGTCTGGGCGGCGGAGTGCGACCATAATGGTCCGGGGCATACGCTTTGATTTCGAATGCCCGTCAAACCTTACAACTATAGGTAAGGTTGGCCAGAAATCCAGAATATTTTTGATAGATCTTCTGTGTCCGCAGAAAATCCGCAGGTCCAGACGACGTGGCGACACGGAAATGACATGCCTCCATTTTCGGCATACGTGCGCAAGACAGTGCCACTTCCATGATCTTCCCGCAGACTCAATGGCGTCTAGTCGATATAAATCAAATATCTCCAAGAGAGTATCTTCGGGGAGGAATTCGATCGTTGTATTCCATTTAAGTCGTTTCTTGCCTTGCATATTGACTGACGAGGATGACAGATTATGGACGGAAGAGGCGGAAATAAAGCCACGGAATGGGCGTATAAAATGGGCAGGATAGCTGGAATTTCAATGTCTTTTTAGAGAACCATCGTCAGGCAAGTATGCATCACAGAAAGGAGACGATCCGGACGTACAAGCGAGAGCTCAATGGTGGGATGAGAGAAGGTAGGACAGGAAAATTCTCCCTTTTTATGTTGCGTAAACCGCTGACTGTATACCAACTATGGAGTTTCGGGCTCCACCGGCCTTACGTACAACGCATGTTAATTGCATAAATTGCATATGTTGCGAGTTTTCCAGGCATCTGTCACCTAAGTGTCACATCAAACCTTGTAGCCAGTAGCCTACTGTTGTTGAGGCTTGCACATAAGACATTCATTGTAAGTGCACCATGTGTTGCCCTGGAGAGGCAGCCGGAAAGCAATACCGTTCACAATGACATCGCTATAGTGCAAAGCGCAGTTCATGCCTGACAGTTGGGTAGACAGTCAATCATTTGGTTGTATGGTTAAGGTGTCCTAATTCCAGGTCAGTAGCTGCGTCTGCACCGCCTCTATTCGACACAATGGTGTGTAATCAGACGAAAGAGATCAATCACAGTAATGTCAAAAAAATCGATCATCAACCACATAGTCAAGCCACAAAGACTTGGAAACTGGGGATTCAAGTCAATTTTTATTAAAAACCAGGAAACCATAGGAGACAAACTGTAGGTCTACAGGTTTCAGGTCTCCAGAGACTGAGAAAAAGCGTAAAAAAAAACAGAAAAACCGAAGAAGCTTAGGAAACGGTGACTAAGTCATAAAGGAAGTACGGTAGCGTGCTGTTCCGGGTTCCTGTCCCAGCGGGAAACTGCTACCGGATGACTGGTGAGCTGTCGCGCGGCAACGAACTTTTCTATGCCTTCTTGGAGAGGACCCGATGGCTGAAGCCCCTCCAAGAAAATATTCTCCAGGGTGGGTAACACTTCTGTCGTTCTGGCCCCGACGAGTTCTTGCAGGGCGGGCGCAACACGTGGCACAATTGTCTCGCATAGGTAGAGATTTTTCACAGCAGCAAACGGATGTAAAAGTTCCAGCCATAGCGTATTTTCGACATCATCTTGCCAACGTGGAGGATATTTTCGATCTACGAGGATGTAGAGGTCTTCCAACGTGGAGAAGGGAGGCAAGGACGAGGTGCAGACCTGCTCAAGGGATGAAAGCTGCCATTCTGACGCCGTGCATGGGATTTGCACGCTGAGTACATCGTCAGATGTCTGTGATGGGAATTCGACAATAATGGCCTTAGAATTAAATGTGATATGGCCCTTTTCCGGTGCCCTTAGCGTTGGTCTTCGACTGATGAACTGGAAGAGTTGTGGTGTGTCGAATATGATTTGATTGAAGAAGGCTATACGCAATTCGTTGAGTCGAGGGGCATCGATCCGGGCCAAGATCACCTCCAAATATTCGCTGGTCCCTTTGAATCGAATTTCTGTGAGACTGGGGAGGATAGAGCGTGTCAGAGGAGGCGGAGGCAGACGTCGGCTTTCTAGGGCAGGGCGAGGTCGTGGGTATCGAAAATTAAGGAGAAATGACTCGAGACTGGTCAACGCAGAGAGGCTGGTGGCCATCGCCTCGGGTGAAACGTACCCGGAACGGGGAATATCATGAAGGGCAAGATAGACGAGGTGAGTGGCCGACAAAAGTAGTCTCGGAATTCCCGGAAATGGAACGCCACGCAATTCAAGTGATCGCAGACGAGGTGCGGATCCGCCCAGGAACGAATCGGGAAGTATTGGCCCCGGTCGATTGTCCAACCCGTCAAGCCAGAGATGTGTCAGCTCCGGGAATGGCTTCTGCATTGCTGCCGAATCCGTGACATATTCCAATTGTGAGCTTGAAAGACATCCGAGATTGATTTGACACACGCGATCGTTGCGCTCAAGTGCAGCGATGATGTTGTCCACCCCTGGTGGTCCGTCATCGAAGATGCCTTCGAAGTCGCGAATGATGAGAGGCAAAGGTGGCCAGATGTCCAGGGTGTCCCTCGCAGGTGTTTCGGGTGTACAAAGGAGTCGCAGATTGAGGCGATGTGATGATTGAAAAACGACACTTCTCCAGCGTCGACACACGTGTGCCAGCGTTTCCCACTCCTCGATTCTTTGTCCTTCAAATGGTTCGAAATCTTCATCCACATAGAAATCAAACATTTCTAGTAAGACATCATCGGGGAGCATGTCAAATGTTATCAGTTGGCCTATGTCACATCGTCACTCAGCAGTCGTCGCGTGATATTGCCCAAATGACGTACGTCGACATCGGCTGCTTATATCCTTGCTAATCCAGCGACGTGCGTCTACCGTCAACGAACCTTCTGAACGGCAATCCATTAAGATCGATGTGCCAGGGCGGCCAGGAAACGATGGAGGGGCGAGGGCGGTGAAGGGGTAAGGTGTGGAGACTTGATGTCCAGTTCGGGTCTGAGCAGGGCTATTTAAGACCTTTGTTAGTTACTTGATTAATGCGGAGGATAAAGTTCTTTTGACATACTGCTGAAAAGTCATCGATAAAGATTCAGCGTGCGGGAAGAGGGACAGCGGTTGCTAGTGGGTTGCTCACCGGCGTGAGTAAATTTATACAGACAGCGCTTCTTCCCATCAATCCTCATGTTTTTGCTTAATATAGTAAACCCTTACGGTTGGTAGTGATGGGCCTTCCTGGCATTCTGATGAAGACTTATTGAGCGTCCGTTAGAGCGACGGCTTGGCTGATCATATTCAAGTACTTTACTGTCTGATCCGCGACGATCAACCAGTTGTAAACCAATTTTATCGAGCCGGTGTAGTCACACGTATCCACGGTGGTGAGCATCTCACAGCGACCTTGTCTGTTGGTAGGCTGTTCCGAGTGGTGGGAAAATATGTGCGGACCTCGGAAAAACCCGGAGATAAAGATGGACGGCACGTATAAGTATTTACCAAACTACAGAGACTCAGGTACAGGCGTGAGAGTGAGAGGGCAAAAACGTGTATATCCGCCACGTGCTGTACCGATACCTTACCCTTACTTGTCTTCCAGCGTAGCGCTTCCGTACGGGCAGTGTTGTTAGGTAATCAACCTTCTGGGAATATGAGTCTAGATGGAGATGGCCCGGGGATAATAGGCGACTATGCCAAACAGTACTTGGAATCACGCCTTCTCCGACCCATAGCCTGTTCTCTATGAGGACTCATTGGTGGGATGAGAGAAGGGAGTAGGAGATGGGAAACTTCCCTTTTGGTGTTGGGTGGGGAAGCCACAACCTGCTTACTTACAGTACTATGGAGTTTCAGTATAACGCCCGTGTCCTCAGGCTGTAGGTTACAAATGCCGTACCGGTATATATTTAATCTTCCATGGTGGTAACTTACTCCGGTGAACAGCTCCACCCCTTTTCTCCCACGTCTCTTTGCCACGTTTTTCGCTTGTACGCGATGTCACGTTCACGATTGTCGAAGAGGATTTGGGTAGAGAAAGAGAGATTGACCTGGACAGCGCTCGGATACTGTGAGGTCGTATTCCACCAGTGTTGACGGCAACAATTAAACATGTACAAATACGGTCACTCTTGACAACCGTGGCGGTGTCAGGGGACAGACGTCATCCTGTCACATTAGTCAGATTATCTTATCTTGTACCTTACTACGACAACCCTCGCTCACTGACATATATTTGTGTCCAGCCAATCGGTCCTCACATCACGCCCAACTACTTCGTTGACACTTATCCCACATCATCCGGAGTACTGTAGAGGGACTGAGGGAGCAAAAAAAATTGAACTCGATTGAGGCCTTTTTGAAGTACATGGGTTCGTTGAGAGTAAGACGTGTGACACTAGAGAACGGCCGGAAGTATTCTGAGCATCGGCAAGTATTCTGAGCATCACTCACCAGAAAACGAGCAGCCTCAGAGCAGGAAAGGAAGATCACACAAATTGATTATAAGGAACTATAGCGCCTAATACAAGGGCGCAATCGTAAAACGGGGTAATCTCCACTTCAACCAAGCAGGTATATGCGACGACTCGAGACTTGTCGCTGAGCTACAAACCGCTGAGCGGCATCCTGTACAAAAGGATGGTCGCGATGTCCCTCCAAAGTAAGCGTGATCAGCGCAGGCAAAACATCCGGTGCGGCATCCTCGGAGAGCCCTCCGAGCGCCAGCGCAACATCCGGTACGAGTTTCTCGGTAACACGAACGTTCCACACGCTACTGAATGGCCGGAAAAGCTCAAGCCATTGCGTAGGGTCCACATCCTCTTCAATTGCGGGCGCTGAAGGATATTTCCCAAACGCGAGTACTTTTACGTGGGAGAGGAGAGGGGAAAGTTGGGTGAAGATTTGAGTCGTGGAGGATAACTGCCAGTTGAGTGACCCGCCTGATATAACCAGGAAAAGCTCCCCGAGGTTCCGACGCCGTTCTCCTCGTTGCGTGAAAGTGATACTTGAGTTGTCCTGAGAGGGCTTCACTATCACCTCATTAGGGGATTTTAACGCGTCCACACGACCGATGAATCGACAGAGCTGTGGGATTTCGAAGATGAATTCGTTGAGGAACTTGATAATAACGAAGGTGAGAGAAGGAAAGTCGATTCTGGCCACGACGCCCTCTAAGTACTTGCTGATCCCGTGGAAGGCAAGAAAGGTGAGCGAAGGAAGAGAAGAACGCTCTAGCGGAGGTGGTGGATCCGTGTCGCGTTGAGTGGGGATAGACGTGGAACGGTGGAAGTGGATTTCAAGTCTTTTCAGTCGTGCCAGGGCGGATAAGCCGCTGACAAGGGCATGGGGCGAAAAGTAACCAGCATCGGTGATGTTGCAAAGCCGAAGCTCGACGAGGTGATTGCTCGATAACAGAAGCCGTCGTAACTCTGGGAAGGGAAAGACGATCCCATCCAAGTGGACGTTCTGCAAGCGTGGCGTGGACCCACCCATAAAGTTCCCCGGACTCGGAAGCACCGATTGTCCCGTCGAATCGTTGGAAGTGATACGAACGCGTTCTAGTAACGGGAACGGCCTCTGCGTCGCGTCGACCATCGACTCAAGCACGGAACTCGTAACGCCAATATCGATATCGCATATGCGGTCCGAGTGGCGGAACGCCGCAACGATATTACTAGGCAAGGGTTTAGGTTTCCGACTTCCTTTGTATCGCACGAGTATGGGTAACGTTGGCCATGTATCGAGGATGGGTTCGATGGGCGCTCCAGATTTGCAGGGGATTTTCAGTCTTAGACGACGCGGTGAGATGGACACGACGTATCGCCATCTTTGACACACGTGCGCGAGGCGATGCCACTTCCATGGACGTCCGCCGCGCAAACGCTCCACTGCTTCCAGTCGATAGAAGTCAAATACTTCTAGGAGGATCTCTTCGGGAAGGTCATCGATCGTTGTACGGCGGTGATTCTTGCCTGTTCCGCACAGGTCAGTGACGGCTATTCGAAGCGCTAGGCGCAAGGATTACTTCGGATGGACTGTTTACATTGATGAGCCCCGATGTAGGGAAATACGACGGTCGGTGTATGCGGTATTGTCGGTTCTTCGACTATGGGAGTCACCGAGGAGGCGGATAATGGACAGATGGCCCCGATGTCGGCCGGGGAGGAGAAAGCAGGATAGGCAGGATATCCGGTTTGTCTACTTGGTGGGCGATCGATGGGGGTGTCCTATCAGCCAAACATCAGGAAAAAAGAACTCAGACATACAGGTGACCGAGGAGAGAGCTCATCGCCTATCAACTGGAGGAAAGTGGGGTTCGCGGTGGAGGGCGGAGGCGCGGAAGCATTTGAAACCCTAAGATACGTTCAAGGGTCAGATACACAGCGTGATCCGACTTCTTATTTTGGTATAAGGGATTTTCGAGTGCCTGACCAGGCGTCGACATCAACCACCTACTGGAAACTGCTACAGGATATGGAACGGGGTTCCAGTGTGCCCATCCTTGTGAAGGAGCAGCACTGCACGCGCATATAACCAGCAGGAGGCGAGGGGGATCTATAAACATGTTAACACAACGACAAACTGAAAGTAAATAGAGTGAACACTACTGACCTCTGGCTTTGGGATAAAAATGTACCAGAGATGAGGGTTGTACTGTAAGAGTCAAATCTCAATCTCCGTAGTAAAATGCAGTCCAAAGGCAAGCGAGACCGAGTGAGCGTCGCAGCACGCGACCCGACCGGTCCGGCTGGTCCGACTATTCCGCTGACACTCTCCTCCTACTTCACACGGCGTCTGTCAGATGTTCTATCACGTTTGGCATCGCGATTCCGTAAATATAACACAAATGTTAGTACAGAGTACATACAAAGAGATCAGTACATGTCAGCAAAGAGCAAAACCATATTCCAAGGCCCAAGACAAACAAAATAGAAAGAAAAAAATGAGGAGGCGAATAACAGATCTACACACGCCTTTCTTTATACACTTTCAATCATCTCGCTCTTTTTGTCATCAAGTGACCCCTCCTTCTCATAGTGCACCGCTACGGGACGGTTACAGAGCTGGCGCGCAGTAATGAACTGCTCGATAGATGTAGACGCAGACGTATACGATGTAGAATCTAACACGTGAAGGTCGCGCAGAGCTGGCAAGACCATCCGGGCCATTTCACCAGTAGCTCGCTCCAAAGCAGACGCGACACTCGTGACCAACCTGCCACTCACCTCAAGACTCTTCGCGCCTCTAAAAGAGCGGAAAAGTTCTAGCCACACCGATGTGTCCAACTCTTCCACATCCATCTGACTGAAAGACCGTGGGCACGCCTCGATGTCGAAACGTTCCACGCTCGAAAGAGGCTCGGAGATGTATTGGCAGACATGGATCAATAGGGAAACCTGACGATCCAACTCATCGCATGGGATTTGCAGCTGGAAAGTCCCGCTGCTAGAGTCGGCGCAGGACGGACGTCGGAAGTACTGGGTGATCACGATTTCGTCGGAAAGGCGGACGGATGTGTGGTGGGGCAACCTGGCTTCCTTCGTGCGACCGATGAACCGGGCCAGCCGGGGAATTCCGAAAGTGGGTTGTTCGATAAATGTAATGCTGATTTGCCCGAGAGCAGGAGCATCAATTCTGGAGACCAGATCTTCTACGTACTCGCAGTTACCCTTGAATTCGAATTCGGTGAGAGCCGGGAGGATAACGCGATTGGTCAATGACGCATCCAATCTCCTCTCGTGAGCATTTGGGGGGAGGAACCGGATCTTGAGGGTATTCAGTTGTGCCATCCCGGACAAGCTATCGGCAAGAGCCTCCGGTGAGAAGTATCCAGAATTCGGGATATCGTCAAGCCGAAGAGAGACAAGCGCCTGAGCAGACAACAGGAGGACTGGCAAAGTGGGGAAAACAGCTCGAATTAAGTGGATATCACGTAACAGTGGGGTGGACCCTCCAAGAAATCCGTCGGGAATGGGTAACGACCTTATCGTTTCTTGTGATCTGAGCTGAAGGCGCTGCAATATCGGGAATGATACCTTCAACGACGCGGCGGATTTCGAAGCGAGCTGCCGTGTCATAGAAAGATTGATATCACATATACGGTTGGCATGTTTGAGTGCGGCGAGGACGTTCTGCTCGTCATCAGGGGACAAGCGCCGAAGTTGCAGGGATTTGGGGTACCAAACAGAGACAGGTAAGTCTGGCCACAAATCTAGAGACTTCCTGAGCGGGCTTTTGTATGTGTAGATGAGTCGCAGATCAAGACGACGAGGCGATTCGAATATGAGGTTTCGCCATCGTTGACACACATGCGCAAGTCTGTGCCATTTCCACAGGTCCGACGGGTTGTCCAAAGTAACCAGTCGATGGCAATCGAATATTTCAAGGAGAATTTCGTTGGGGAGCATTTCAATCAAGGGAAACGGGTCATCCGTGGCTGTTCAGCACAAGTAAGCCATCATTTCCGCTGGTGTAACAGCGGAAGCTACCTCTTTCTTCCTTTCGCTTGCGGGACCCTTGGCGGAACCTATGCAAAGCCAACGGAACGCGTCTCCTCTTTCCTTCCTCGGGCACGACATCCTTTTTGGGACGCTGTGCTCTAGAAAATACACGGACGATTGCCTTGACTATTGGGACAACAATGCGTGACGGGAATACATCCATTTTTTGTGAGAGATCTGAGTTGGATGCCACGTCAATTCAGTTACGTGATGTGACAGTGAGGGACATCAACTTACTAGTGAGGAGTCGTCGATGGAGGCGGGGCGTAATCCAAGGGAGGAGCGGTTGGGTTTATATTAGGCATCGAAGGTGCATAAGAGGCGTGCACATCACATAAACTAATACACTGCATTCCTATTAACATCGCCTCTTGGCAATTTTAGCGCGTTGGCTCATTCGCGAGGAATTATCTGATGATTCTTGAGGCCGGAACGCTGTATCAGAATGAGGTCATGACATGAAAAAGTACAAGTGGGAAAGATTCTGTACCCGTTATCTAGAGCATAGGGTGACGCTGCGTACAGTAGAGTTGTGAGGGAGAAGAGAGGGTAGAGGGTTGGCGGTGAGAGAAACGCGGATAAAGCACTCCACTCCAGACACTCCACTCCTGTCAATCCCCTGTCACATGTCACTGGCCGGGACTATCTCTACTTTTGGAAGGCGTCCCCGGTTTCGCCGTCCTGGTCCTCCTCATGTACGATTAGCACTTTCTACTGTACGTCTCCCTTCCTCCTCGTGGCTCTGCAGTCCAATAGCTGGCTATGCCTTGCGTTCGTCTGAAGATGAAATTGACCCGCAATTATTTCTTCTGAAAATAAGTTTAAATAACAAGGCAAAAAAGGCGCTCTTTATCAGGTTTAGTCTTATCGCCTGCTAGTGTAGGACGGACGGAGCCTCTACTGTACTGTATTAAATTCACGTCCGTCACCAAACTAGTCTCTTTGTCTATCCGATCCTATCCGATCCGATCCGTTCTCGGCAGCGTACCAAACGGTGCGCGTGCGCACTGACTCACACTCACAAATTCGAGCCCATCTGCGATATCATCATATCAACACCATCTTCGGGGAGAGGGTGTGATTACATCAGCATGCGCCCGTTACTGCCAGTGGCTGAGTCTGTAAGTTGCTGTAACTCCGAGTCTTCCCGATACAGCCTACCGTGCCTGCGCTATGTGGTGGATGAGGAAGCTACCCTAATCCTGTATCCTCTGGCTTCATGGGGAACACTCGGTCATCGAATAGGGGTCCCAAGGGTGAAGGTGCCGTGCAAACGAGATATTGACTTGGTAGCGTCCTTTAGCACCCATATCACCAAAATGATTCAATTGGCGCTGCTTGACCTCCGTTGCACCGACTCGAAGAGGGCCTGCTACTGCAATACGGACATCGGGTGTTGACTACTGTAACTTACAGTAAAAGCACGATTGGTGGCTATAACGTCACGGGCCTTTGTGTTCCGAGTCGGTAGCGAAGTAATATTCGGGGGTACTGTCCTGCCTGAGTCTGTGAGTCATCGATGGGCCACAGCTCAGCGCCTATGACCTGTATTTGTCCCGTCTGTGCGTTACATTATTACTTCGTTAGTCATCTCGTTGAGTAATGTATATCGTTACAGGCGATCACGAGAAATCGACGGTGAGCATAAAGTACAAATTCTTATGAGCATCTCGAGACTCTAAGAGGAAACAAAAAGTATTACAATAGGTGAGAGGGAAATAGCCTGAAGTATGGTACATGTCATCGAAATAGCCCGGTAATTGTAGAAAAAGAAACGTAGGATACAAACCTTACTTACTCGTCCTCTAGAACCGGAATGATAAGCGGGCGACTGAAATATCGAGACGAAAACCTAGTTTGTGTGAAAGACGCTTCGTACTGTACGTGTCTGATCACAGAGGTATCGTGCTGCGAGAAAGGATTGCTGTCACGGTCACGAACCAGTAAAGGACTTTCAATTCTGGGTACGAAATTATCGAAATAACTACCATTGCCGTCGAAGTTAAAGTAGGTGAGGGCGGGGAGAGAAACACGTGTAATCGAGGCGATTTCCTGGCTTGTTGGGTCTGGCCCGTCTGGGTGAGGATCCTCGGACAGGAACTCGATGACGAGCATTTCGAGTTTTGGGCATGTGGACAGGGCGGCGGTCATTGCCTCGGGTGAAATGTATCCTGAATCCGGTATCTTCTCCAGTACAATATTGACGAGATCATTCGTGGACAGAAGGAGCTTGGGTAGTTCCGGAAATGGTATTCCCCTCAGCCAAAATGTTTCGAGACATGGGGCCGATCCACCTAAGAATCCCTCGGGAAGGAAAGGCACAGCCTGAATCTCATCGGTCGCCCAAAGCCGAAGATATTTCAGCGTTGGAAATGTTTCCTGCATCATTGTCGCCAACTTCTCCAAGAGTGCGCTCGGGAGATCTTGGAGGTGAATCCACCACACGCGATCACGTTGTTCGATAGCAGCAACGACTTGATTCCCATCCTCGAAACTGAGAGTGGGGTGTGGTGTTGGTGAATTAAAAGAGTTGCTTATCATGATAGGCATAGCGGGGGGCAGGAAATCGAGCAGCTCCCTCACGCGTGTCTGGGGCGTGCAGAGAAATTGGAGGTCTAACCGGCGCGGTGACGCAAAGATGACCTGTCTCCATCTTGAACAGACGTGAGCTAGTGTAACCCACATCCACGGATAAAAGGTAGAATCCATCCGGTAGAAATCGAAAATGTCTAGGAGAACGTCGTCGGGGAGCATGTCAAATGTCACGTGCCCTATCAAGTACCTGGCGTCAGCATTCGTCGCGGGCGCTGCACAGATAACGTACTTCGACCTCGTTGCTTGCTCGATCCCGTCCTAGGAAATAATATTTTGGCGATCCTAAAGATCAGCAGGGGGAACATATGGAGAATAGGTTTCCGATGCCACCTACGTAAGGAATGATTAGTACCCTACTATAGCAATGTGGTGATCAATTTTCCTAGACGTACTGTAGAGAGGACATCAACGAGAATAGGGTAGTAGACTCAGGACCAGTGGCCGCAGTGACTGGGGCTCGGGGGTGGAAGTGGTGGGGTTTAAGTTCGTGCTAGGGATCCTAGAATAACAGCTAGCCCGGCTATAAAAATACACACGGTGGATCAGGCACCATCCAGTTGTCCTCGTGAGCGAAAACCAAATACAGCCACAGGAGAGAACCAAATCTATTGACAGATACCATTCCAGGACTGGTAGTTTGATGCGCCGGCTGACGTTACTGCAGAGTATCATTGCCTCTTCAGCATAGACGCAGAATGAGGATAACAGGAACTTGAAGCATCGGTTTAAATATAGGCGGTGGAGCCTGAACCAAAATGGCTTGCGAATGTAGCGCGCAACGACCGTGACAGTCGGTGTCAAAACATGTCAGTGCCAGTGGTCAGTGTTGCTGTCATCACGCCACCATGTGCGCTCAAAGCACGTGACTAATTGATGTACAGCATATACTCCCGAGATGGGAACTTTGGTATACATTCGTTCTTTCCCTCCTATTGTGACCTCGGTTAGATTTATCACTCAACTGCTGTGGTAGCTGTGACCCAGATGCCACAGATAGGAAAGTACACTTTGGCTTTCGAGTCACGATGAAACTCCTGATGAAACTTGCCGTCGACGTAGTATCATATCAGTATTACAATAAAGAGCATTGAAAGAGAAGGAGAGGAAAATCTGTAATTCGGATCAATGACATACATGTCAGTTAGTAATCGTAACGAAACATAGGGTACAAACACGTCTAATCTTCCACTGGTACCGGATTCGTCAACTGACTATGATAACGAAACGAAACCCCAGATAGCGTGATATATACTTCATAAAACACGTCTCTGTTCACAGAGATATTGGTATCATGACGAATCAAGTCGTTAAGCCCCAGAGGACTTTCAATTCTGGGGACAAAATAATCGAAATATCTGCCATTACCCGAGAAGCTAAAGAAGTCGAGTGCAGGGAGAAAAACGCGCGCAATCGAAGTGATTTCTTGGCGCGTTAGGTCTGGGTGAGGATCCCCAGGCTCGAACTCGATGATAAGTGTTTCGAGCTTCGCGCATGTGGACAGGGCGGTGACCATCGCCCCGGGTGAAATGTATCCGGAATCCGGTATCTTCTCCAGTCGAAGATGGACGAGATCATTCATGGTCAAAAGGAGCTTGGGTACTTGTGGAAATGGGATTCCCCTCAGCCAAAATGTTTCGAGACATGGGGCCGATCCACCAAGAAATTCCCCGGGAAGGACAGGCGCGGTTTCATCGTCCGCCCAAAGCCGAAGATGTTTCAGCGTTGGAAATGTCTCCTGCATCATTTCCACCATCCTCTCTAAGAGAGAGCTCGATATATCTTGGAGGTGAATCCATTGCACGCGGTCGCGTTGCTCGATAGCAGTAATGACTTGGTTCCCATCCTCGTGGCTGGGAGTGGAGCACTGCTGCGTTTGCGAACTACAACAGTTGCATACCATGATAGGCATAGCAGGAGGCAGGAAATCGAGCAGCTCCCTGACGCGCGTTCGAGGCCTGCAGAGAAATTGGAGGTCCAACCGGCGCAGTGAAGCAAAGACGATTTGTCTCCATCTTTGACAGACGTGAACTAGTGAAACCCATATCCATGGACAATGGGTGGAATCAGTCCGGTAGAAGTCGAAAATGTCTAGGAGAACATCGTCGGGGAGCATGTCAAATGACACACGACCTGTACAGTACCCGAGGTCAGCGGTCGTCGCGGAAACTGCGCAAATGACATACCTCGACCTCTCCGTTTGATTAGACCCTTCCTAGGAGAAAATTGTTTCGCAATTTTTAGGATCAGCTGGGGCCGGGGCAACATATGAAGGATGGGCTTTTGATTCTGCCTATAAAAGAGCTGATTACCCTACTATAGCAATGTAGTAATTAAACTTCTAGACATACTGTTGGGAAGTCATCTAGTACGAGAATTGGGTAGTCGACTTGAAGCCAATGGGTCTCGATAGTGGGGTGTTCAAGTGGTTGTAGTGAAAGTCGTGTTCGTGATCCTATCATGACTCAGTTAAGTCTGTTAAATAGTATAGACGATCAGATCAATCAGATACCATTTCGAGACCGGCAGTTGAATGCGCCGGTCGGCGTAGATAAATGCTGAGGTGTGTTGTTTCCTCTGCATAGGTAAAATAAAAGCGACATGAAGGAATAGATGGTTGACCCTCGACTCGGACAAGACCAGTTTCAAGTTGTGCATGTGGAGGACAACCGTTGAACGTTGAACCAGCGTCAGCGATTGCTGACACGGCATGTGCCAGTGGCTTTCGAATGGCGCTTGCCGAAGGACGTGTAATTTTGTGGCGCTTTTCAGATTACATAAACAAAATCAATTTCGATATTCATGTTCGCAACAAGGCCTGGTTTTGGTGAAACTGTCTCTCGCTCGCTCATCCTGCAAGACACGACAGCTCCAAGCTCGTGAATTAATACTGAGAGAGGGAGAGGGGAGATATCTCCAACGTGGATCGATGATTACGCATTTTCAAGTTCCGTTACTAGGAATTGTACAACAAAAGGCAAGACAGAAGGCTAATAGTATAGTAGACAATCAAACGTAGGATAGGACACGAACCATGCTCACTCCTCCACTGGTACCGGATCTATCAAATGGACGTCCCTGTAATGAAATGAAATCCCAGACGGAGTGAGAAGTGCTTCGCAATGCACGCGTTTATTCATGTTAAAATTGCCTTCTAGCATGAGAAAGGATTTTCGATTCTAGAAATGAAATTATGAAAATATTTGCCATGGCCTTCGAAGACAAAATTGTTAAGAGCAGGGAGAGAAATGAGTGTAAGTGAAGCGATTTCTTGGCTGGTTAGGTCTGGGTAAGGATTCCCGAGGAAATCGATGGTAATCGTTTCAAGCTTCGTGCACGTGGACAGGGCGGTGATCATTGCCTCAGGCGAAAAGTACCCGGAATCCGGTATCTTCTCCAATAGCAGATGGACAAGGTCTCTGGTAGACGAAAGAAGCCGGGGTACATCAGGAAATGGGATCCCTCTCAGCCAGAACCTATCGAGACATGGGGCTGATCCACCCAAGAATTCCTTGCGAAGAACAGGCGCAGTATCATCACCCGCCCAAAGTAGGACATACTCCAGCGTCGGATACGTCTCCTGCATCGTTGTCGCCAACTTCTCCAAGAGAGAGTTCGGTAGATCTTCAAGGTCAATGAGGTACACGTCGTCACGTTGCTCGAGCGCCGCGATGACTTGGCTCACATCCTCGATGCTAGGAGTGGAGCACGGCGGTGGTGTACCAAAATAATTGCGTATCATGATAGGTATAGAGGGGGGCAGGAACTCGAGTAGCTCCCTCACGCGAGTACGGGGCGTGCAGACAAATTGGAGTTCCAACCGGAACGGTGAAGCAAAGATAATTTGTCTCCATCTCCGACAGACGTGGACTAGGGTGTGCCATCTCCATGGATAGCAACAGGACTTGCAATCAATCCCGTATAAATCAAATATCTCAAAGAGAACATCGTCGGGGAGCATGTCGAATGTCACACGCCCTGCAACGTACCCGACGTCAGCGGTTGTCGCGGAACCTACATAAATGACGTACTTCGACCTTGTCTCTCGATCAACCCTTTCCTAGGGAAGAATCGTTCCGCGATTCTAAGGATCAGCAGGGAAAACATATGGAGGATACGTTTTCGGTGAAGCCTATGTAAGAGTCAATTACCCTACTGTGGCAATCCGGCGACTGAATGTCCTGAACATACAGGTGCAAAGGCATCGAAGAGAATTGAGTAATAGACTTGGGGCCAGTAGTCTCGAAGGCAAGGATAGTGGGGCTTAAGAGGTTGTCGTAAATTCGTGCTCTGCTTAACCTAGCTGTTAAGTACGCAGGACGGATCAGGTACACAGTGGCACTCAAGTGGCACCCCCCTTCCAGATTCCAGATGGCCCCGTGAACGATAACCAAACATAATCACAGAACCAAATAAAAGACACCAATCCAGAACTAGCTTTTAAATGCATCAGATGTTATCGATGAGGTGTGCAGACATGACTGAAAATCGTGACGCAAGAATTCCAGGAGCAGCACGCATGCAGCTAGACCATGCTAGCATAGGAGTGTTCTTCCAATGGAGGCGTCGTCTGAAAGGCTGACTCGGAGTCGGGAGTCGGATAAGGGTGGCGAGAAGGAAGGGAGAAGACACGTAGCTCCACGTTACAGTAACAGTCAAATACCCGGTACATACGGCACAACATGCACGACCCGAGAGAGAGTTTTGAGCCGGAATATCCGGACCGGGACTGGGAAAGCGTTGTACTTAGCTTAGGGTCTCTTATCCCATGTCTTTGCGACCCAGCCTATATGCAGCATGAAGCTCGTTCATCTAGAACGTCGCTCCGTCGACAATGAGATCATCGTTTCACAATCCGTCATCACCGCCCTTTTCCGTCGCTTCGCCGGCCCCCAACCAACTACCCCCCAAACAGCACAGGCCCTCGATCCGACAGCCGCTTATCACGAACGAGCCAAGGGAATCCAGCTCACGGACATGACAGATCCCCAGCCTTCTCCTACCGGCAAGTCACACTTTATAACTCATCGCCACTGTTTTGCCTCCCTCGCCGCCCTCGAGTGGCACTACGAATTTTCCTCCGTCGTCGGTCGTAAAGAAGCTGCAGAGATAGCAACGCAGTTTGTTCGTTTCGGCCTCATCACCCTTGTCAGCGACAAGCGCGAGATCAACGATTCCGCCATCATCTTCACCGTTCGTGGTTCCGCGCCTGGTGGAAACTCTCCCGTTAGTGTACGTGGCGTTCATCTGTCACTCTTCCATTCACGAACTAAACTTTCTGACGCTTTCTCTTCTTCCTGTGTATCTTTAGCAAGCGGGCGAATATGAATTCCGATGCACAACCAAGTCGATCTACAAGATTACGGATGAAGGCATGCGAACGGCACGCTGGGACGTTCGAACAGTCGGCAGCAAGGACTCGTCCACCATCTCGATGGCAAACCTCAGTACTACCGAGCGTTCTTCTACCGAGCGTTCTTCCTTTGATAGGGATGGCGGCACCCCTAAAGGCATCTCGTCCAGGCTCTGATGCCAAGATTCATAGGCGGATACAGTACTCAGGGGCATGTATTGTTCTTTGTCTTACTTTCCTTCTTGTCGGACTTTCCCTTTTGTCCTTGTTCTTTTGGAACCCTCTACCACTGTACTGCAGTACACATCATGTCGATGACAAGCTTCTGTCCGTGCTTCGGCTCGGGCACTCACGAGGCGCGCTCCCTTGCCTACAGCACAGGACTTTAGCTTGTCTCCTCCTTTCCATAATGATGGCACATGGGACCGCTGCCTCGGGCGCGAATTGTTGGCCTCGCTCCGAAGCCGTTTATCTATACTGTATCTATATGATGTCAAGAACCTGGAACCTGAGAAGCTAAAATAAAATACTATTGTCTGAGCAGAAGACGACTCGGATGAGTATCTAATTGACATCGACTTGGATATGTCCGAAACAATCAACTTTTCAACTCGTTGGGTTCAGGTAAAGAAGACGGACGATTCCCTATTCCCATTATTTCTTTCTACAGTTAAGCAGGAGATTACGCCCTATTCCAGTTACGCATCGTGCGAGATATTCCTCGCACCAGCCATGTCCGCTAACAATGGAGAGGAACGCACTAGACAAGACATCATCGACCACGCGGAAACCGCATACATTTCATGCGTCCTTGTTTCTGCTCAGTTAGAACCGTGCAAAGTTAGGCCCGATGTCGGCGATATGGCGTTCCACGTAAAACAGGAGTACAATATGTGAACAGGCCAGCCGCGAAAGCATTCTGTGATAGAGTTCCGAGCTTTGCAATGTGGCGCGTGGGCACATGAAGCATGCTACGTGCACAAGATGGACGACATTTTTTTCCCTTTGTAGTAGAAGGGGGCTAAGGGGAAAGATGTGAAGCGCACAATCGTTTTCACCCTTGTCTTCCGTTTGTATGTGGCCAATGGGGTAACCAGATACGGCATTCCAGATCGGTGGACGAGGCAATAAGATTTTTACGTGGTTTATACTGTACTCGAGAAGCCTTGATCCGGTGAAGTGAACTTTTGCGGACTGTGATAGGGTCGCAACTATGTGCCTGAAGGGCCGCAATGAGCGCCGCAGGCCTGTGAGTGAGGGTTATGCACGAGAGAACGTCGTGATATATGGCTCATGTTCCTACCGAGGCTTAAATCTTCACAACACGCGCGCCCTTCACGCGCCCTCTAGAGATGAAGGACTTTTCCTCCCTAGAGCCGCAGGCTATGGGGCGAGATACGGGTGCTGTACAGTAAGCGCGTATAAGCCACGAGGCAAAAGAAAGGAACGAGGGGGACCTAGCAGAACACGGCAGGATCCGTGATGATCGGTTCAAATAAAGTTGTTGTTCGCTAACTTCGCCTATTGGCTCGCTCGCCGTCCCTGGTGTGCAGTGTTATTCCTGGATGCTCTCTGCGATGTCAGGGAACATCCAGTGGAAGACAAAAGAAGAAAAAGAACGGGGATGATATGTGAGCAAGCAAGAAAGTGAAAAGTGAAGATGACGCCGTGATTCATTCAGATCTGCCACGTGGATGAGGCAAGTTGAACACGTTTTCCCGTTTCGGTTCTTTTCGTGTTCGGGGTGTGTCCCCCTGCCTCGCTCTTTCCATTCAATAAGAGGTTCGCAATCGGGGCCGACTGCAACCCATCTCACGCTCCTACCATGCTTCCCCTCTTTATCTTTGCCCTCCCCCCCTTTTTCACCCTCCTCCCCTCCGTCGCCGCCCACGGCTACGTCGAAAAAGTTGTCATAGATGGCACGACCTACACTGGCAACGTCCCCAATGCACAGCCCTCAGATAGTCCCATCCGCCAGATATCCGATATCAGCCCCGTAAAGGGCTCGAGTAATCCCTCATTAAATTGTGGTCTGAACGCCCAGCTAGCCACTATGGTCGTACCTGCCAATCCTGGTTCGGTCGTGGAGTTCTACTGGGGAGATCCTGGTGGGGAAAACGTGTGTTTTTCGTGTTTTCCCCAAGCTGCCCCTTTTATCTGACGCGTCTTTTTTTCCCTTCCATAGTGGCCACATAACACTGGTCCGATTATGACTTATATGGGTGCATGTGACACCTCGACCTGCGACAAGTTCAATGGCTCAACGGCCAAGTGGTTTAAAATTGACCAGATTGGCAGAAAGTCGGACGGGGCCACTTGGTACCAGCAGGACATTAGTGCGTATCATTCTCCTCTCTCTTCCAGTTGCAAACTTATCAACACGCGAAAACACGACACACAGTGAACGGCAGTCCCGCCTCTGTGACACTCCCGACCCAAGTAGCTCCAGGAGACTACCTAGTCCGTCACGAGATCATCGCCCTCCACCTAGCCACGACACTCGGCGGAGCCGAGTTCTATCCATCCTGCACGCAACTCCGCGTCGGTGGTTCCCAAACGGGTACCCCCAACCAAACCGTCTCCTTTCCGGGCGCATACAATGACAACGACCCAGGCATCTACGATCCGAACATATACACAGATGGAGCGCCATACACTTTCCCCGGTGGACCCGTGTCGAATCTCGCCTCGCCCGCGGATATGACTGGCCAGCTGTCCGGGAATAGCTCGTCGTCGTCTCCAGCGGGAAACTCCTCCCCATCGCCCAATGGCAAGCCGACGTCCACGAATGGAGCTGGTTCTGGTTCTGGAGCACAGCCGACGGGGAAAGCGCAATCGCATTTGAGCCAGGTTTGCAAACTCCAGAAGCGCAATGCACCGCTTTCGCGGCGTGACACGGGCATCGCGCAACATAAGCGCCACATGAGCTTCATGCGTGCCATCCGTGACGTATTCTATCATTCCTGATCGCGTGCTGGCTTTTCTTTGTTGTTCACGCACGATATTGATGTTACTCACGTGTTTGATTTACGACCTGAAATCGTTTTCTCCTCTCTTTCCCTCCGTCACCGTGTATCATCACACCTTCCCGGGCCACGAATATTGCGTATATAACTAACCAAACTCTGCTGTACAAGTATATATCCCTCCCCCATACCGCTCTAGCTGACCGTGTCATAGACTCATTGTAGATCATGTAACCGCTTATTAAACTAAGTATCAATTTATGAGCACAAATCACGCAGATGGTGGAGGTTTGATGGGCACCGAAGTGAGATAGCCCTCACGGCGAACACGCACTCCCCCTAAAGGCATGGCCACGGGATGCACAGTACATGCTGTGTTAGCATTGCATATTCGATCGTTCGCCTTGTGCACTGCACATGAGGTCTTTCCTACAGTCCAACTGAGATTGGAAGGTGGGACGCACCCTCAAAAACTCACCAAGTTAACTCAAAATAGGCGGTCCCAGGCCGGCCTAGCTTCACTCCGTTCGTTCCGATGCGATGTCGAACACCGCTACGGCGTTACGACTCGTCCAGATACTGTAGGCGTTCGAGTCCCAGTCCATCCATGGGTAGTTCTCGCTCAGCATGGATCGGGCTCGGAGCGGCGTTACGAACTGAGAAGCGGAAGATGCGTTATTTGGTTTCAGAAGTCTGTGGTGAAGAGGAGGTGGGGAGAACGTGCGGATTGTGTGCGCACTTTGCACTTGGTATTATTGGGCGTAGGCGTGTATATGGGAATGACGGTCCTATACTTCTCTGGGAGCAGGATTTGCTACCGTTTCGGATCAGTCTGTCATGAGACAGGAAGGCTCATCACTGCCAACCGTAAGGGCTTACTATATTAAGTAAAAACATGAGGATGAGGCATGGATCATTTACATTGCTGGAAAGAGGCGCAGTCTATATATTTACTCACGCCAGTGAGCAATCCGCTAACAACCGCTGTCCCTCTCCCCGCACACTGAATCTTTATCGACGAGCTTTCAGCAGTATGTCAAAGAACTTCATCCGCCGCATTGATCAAGTAACTAACGAGGTCTCGAATAGCCCTGCTCAGACCCGAACTGGACATCAAGTCTCCACACCTTACCCCTTCACCGCCCTCGCCCCTCCATCGTTTCCTGGCCTCCCCTGCACATCGACCTTAATGGATTTCCGTTCAGAAGACTCGCCGACGTACCAGGCAGACGAACCCTCTACAAGTTGCTATGCTAGCATGGATATACGCAGACGATGTCGATGTATGTCATTTGCGCAATTTCCCGCAACTGCCGACTAGCGCTGACCGCACGATGTGATGTAGGGGAGCTAATAGGGCAGCTAATAATAACAATCAACATGCTCCCCGATGATGTCTTACTTGAAACATTCGATTTTTATGTGATTGAAGATTTCGGTCTACGTGAAAGACACAGAATAGAGGGGTGGAAAACGCTGGCACACGTGTGTCGACGCTGGAGAACTGTCGTTTTTCAATCACCACTTCGCCTCAATCTGCGACTCTTTTGTACACCCAAAACACGTGCGAGGGACACCCTGGACATCTGGCCGCCTTTGCCTCTCATCATTCAAGACTCCTATGGTATTCCCAAGCACTGGAACGATGCATCAAGTGTGGATAACATCATCGCTGCACTCGAGCACAACGATCGCGTGTGTCAAATCGGACTCAGATATTTTACAAGCTCACAATTGGGATGTATCACGGATTCGGCAGCAATTCATAAGCCATTCCCGGAGCTGACACATCTACGGCTCCGCATAGACGATGGACCGGGGCCAATACTTCCCGATTCGTTCTTGGGCGTAACCGCGCCACGTCTTCGATCACTTGAATTGTCTGGCGTTTCATTTCCGGGATTACCCAAGCTACTTTTGTCCACCACTCACCTCGTCCATCTTGACCTTTATCGTATCCCTCGTTCCGGGTACATTCCACCCGAGGCGATGACCACCACCCTCTCTGCGTTGACCAGCCTTGAGTCACTTAGCCTTCGGTTTCGATACCCACGACCTCGACCTCCCCTAGAAAGCCGACGTCCGCCTCCACTGACACGCTCTATCCTCCCCAGTCTCACCAAAATTGAATTCAAAGGGGCCAGCGAATATTTGGAGGAGATCTTGGCCCGGATCGATGCCCCGAGACTCAACAAACTGGATATAACCTTCTTTAATCGAATCATATTCGACACACCACAACTCTTCCAGTTCATCAGTCGAAGACAAACGCTGAGGGCACCGGAAATGGGTTATATCGCATTTAATTCTCAGGGCGTTATTGTTGAATTCCCATCACAGACATCTGACGGCGATATACTCAGCGTGGAAATCCGATGCACGGCGTCAGAATGGCGGCTTTCATCCCTTAAGCAGGTCTGCACCTCGTCCTTGCCTCCCGTTTCCACGTTGGAAGACCTCTACATATTCGAGGATCGAGAATACCCACCACGTTGGCAAGACGATGTCGATAACACGCTATGGTTGGAACTTTTACATCCGTTTGCTGCTGTGAAGAATCTCCACCTATCAGAGGGATTGGTGCCCCGTATTGCGCCCGCCCTGCAAGAACTTGTCGAGGGAAGAACGGCAGAAGTTTTGCTCACCCTAGAGTATATTTTCTTGGAGGGTTTTCAGTCGTCGGGACCCCTCCATGAGGGCATAGAAACGTTCGTTGCCGCACGACGGCTCACTAGTCACCCTGTAACAGTTTCTCGCTGGGACAGGAAGAGGCGTGGGTGATCTATGATTGGTAATTACCCTTCACTTTCTGTTTCGTTAACGTTTCTTGTGTCTCCTTACCACCACGATTTTCCTTTGCACTCGTATTTTCATATCATGATCACTATGATTGATATCCGTCGTCTAATTACATGTGTCAGATGGAGGCGACGTGGTCACTGATCTGGAATTAGATCATCTTGATCGTGTACTCAAATGACCGTCTGCCGACCCAACAATTGAAGTATTCGTCAGAGTGAGAGTCGGAGAAGCGACAGGCCCAACAGTGCCAGAGGGACCAGCCCGGGCCAGCCTGAGGTTGAACACATTCTTAGTTGGTCGCAACTCATTTCACTTCACTTCCCGCCATGCTCCTCCCTTTATTTTTGCCATCTCACACCTCCCTTCTGCCACTAGCCACGGCCATTTCCCTGGGCATACAGTATCACAAAAGTCATCATAGACGGAACGACCTACTCTCAACATCTCCAGTTGAACGCGATGCCCTCAAATATTCCACTCTAATCTGATATCGGCGCCCTGAAGACAACAGATAACCCTTCTTGAATTGCGGGCTGAACGCCTAGCTGGCTACCATGGACGTACCCGCCAACCCAGGCTCGGTGATGGGTTTTTACTGGAGAAACGCTGGTGGGGAAAACGTGAGTTTTTTTTACTTTTGCGTTCTCCCCCAGTCCTTACTTCTCCTAAGCTGCTCCTGCCTGACGTGTTTCTTTTCAATCTTTCTGTAGTGGCCGCAACACAGCGTCCGCTTATGGCTTAAATCAGTGCATGAGACACCTGCGTCAAGCTCAACGGCACGACCGCCAAGTGGTTCAAAATCGACCAGATCAGCAACAAGTCGGACGGGACTACTTCGTGCTAGCAGGTTCGCAGTAGCAGGACGCCAGTATGTATCATTCTCCTCTCTCCCGGCTGTACTCACATGCTGCTTCAGTATCGACTTGTAAACGAGACACACAGTGAGCGGCAAACCGCGTCGTCGGCTCGCAGACGGGCACGAGAGGTTCTATACCATATGGGCCCAAAAGCATTCACAATGAAGAATTTTCGAAACCTTTCCCTCACTAACAGAGGATGCCTTGGGACATTGGTCTGCACTAACATACTTCTTGACTTACCCAAGCGTCGCTCCAACGGACGCTCAAGAAGCTAAGTCTTCATCAGAATGCCGCCAACCGTAAAAGGGTTTACAATGTTACAGTAAAAACATGAGGATGAGGCATGGATCATTACTGTACCAACCGTCCTTCTCCCGCACGCTGAATCATTATCGACGAGCTTTCAGCATCCCCTTACAGTACTGCCACGCTCGGAACACTGAACACCGCGTCGGAGCGCCCGGCCCGCCCTCACGCGGCCGTGTTGACGTTCTTTTCTTTTCTTTTTCTCTTTTTATCTCGCGCCCCCTTCACCGCCTCGTGCTCGACAACAAGGCAGCTTCGACACAAGACGAAACGACCTACGCGTTCCAATCACATTCCTTCCCGCTCTCACTGCCCTTTTGCTTTCATATCTCCTTTCTTTTATAGCTCTCGTTTTGCACTCTCGGACAACATCTTACCTACACAAAGCTGCTACCATGCGGCAACCGTACGCTCTCCTTTTACCTCCTTTTAGTCTTCCCTTTATGTGCTTACTCTGTCCTATTCAATCCTCATCACCGGCACCACCGAGGTCGCCGCTATTATACAAAGATCTAGACATAGCGCGCATGTACTTAAGCTAGCCCTCCTTCTCGTCGAAGAGGGCATGGTCATTAGCGTCATCAGCATCATTTTCCAATCCAAGAGTTCTCTATTTCCTCTTTCACTCCCTTGCGTGTTTCCCTCTTCTCGGCGATCGCCCGTGGAACTGCTGTCCACGTGAACGTGAACGATCTCGTACTTTATCCTCCTCACTCATTCACTCATTTCCCTACTTTGGACAACACTTTCACCCTCGGAGCAACTATCTTAGTTTTAGTATGTCAAAGGAACTACATTCGCCACATTGATCAAATAACTAACAAGGTCTTAAATAGCCCTGCTCAGAACCGAACTGGACATCAAATCTCCATACCTTACCCCTCCACCGCCCCCGACCCTCCATCGCTTCCTAGCCGCCCTGGTCCATCGATCTTAATGGGTGGCCGTTCAGAAGGCTCGTTGACGGTAGACAATTATCCACGTCGCTGGATTAGAAGTGATAAACGCAGCCGACTTCGACGTATGTCATTTCAGCAATATCACGCGACGACTGCTGAGTGACGATGCGACATAGGCCAGCTGATAATATTCTACATGCTCCCCGATGATGTCCTATTAGAAATATTTGATTTTTATGTGGATGAAGATATGGGTGAAGATTTCGAACCACAAAGAATACAGGGGTGGATAACACTGGCACACGTGTGTCGGCGCTGGAGAAGTGTCGTTTTCCAATCACCACGTCGCCTTAATCTGCGACTCCTTTGTACACCCAAAACACCTGCGAGGGACCTGGACATCTGGCCGCCTTTCCCTCTCATCATTAGCAGTGGCAACTTCGATGACGAACCACCAGAGATGGACAACATCATCGCTGCACTCGAGCACAACAGTCGCGTCTGTCAAATCGATCTCGATGGCCTTTTTAGTTCAGAATTAGAATCTGTCACGGATTCGGCAGCAATCCTTAAGCCTTTCCCAGAGTTGACACTTCTCCGGCTCGGGATGGATTTAGAAGATGAAGACGTAGACGATGAATACGATGGACTGGAGCTAATACTTCCCGATTCGTTCTTAGACGGAACCGCACCTCGTCTGCGATCACTTAAATTGTCTGACGTTCCATTTCCGGGATTACCCAAACTACTTTTGTCCGCCACTCACCTCGTCTATCTTGACCTTCTCAATATTTCCCATTCTGGGTACATTCCACCCGAGGCGATGGCCACCAGCCTCTCTGCGTTGATCAGCCTCGAGTTCCTTCGCCTTCATTTTCGATACCCACCTCACCCTGACCTGGAAATTCGACGTCCGCCTCCGCCTCCACTGACGCGCTCTATCCTCCCCAGTCTCACCAGGGTTTGGTTCAAAGGGGCCAGCGAATATTTGGAGGAGATCTTGGCCCGGATCGATGCCCCTCAACTCAACGAATTGCATATAACCTTCTTCGATGAAATCCTATTCGACACACCACAACTCTTCCAGTTCATCAGTCGAAGGCCAACGCTAAGGGCACCGGAAATAGGCCGTATCGAATTTAGTTATAAGGCCATTATTGTCAAATTCCTAGGACGCCCATCCAACTACGGAATACTCAGCGTGCAAGTCTCATGCACGGCATCAGAATGGCAGCTTTCATCCCTTGAGCAGGTCCTTGCCTCGTTCTTGCCTCCCCTTTCAACGTTGGCAGACCTCTACATAGATCATGATGAGCATCCATATCGGCAACCACGTTGGCAAGATGATGTTGAAAACGCGCAATGGCTGGATCTTCTACGTTCATTTGTTGCTGTGAAGAATCTCTACTTATCGGCGGAATTTAAGCCCCGTATTGCGCCCGCCCTGCAAGAACTTGTCGGGGGAAGTACGACGGAAGTTTTGCCCACCTTGGAGAATATTTTCGTGGAGGCTTTTTGGCCGTACGGGTCGAGATCCCTCCATGAGGGCATAGAAAAGTTCGTTGCCGCACGACGGCTCACTAATCATACTGTAGCAGTCTCTCGCTGGGACAGGGATCCACGGTCCTGGCCAATGGACTGGTCGATCTATTTTTGGGATTGGTAATTACCCTTCACTTTCTGTTTCGTTGACGTTTCTTGTTGTTTCCTTACCGCGATTTCCTTTTGCACTCGTATATTTTTTGACATCATGATCACTGCGATTGCATCAGGAAAAACGTCTTTTGCTAGCGAGTGCTAGCGAGTACTAGCGAGGGATAATTTGGAATGGACTTATTATCAAAAGAGGGTTTTCCTGATGTGATATCCGTCGTTTGATTACATGTATCGGATGGAGGCGACGCCGACGTAGCTACTGATCTGGAATTAGGTCATCTTGATCATGTACTCAAATGACCGCCTGCGGACCCAACAATTGAAGTATTTGTTAGAGTGAGAGTCGGAGAAGCGACAGGCGCGAGAGTGCCAGCGGGACCGAGCCAGGTTGAACGCTGAACACGTTGGTCGCAACTCATTTCACTCCACCTCCCGCCATGTTCCTCACTTTATTTTTGCCATCTCATACCTTCTCTCACACCTCCCTTCTGCCACCGGCCGCGGCCATGTCCCTGGGTATATCACAAAAGTCATCATAGATGGAACGACCTACTCTCCCGACGTCTCCAGTTGAACGTGATGCCCTCAGATAGTCCGATATAGGCGCCGTGAAGAGCACGGATAACTATTCTTGAATTGCGGCCTGAACGCCTAGCCACTATGGACGTACCCGCCAACTCGGGCTCGGTGATGTAGTTTTACTGGAGGAATCCCGGTAGGGAAAACGTGAGTTTTCTACTTTCTGCGTTCTTCCCCAGTCCCTACTTTTCCAAAGCTGCACCTTTTGCCTCACGCGTTTCTTTTTTCTATTTCTATAGTGGCCGCAAATACAGTTCCGCTTATGGCTTAAATCGATCAATGCATGAGACACCTGCGACAAGCTCAACGGCACGACCGTCATGTGGTTCAAAATCGACCGGATAAGCAAGAAGTCTGACGGGGCTACTTTGAGCGATGCCGTGCCTGATTTGTGGTTGAGACGTGTCTGCGGTACGCGGTGCTTCACACCAAGTGGACTACCGCGGCCGCCACCGCCGAGCGTGGCATCCGTCGGTGAGAGCAGTACAGCAACGTTACCATTTGAGCCTCCTCTTGTGTCAGAATGTCCGCCTTTGATCGACGCGACCGCGCACCGACTTGACTAAATGGGGGACTCGAAATATCAATCGATCGGGATTCGACATGGAGGCAGTGCCTGCAAGTGCCGAACTTGACTGGGTGGGAGCACCTGCTTGCCGGGCTCGACACGGCACTGGTGCGGGTGTGCCTCGCGAAGATGCGATCACGCCGTTTGTAGTATGCGGTGGTTTTAATTGGTGACCTGAGCCTCAGGCCTCAGGACTCGGACAGTGCCAGTGCTTGCACGCATACTGGGTTGGACGTTCACTTGGATGAACATGATGACGGTTGGATTTGGTTCGGCTTGAGAGTTTGGGAAGTGAAAGGAGGGTGTTCGCCCCTCCTCCTCGACCCCAGAGGCGCGAAAGGTGCATCACGAGTTGCTGCACGACCGCGGGAGCCCCTGCATCGCCTGAATCCATCAGACCGGCCTCAAATCGCTTTCGCTTGGACCCTCATAGGCCTCATCCATTCGATCTCCGCCTCGGCCTTCACCGACCCCTCTTCTCGGTGATTTTGATTTTAGCGTTGTCAGCGAATTTTTGAAGACTTTGCGGTTTGCATCGATACCCCCCGACTCGATTTCCTGAATATAACATTCGATGATGAAGCCATTTTCGATACCTCGAAACTTGTCCAATTCATTAATCGCTCATAGTCATCGAGCTTCAAGTTGAAGGCTGGCAGAAGAGGTTACTAACCTCCAGGCGTACAAACGATATTTCCAGTCTGGGAATGGGGTAGTGCTCTTGCCCGCCATGTTTCTGTCCCTTGTGCTCATTCAAATGTCGAACGTCTTTTCATCGTACTGGTATGTCTTACCGCGGTATCGATCGATCATTTCGATTCATTTGGCAGACGTAAACGGATGTACATCCTGCCAGGCTTGTCTGGTGGCAAGAGCGGTGCGTATTCTTGCGGTTTTGAATCCTGCCCCAACTGATCCCGCAGAACAGCCAATTCCCACGACCGCAAGGCTTCTACTATGTATGCGTCAATCTGTTGAGTGTCTATGACAATGCCTCACTGTCTCCCTTTAGATGGGGATTTACGCGATGCTTGGCATCACGCAAGCATGCGCCAATTTCTTGAACGGTACTACCATTGCGTTCTTCATACACTCGGCTTCCAGGAGGCTTCATCACGTAGGCTCTCTTTTACTGAGTCTTTCTTCCACCTAACGTCCCGGAAGGATGCCATTAGCCGCGTCATGTACAGCCCAATGTCCTTTTTTGAGACTACAGTACGCACCGTCGAGTCTGCTGAATTCTACTCCTACTGACTATAAATTTAGCCGCTTGGCCGTATTATGGAACGATTTTTTAAAGACAGCGACACAATCGACAACGTGGTGGCTGGTAGTTCTCTTGACCGAGCCCTGTCATCCGTTCTGACCCCAGCTTCGTAGGTTCCTTCCGCATTTTCCTCGGCCTCTCATCTAGTATTATCGGAGCTTTCATCTCGATTTCAATCATCTTCCCACTGTTCCTCATCGTTGCTGCTATAGCACTTGTCTTTTATGCCATGACCACCGCTTTCTGTCGTGCAAGTGCAAGGGAGACAAAGGTACGCACTTCGCAAACATGAAGCTCTGAGGAGTTTACCGAGAGACACTCCCAGCGGCTCGATGCTATTCTGCGGTCGTCGTTATACTCCCATCTCTCCGATTCCTTGTCGGGAATTGCAACTATCCGCGCCTACATGGAAGAAGGTCATTTCTTGAAAGAGAACCGAGACCGGGTTGACATCGAGAATAGAGTATATTGGTTGACCGTCGCAAACCAGGTCTGTCCAAGTCGCTTCTCTTTATTCAAAAGACCTGCGCAAGCTCTTGGCTAAACCTTGAAGTAGCGATGGCTCGGCTTACGACTGGACTTTCTGGGAATCCTGCTGATTCTATTTGTGTCTTTCTTCGCCGTTGGCACCCGGTTTACTGTGTCTCCTGCGCAGACTGGCGTGGCCCTCTCGTGGATTCTCTCCGTATAGCTGGTAGGCATCAATGCATCCGTCATCCTACCATGCACTCAGCTAGTTCTGTTACAGGCGTTCGGTTTGATGGTGAGGTAGCTAGCGGAACTCGAGAACAACATGAATTCTGTTGAGCGTATTGTTTATTACGCCCAGGATCTTGATCAGGAACCACGTCAGGAAACTCCTGAAAGAAGACCTGGCGCGATTTGGCCCAGTAAGGGGAAGCTGGAGATCAAGGACGGGTTTTTGAAGTATCGTCCCGAGCTTCCCTTGATCCTGAAGGGCCTCAGTATGACCGTAAAAGGAGGCGGAAACATTGGGATTGTTGGGCAGCAGGTGGCTTTCCTTAATGCCTCATCTGCCGTTAAACTAGTGTCGTTACTTGTAGGACGGGTGCCGGCAAATCATCCATAGTGCTTGCTCTATTCCAAATCGTCGAGCTTGTGTCATGTTCAATTAGTATCGACGGCGTCGACATCTCAAAAATCGGGCTTGATGATGTTCCAAATGCCTCAGGATGCTACGCTTTGTACGTACAAGTTGCCTTAACCACATTGGTATTCTAATGTCTGCGTAGACTCAGGGACACTGCGGTTCAACCTTGATCCGCTCTGATTACACAACGATGCATGGCTCTCGGACGCACTGAAGCGTTCACACCTTGTCGAGGATACTAAGCGCATGTCCTACGCGACCAATGACGAGGAAGCTGGAATTGATGATGACGAAGATCAACGTAGAGCAGGGTCACCACCACCAAATGCTCGGCGATTGACATTAGACAGCCAAATCGAAATCGAGGGTTCTAATCTGTCTATCGGCCAGCGTTTTCTGGTTTACCTTGCGCGGGCGCTGGTCAAGGACAGCAAAATACTGATCCTAGACGAGGCTACTGCTTCTGTTGACCACGAGACGGATCGGAAGATACAAGACACTATCATGACCGAGTTCCGTGACCGCACTATCCTATGCATCGCCCGTATGTCTCCTACCTTCCTTCTCCATGGCAATGATTTCCCTGACAGCCGAAGCCATGACAGACCGGCTACGGACTGCCGTCTCGTACAATCGCATATGTGTTATGGACAACGGGAATATCGCTGAATTTGACGATCCGGAAGCTCTTCATGCGCAGAACGGAATTTTTCGGGCAATGTGCGGTCACTCTAATATTACGCTGGACGACATTCGCCTCGCGCGCATCGTGCGCTCGTTCAGAGACGAGCTAGCGATTTTATAATTTATTTTTGATGACTTATGATCGTCTCGCCACGGCCAGAATTTGGAATGAACTAAGATGACTAACTTATTCGTTCACATTATCTACTGTATACCCGGCAATAGAATCTGGGAGTGGGACAGGACATCCTACTTTTCTCTTGAATTCGAACTGACACTCTGCAAGATAGAATTTATATTACAGTAAAAGGCAAGTATGCGCGCACCCGCGGCTGCGGCGGCGCTGGGCACGCAGCTCGATCACAGTATAGATTTCCCACAGCACTAGTGGACTATAGAAGCCAAAATAATAATAATTCTGGGGCACTCAGCAAATACTTCAAAAGCATAAATGTGTCATGTCTCTGCATGCATTTGTTCTCAAGATATTTGACTTAGAGTTTTTGAGTGCCACACTGACTATTGTGCGTGAAATTCAAGCTCCGCCATTACTGCAAATAACAATAAATAACCCTGCGGCCTGCAAAATGGACCTCAAGTCCCCACACCTTACCGGCCTTACCCCCTTACCCTTTCACCCTTTCACCGCCCTCGCCCCTCCGTCGTTTCCTAGCCGCCTTGGCACATCGACCCTAATGGATTGCCGTTCAGAAGGCTCGTTGACGGTAGACAACTATGCACGTCCTAGCAGGGATATACGCAGCCGATGTCGACGTATGTATTTTGGGCAATATCACGCGACGGCTGCTGAGTGATGATGTGACATAGGCCAGCTGATAACATTTGACATGCTCCCCGATGATGTCTTACTAGAAATATCCAATTGCTACGTGGATAAAAGTTTCGGAAGAAAAGAGGCGTGGATAACGCTGACACACGTGTGTCGACGCTGGAGAAATATCGTTTTTCAATCACCACATCGACTCAATCTGCGACTCGTCTGTACACACAGAACACGTGCGAGGGACACCCTGGACATCTGGCCGCCCTTGCCTCTCATCATTAACGACCTCAAATACATCATCGATGAAGAACTAAGTGTGGATAACATCATCGGTGCACTCGAGCGCAACGATCGCGTGTGTCAAATCGACCTCGGTGGCCTTACAAGTTCACAAATGGGATATGTCATGGGTTTGGCAGCAATGCTCAAGCCATTCCCAGAGCTAACAGATCTGGTGCTCGGCGTGGAGGAATATGAAGGAACGGCAGGGCCAATACTTCCCGATTCGTTCTTGGGCGGAACCGCACCACGTCTGCGATCACTTGTCTTGGATAACGTTCCATTTCCGGGATTACCCAAGCTACTTTTGTCCGCCACTCACCTCGTCAAACTTGTCCTTTTTAATATTCCTGAATCCGGGTACATTCCACCCGAGGCGATGGCCACCAGCCTCTCTGCGTTAGCCAACCTCGAGTTCCTTCACCTTCATTTTGCAGACCCACCACCTCGCCCTGCCCTAGAAAGTCGACGTCCGCCTCCTCCGCTGACACGCTCTATCCTCCCCAGTCTCACAGAAATTCGATTTGGGGCCAGCGAATATTTCGAGGTGATTTTGGCCCGGATTGATGCCCCTCGACTCGACAAATTGCATATAACCTTCTTCAGTCACTTCATATTCGACACACCACAACTCTTCCAGTTTATCAGTCGAACACCAACGCTGAGGGCACCGGAAATGGGCCATATCGAATTTGATTCTATGTTCATTACTGTCAAGTTCCAATCACAGACATCTGGCTACAATGTACTCAGCGTGGGAATCCCATGCATGGGGTCACAATGGCAGCTTTCATTTTCATCCCTTGAGCAGGTCTGCACCTCGTCCTTGCCTCCCGTCTCCACGTTAGAAGACCTTTACATCTTCGAGACTCGATACCCACCACGTTGGCAAGACGATGTTGAAAACACGCCATGGCTGGATCTTTTACGTTCATTTGTTGCTGTGAAGAATTTCTATTTATCGGAGAAATTTGTGCCACGTATCGCGACCGCACTGCAAGAGCTTGTTGGGGGCCGAATAACGGAAGTGTTGCCCACCCTGGAGAATATATTCTTGGAGGGGCTTCAGCCGTCGGGACCTCTCCAGGAAGGCATAGAAAAGTTCGTTGCCGCACGGCAGCTCGCCAATCGTCCTGTAACAGTTTCTCGCTGGGACAGGGACTATAGGTTCTAAGGAGGTCGGTGATTGATAATTACCCTTCACATTCACATCTATCTGATTAACTGATTCTTGTTGTCTCCTTACAACCACGATTTTGCCTCGCTCACGTATTTTTCAAATAACTTACGACCATAATTGCTTTCCAAGTCCTTTCTAATTACTGTACATGTTTTGAATAGAGGCGACGACGACGTAGCCACTGATCTGGAATTTGACCATGTACTCAAACGACTGCCTGACTTTGCCTCATACCCAAAAACTGTCAGGTTCGGAAGCAGAGTGAAAGAAGCGACACGCACATGTTCCTTAGACTCGGCCCCGCTCCACCTCGCGTCGTGCTCCCCACTTTACCTTTGCCATCTCTCCGTCCCCTCCTCTCTCTCATTCCATCTGCCGCAGGCCATGGCTATGTCACTGCCTTTGTCATAAAAGTGGTCATAGGTCAATTGAACGCGACGGGTGCCCTCAGATCCGATATCGGCCCCGTGAAGGGCACGGACACCATCACACCAACCCATTCTTGAATTGCGGCCTGAACGCCCAGCTGGCAACCGTGGTCGTACCGGCCCAGTTGGACCCGGGGTCGGTGATGGTGTTTTACTGGAGAAATCTTGTTGGTGAAAACGTGAGTTTTTCACGTTCTCTGTCAGTTCTTACTTTTCCAAAGCTGCCCCTTTTGCCTGACGATTTTTTCTTGACTTTTTCCTGTAGCGGCCACCAACACAGGTCTGCTCATGACTCGAATGGGTGTAACGCACCTCGACCTGCGACGGGTTCAACGATCCCAACCGCCAAGATGTTCAAAGTCTAAATCAACCACATCGGCCACAAGTTGGACACTGCCCCAGGATGACTTGGTATGCGTGTCATCCTCATCTCTTTTGGCCGCACAAATTTTCAGCGCGTAAACTGGACAGAAAGTGGCAAACCCGACTCTGTCACGCTCCTGACGTAGGTACCTCTGGCTACTTGGTTGGCACGAGATCTTCGCCCTCACCCAGCCGTGACCGCAGTGCTGAGTTCAACCTGGCCCAGGCTTGTCTCGCTGGCACTCCGCACTCTCGGGCTTGTCGCTTCTCTAACTCTCACTCTAATGAATATGTACTTAAAGCGCAGCGTGATAAGGTAAGATCATCGCTAGACAATGGCGTTCAGTCGATCTATACGAGACTGTATTAGATATCACAAATTATCTAGACAATAGCGCTACGAGATAATCAGTAAGGTAATGTGTGATAAGATATCGATATGATACTCACTTCAGTCTCATATAGATCAACTGAAGTGATCCTCCGCTAACTAAGCTACTTGAATACACTGAGGAGCGTGCATTGGCCTCTTGTATGTACAATAGATTCTGTCCATTATTATCCTACGAATAAAATAATGTTTTATATGATTTTCTAGCATTGTCTGTGATCAGACTAAGTACGCGTAGACAGCGTCTCTTCTTATCTAATCTACATTTGATCCAAGCGCGGCTATTCGGACTTTCGAGTTCTGAGTCCCGGATTCATTGATCTGTTGATCCGGGCTCACGCGTGTCTCAACACAATCGTTGGGTCGGCAGGCGGTCATTTGAGTACATGATCAAGATGTTTTAATTTCGGATCAGTAGCTACGCCTCCGAGCCCATCCGACACATGTAAATGATGTAATCAGCCGACGGATATCAATCATAGTGATCTGATGTTAAAAGTGCGAAGGAAAATCATGGTGGTAAGGAGACAACAAGAAACGCTAACGAAACAGAAAATGAAGGGTAATTACCAATCATAGATCACCTGTCCCAGCGAGAAACTGTTACAGGGCGACTGGTAAGCCGTCGTGCGGCAACGAACTCTTCTATGCCCTCATAGAGGGGTCCCGACGGCTGGAAACCCTGCAAGAAAATATTCTCCAGGGTGGGCAAAACTTCTGCCGTTCTTTCCCCAACAAGTTTTTGCAGGGCGGGCGCAATACGGGGCCCAAATTCCTCCGATAAGTAGAGATTCTTCACAGCAACAAATGAACGTAAAGATTCCAGCCATAGCGTATTTTCGACATTGTCTTGCCAATCTGGTGGGTTTACTCGAACCTCGAAGATGTAGAGGTCTTCCAACGTGGAAACGGGAGGCAAGGACGGGGTGCAGACCTGCTCAAGGGATGAAAGCTGCCATTCTGACGGCGTGCACCGGATTTCCATGCTGATTAGTACTCCGTAGTCAGATTCCTGTGATGGGAAGTCGATAATAATGGCATTAGAACTAAATGCGATATGACCCTTTTCCAGTGCCCTCAGCGTTGGTCTTCGACTGATGAACTGGAAGAGTTGTGGTGTGTCGAATACAATCTGATTGAAGAAGATTATATGCAATTTGTCAAGTCGAGGGGCATCGATCCGGGCCAAGATCTCCTCCAAATATTCGCTCGCCCCTTTGAATAGAATTTTGGTGACTCTGGGGAGGATAGAGCGTGTCAGCGAAGGAGGCGGACGTCGGCGTTTTTGGGCAGGGCGAGGTCGTGGGTATCGAAATTTAAGGCGAAGGAACTCGAGGCTGGTCAACGCAGAGAGGACGGTGACCATCTCCTCGGGTGGGATGTACCCGGAACGGGGAATACGATAAAGGTCAAGATTGACGAGGTGAGTGGCGGACAAAAGGAGTTGGGGTAATCCCGGGAAGGGAATGCCAGACAATTTAAGTGATCGCAGACGTGGTGCGGTTCCGCCCAAGAACGAATCGGGAAGTATTGGCGCCGGTCGATCGTCTACAAATATGAGGAGGTGCAGATCCGTCAGCTCCGGGAATGACTTCTGCATTGCTGCCGAATCCGTGACATATTCCAATTTTGAACAACCGAGTCCGATTTGACAGATGCGATCGTTGTGCTCGAGTGCAGCGATGATGTTATCCACACTTGATGGTTCGTCGTCGGAGATGTCGTCAAAGTCGCGAATGATAAGAGGAAAGGGCGGCCAGATGTCCAGGGTGTCCCTCGCACGTGTTTTAGTCGTACAAAGGAGTTGCAGATTGAGGCGACGTGGTGATTGAAAAACGACACTTCTCCAGCGTCGACACACGTGTGCCAGCCTTATCCACTTCTCTATTCTTTGTTTTTTATATGGTTCGAAATGTCCACCCATATCTTCATCCACATAGAAATGAAAGATTTCTAGTAAGACTTCATCGGGGAGCATGTCGAGTATTATCAGCTGGTCTATGTCGCATCCGACGCATCGTCACTTAGCAGTCATCGCGTGATATTGCCCAAATGACATACGTCGACATCGGTTGTGTATATCCTTGCTAGTACAGCGATGTACAGAGTTGTCTACCGTCAATGAACCTTCTGAATGACAATCCATTAAGATCGATGTGCCAGGGCGGCTAGGAAACGATGGAGGGTTGAGGGTGGTGAAGGGGTAATTGAAGGCTATTGCGGCGAATGAATTTCTTTTGACTTACTACTACTGACTCGGAAAGCGTGCCGGAAAAAATGTATAGATAATCAATATGCATCAATGCATCAATGCATCAATCCTCATGTTATTATTTTTACTTAATATAGTAAACCCTAATGCCCCATACACAATGCTGTACTTGCTTCGCTCCGCCCGCAATATAACTGAATGTCATCGGACACCCTGTCACACTAGCCACTGGGTTTGGGTTCAGGGGTTGGGTTGCTCAGGCTCTATGGGGCCTTATTACGGTTGGCGGTGATGAAAACTTGTTGAGCACGTTGGGGCGACGGTCTGGCTGACCTCTAGAGGCCCCAGTCCGGGGCCAGTCGCCCCACACAGCACACAGTAACCCGGGCCGAGAATGTCTCTTGACAGACATGTACAGGTCCGAAACGGTTCCTTCTCTCTTCAGCACAGACTTCTGAAATCAAATAACGGATCTCGGCTCCGGGCTCGATCCCTGCTGAGCGAGAACTACACATGGATGGACTGGGACTCGAACGCATATCTGGACGAGGCGTAACGCCGTAATTCTGTTTGACGTCGTATCAGAACGAACGGAGTGAAGCTAGGGCCAGGTCCACCTATTTTTAGTTAGTGTGAGAGTTTTTAATGCTACTGTAGGAAAAACCTCATGGCAATGCACAAGGCCAAGGATCGAATATGCAACGCTGATGCAGCATGTACTACACCGTGCATCGCTTGGTTCGTAATGAACATCCCACGCTTTTGGGGTGCCGTGTGGGCTATCAAATTGACATGATCAAACCCTACGGGTATGATTGCAGTTGTAAGATTTTTCCGCCCAGCTTCACCTGTTCCCGTGGACGCGTCTTTCCGTTGAGCCCTGTCACCTGTGGGATGTGTAAGCAAAAAGACATCACAGGGGCTGAGCGCTAGCGCTGAGTTGGGTTTGTCGGCGAAAAGACACTGTTGAGCCGTAATCGCGCTGTGAACGTGATTAGAACACAGTAAATTTTTCGATGGCTATATGTATTCGGCCTCTCGCGATGTATATGCGAAGTTATGGCAAGATGGAGGCTCATCTGCACGAGTTGCAACCAATTTATGTCAATTTGCAATGCGGGCAGGTGCAGGATTTGTAAGCAAAAGACAGGAGGTTGAGCGATAAAAGCACATGCGAAGTTAGAGACAGGCCCGCATGTACTGCCATGTACGAGTTGCGGGCGATGAAGCTCATGCAATGTTTGCTGCACGACGCCCATGCCACACCGCGACAGCAACGCGTGACGCGTCTGGAGTTTGCAAACCTGATTCAATGGCGACTGCGCCGTCGGCTGCTCACCAGAACCAAATCCATTCGTGTACGGCGGCTTTGAATTCTTGATTCGCGGCGGTGAATGATGACATGAACGGACTGGGAACTTGGCAAAGTGAAGGGAGCTCCGGGGATGTATATGCTTAGATCGTAGTTTCCCGTGTCGTTGTCGTTGCATCACTTGCATGCGCCTGGGAAGCAGACGGTTTGGTTGAACGTCCCTGTGTTGAAACAGAAGCAGATTCAGTGAATTTCAGATGGTAAAACTAGTATTTCTGAAAAAAAGAAAAAAACTCTGACAGAAAACTTAAAGTTTCCCAGACCAAAAAAATTACATTTCTACATCTAGACAAGCTTAACAATGGTGGCAAGTACTCATTTGGCCCACTTGGCAACAGTCACCTCTTATCTCTTAAAGTGAGTACTTGCCATCATTGTTGAGCTTGTCTAGATGTAGAAATGTAATTTTTTTGGTCTTAGAAACTTTAAGTTTTCTGTCAAAGTTTCTTTTTCATTTAAGAAATACTTTACACCTATTTGCATAAAGTATGGCAGTGATCGGAAAAAATGATTGAATAAAGAGATAATTGTCTTAGTGAAAATTTGATACATGATAAGCCTACTAAGTCGGCTCTGACACCCACATGCTTACACCCATGGCTCCCCACTGTCATACATTCGCCAACACAACTGCCTGCCTCATCGTGCTCGAGCACCCCTGCAGGACAACAACAACCGGTGGTGCCACAGCCATACTTTACTCTCACATTAGACGAGAATCCCTTGGCGGAGTTCATGGAACTCCCAGAAGACATGGTCTACGCATATACCCAGGTCCACCACGCACGCCACTCCATCACCTCGGAAACCTTGGATTCAAACTCTTCACACGTCGACAGTTGCAGCACGATGAATTTGTTACTTTGTATAACAACATAATGTGCAGTATCTAGAAGTAACCTGCGTGAATAAAATAACCACAAGAGTTTGATAGCAGCGACCCTCACATCGCGACTGCACGTTGTGATGAAGGGGTAGGCAAACCTATGTAATACAACAAACGGAAATTTCACTAAGACAATTATCTTTCCATTCAATCAATTTTTTCGATCACTGCCATACTCAACGCAAAGAGCTGTAAGTATTTCTTTAAAGTTTCTCGAACATAATAACTCTAAAAAAATTGTCAAACTCTTCTTACTGTCACGGGTCTGATCCGGTCACCCTGTCACAGCAGTATTACATTATCACTTCTTGCTCCTGTACCCATTATCATCACCTCACGCGCATACATCTGCAACCATTATTGGTCTCCCCATCACGCGAGATCTCCGGAGCTTGACACTTACTAGTAGAGTTTTCTTCAAGTTTTTTCAGACTGAAATTTTTGATTTGCATGCAGTGTTACAGTGAATGGCCTCCCCCAGGTCATAGGAGAGGCTCAAAAATTGTCATTGTCCCACAAACACATCCCCATTCTATACAAGCTGCATGTACTTTAATAGGGTAGTGCTACATAGGGCAGCATGCCCTAAAGTGCATGTAAATAGATTCCAAAAAAAAAAAAAAAAAAAAAAAAAGTACATCTCGCAAGCCATCAAATGTCAATTATTCTCTTTCGCTTAGTAATTCTGTCATTCAGAGTAGAAGAGAATGATAGAAATAGTAGTGCATTCCTGCCATACTACTGGTGGTTTGAAGGTGATTGAAAAGGATTGTACGTCGGCGGCGGCGAAGTTCCTTGGTACGTTGGGTAGGTAGCTGAGTCATCCGCGTTCTGAGCGTCATAACAGAGACAAAACATATGAGCACAAAAGCGGAGCCGGGGACACAAAAACACATACGTAGGACCTCAGCATAGAGGTAGTCGTCTCGGGCAATGACGGCGAAACGATTCCCTGACCCGACGATGGCTGAGAAACTCGATCCATAAATGGGTCGAATGACTCGAATCCACCGCGCTGCCTGTCGCCTGAGGACGGAGCGGACGGAGCCGGTGGATTTCTCCGTCGCCGATAGAAGAGCAGCGCGGCAACGACAATAGAAATTGCTGCTAAACCACCGGCAACGCCACCAGCGATGGCTCCCGTGTTTGAACTCTGTCCGCTTATAGGCATGGGCGTGGCTGAATTCGAGGAAGAGTACGATGAAGAACTTGAAGCAGGGGTAGTAATGGGATAGGCGTTAGTGGGTCCCGTCGAGGCAGGCCCAGAGGGGCCTGACGGGATCGTGCCAGGACCTAGCTCGGGGGTGTCTAAAGAAGTAAGATGCAAATATGAGACAGTGACGAGGGGAGGGAGACAAGGGAGTGGAGGATTCCCACCACCAACAGCTTGTGATTTGCTGGCGTTCCAATGGTTCTCACTCTGAAGCGTGCTCTGAGTATTTAAGCGGAGAAGAAAGCTTTAGCAACGAACTGTGACGTCGAGGAGAGCCCACTGGGGGAGACGTGTTCCCGCGGGGATAGGGTCGGGGAACCTGTGGGACAGCGTCAATGTCAAACGCAATACGTTCTCAACCACGTCAGAAACTCACGAGCCTGGAGGCATACTAGTCGTCGTGCAATTGTATGCATATTGCGACCAGCTAATGGCAGACGTATAAGCCCCAGGAGTTGAGAAGAGAAAGATAACCATACGAGATAAGATTTGCTCCCTGCCCCTGGCAATCCCCACATGCGCTTAGGAGAGAATATGTAACGGTGCTGCATAGACACAATAATTTGGAGCCGTCAGGAGCATCTGGGCCTGTATACACCGGCAATGGTCCTATCCAGACCGCTGGAAAAGAGATAAGACGTTAAGGCTCACCAATGCAAGACAGACAAACAAGTAATTTACTCACTGGTCCCGACACATGCTGTTAGTATGTACGCTGCGACCATGCACGGATTTTGCCCGAGAGAATTATACGACTGGGCAAAAAGGCCATCAGGTCAGGTAAGGGCCAAGGAGTGTGCCAGTGATAAGAAAATGACAACATGCATACCCAATCCCAGCTCGTGGCAAAGTCCGTGCTACAATTTGGGGCAGACTGAGCGACCGCAAAACTAGAAAAGAAGGACAATGATATCAACGGGGCAGCGGCGGAGAACAACATTTGGTGTCCGAATAGCCTTGCGGGTGGCGATACAGGTGATATCAGACGGAACTGGGGAGGGCGCTCCAAGTCATCAAGAAACCCCTCTTTTAATAATGAGTGCTAGCGAGCACTAGCGAGTGCTACTGTAGCCGCGCAGTGTAGCGAGGGATAATTTGAAATAGACTTACCAACAATTGGAGCCAAATTATCGCTCAATATTAGGACCTTTTAAAGATATCAGTGGGGAGTTGTAGTGGCATCGCCGACCGTCGTGCAACTGAAATTCACCAACATCGACGGAGCCGACCGAGGTCCGAGCAGCGCCATGAGTGTCACTTTCCAGGTACCTCCCACCTCTTTGGGTTTTGCGCCGCAGCGAAATGGAACATATGACTGGCATTTATCGATTTATCTCCCACACACGATAGGATAAGTGTCATACCATCATTCTGTGAGCCCCTGCCAGTGGTCTGGGTCTAGGACCTAGGCCTAACTTAAGGCCCATACAGTACTGTAGCTGCTTCGCTCTGCCCGCAATATTAATGACATCGCACACCCCTGTCACACTAGCCACTGGGTTTGGGTTCAGGGTTTGGGTTGCTGTATGGGGCCACGGTTGGCGGTGATGAAGACTTGTTGAGCACGTTGGGGCAATGGTCTGCCTGGCTGACCTTTGAAGGCCCCAGTCACCCCACAGAGCACACAGTAACCTGAGAATGTCTCTTGACAGACATGTACAGGTCCGAAACGGTAGCAATCCCACTCTCTACAGGACCGTCATTCCCATATATATCTGCCTACGCCTACCATCTCAAACTGCAGGTGGCCTGTGCGCACCATCCGCATGTTCTCACTGCCTCTTCAGCACAGACTTCTGAAACCAGATAACGAATCTGCCGCTTCTCAACTCGCAATGCCGCTCTGGGCCCGATCCCTGCTGACCAAGAACTACCCATGGATGGACTGGGACTCGAATGCATATCTGGACGAGGCGTAACGTCGTAATGCTGTTTGACGTCGCATCAGAACGAACGGAATCATGAAGCTAGGCCAGGTCTGCCTAATTTGAGTTAGTGTGAGAGTTTTTGATGGTATGTACCGCCAGCATGTACTGTACTGCGACCGTGCATCACTTGGTTCGTAATGAACATCCCACACTTTTGCGGTGCCATGTGGGCTATCAAATTGACATGAACACAGTCAAAGCCTATGGGTGCTCGCTTGCCCGATAGAGGTCTACTTACAAATTAAGCACCTTGGTATCTTTGATTACAGTTGCAAGAATTTTCCGCCCAGCTTCACCTATTCCCAATCCAACTTCTCTCGGGAAACGCGCTTTCCCATCCGTCGGGTCCGTGACGGGAAAGCGAATCGGGTCGAGCGAAGGCCCACTTCTCGGCGAAAAGGAAAAGGAGAATGATGTGATTTCTGCCATTTGGGCATGATCAATTACGAAAGACGGTAAGAGGCTGAACACGTCTTTCCATTGAGCCCCTGTCACATGTGGGATGTGTGAGCAAAAAGACGCCACAGGGGCTGAAGTGGCTTTGTCGGCGAAAAGACACCGTTGAGCCATAATATCGTGCTGTGAACGTGATTAGAACACAATAAATTTTCCGATGGCTATATGTATTCAGCCTCTCGTGATGTATATGCAAAGTTATGGCAAGGTGGAGGCTCATCTGCACGAGTTGCAACCAATTTATGTCAATTTGCAATGCGGGCAGGTGCAGGATTTGTAAGCAAAAGACAGGAGGTTGAGCCATAAAAGCACAGTTGCGATATGCGAAGTTAGAGACAGGCCCGCATGCACGAGTTGCGGGCGATTATGCCATTATGGCAGCTCGCACTGGCAATGACTGGCGATGACACGGTCAGCTTATCATGAATGGCACGCATGAAGCTCATCCAATGTTTGCTGCACGACGCCCATGCCGCACCGCGACAGCAACCGTGACGCGTGACGCGTCTGGAGTTTGCAAACCTGATTCAATGGCGACTGCGCCGTCGGCTGCTCACCAGAACCAAATCCATTCGTGTACGGCGGCTTTGAATTCTTGATTCGCGGTGAATGATGACATGAACGGACTGGGAACTTGGCAAAGTGAAGGGAGCTCCGGGGATGTATATGCTTGGATCGTAGTTTCTCGGGTCGTTGTCGCCCAGGAAGTAGACGGTTTGGTTGAACGTCCCTGTTTGGGAACTGCCGACGAGGATTTGGTGTAGGATGGATAGAACTCGGCACTGCCGGGGTCACGACAAGGTAGAGGGCAAAGATCTCGTGCCAACCATGTAGTACCCTGGAGGTACCTGCGTCGGGAGCGTGACAGAGACTGGTTTACCACTTTCTGTCCAGTTTACGCGTTGAAAATTGCGCGGCCGGGAGAGATAAGGATGATACGCACATACGTCCTGCTGGTACCAAGTCATTCCGTCCGACTTGTTGCCGATCTGGTTGATTTTGATTTTGAACAACTTGGTGGTTGGGGGCGTTGAACTCGTCGCAGGTTAAGGTGTCTATGCACCCATTCGAATCATAAGCGGACCTGTGTTTGTGGCCACTGCAGGAAAAAAGAGAAAAAAAGAAAAAGAGAAAAACATCAGGTAAAAGGAGTAGCTTTGGAAAAAGTAAGAACTGAGAGAGAACACAACTCACGTTTCCCCCAAAAGATTTCTCCAGTAAAACTCCATCACAGAGCCCGGGTTCAAGTTGGCCGGTACGACTATGGTTGCCAGTTGGGCGTTCAGGCCGCAATTCAAGAATGGGTTGATGTGATGGTAACCGTGCCCTTCCCGAGGTCGATATCGGATCTGAGGCCATCCGTCGTCTTTAATTGATCTATGGCCTGCGGCAGCGGGAATTGGAGCGGAGCAGGGGCGGGACGTGGTGGCTTGGCGCTCCTCCCTATCGCTTCTTTCACTCTGGCGAATACTTCAAATTCAATTCCTGTCACTCTACTTCTGAACCCGACAGTTGGGTAGTCATTTGAGTACATGATCGAATTTCCGATCACCAGCTACGTCGGCGTCGCCTCTATTCAAAACACGTAATTAGAAAGAAAGGGGAAGACAAAGGTAACGGAAAGGGCGATATAACGTGACAAAAGTAGTGGATCTTGCAGATGTGGTGCAGATCCCAGTAAGCACTGTCACCGATTCACAGCAGAGCTCAAGGGCGCGATACGTAGCACAAATTCCTCCGATAAGTAGAGATCCTTCACAGCAGCAAACGGATGTAAAAGTTCCAGCCATAGCGTGTTTTCGACATCGTCTTGCCAGCGTGGTGGGTATTTTCGATCTTCGTAGATGTAGTAGTAGTAGTACTAGGGATGCCGGCCGTACCGTATACGGCTACGGCCGTATACTTTACGGTGAGCATACGGCTTCGGGCCGTACCGTACTGATGTACATCCGTTAACGTCTGCCAAATGATCGATCGAGACCGCGGTAAGACATACCATTCCCAGACTGGAAATATCGTTTGTACGCCTGGAGGTTAACCGCAGCCGATGTTAAGCTCTTCTGATTGCATGAGCGCTGCGCCTCCCCTTGCAACCCGTCCATGACTCCTATCACGGCGCAGGTTCGGCGAGCTGCAAGAGGGCGGGGCGGCTGCCGGAACAAGGCGCGGAAAGGCGATGCAAGATGACTGGCGACTCGGATAGATGGGCATGCGGGGGAAAGGGGCGATGCAGCACAAGCGAGGATAGTTGACGAGACGAGACGACGCCGAACCGAACGTGAGCCAAGGTTCGATTAGCCTCCTGTACAGTAAACGCAAAAAATGACAATACAATACAGTAATCAACCGGCGCTGACTACAATACAATTTTCGTCGTGATCTGACCTGATGCGTGTATGTAGAGAAACCCAATGATTATGCTAGTTTGGTTAGCGCAACTCTCAGTAGTAATGTCGTCATAATCTCCGGCTGGTCCGTTCTTCTAATCAGAGTGTTCCGAATCATTCGTGGATGTGTGCAACGATTGTGACTTCGATGTACCACGGTGATGTACAAGGGTTCGCTTCGCTGAGTGTCATGTACTGTATGAACATCCGGAAAAACCGGTACGTGCTAGCGGAGATGACCCCCATGATTGCCGCGTCCCGCCGTGATGCCCGTCCATCACGTAAGAAGTAAGAATGAGCTTTTATCGGAGTTTGGAGTTGGTACAGCTTTCGAGTTGGGTGCAGCAGAATAACCTTGACCTTGACACACAGCAAAATGATAGTCGTCTCGGATGGCCTAGTAGGACGCGTACATATCTATAAAAGCCTCAAGCCTCAGCCCTGCTCTCTTTCATCAACAGCGTTCATCCCCTGTCTTCAGAGAACAGGTGTTTAATTGTCTTTTCGCCGCTTCACTTATCCTACGCGCTCTCATTCCACCCGACTGTCTTGTCGAGATGATCTCCCGGTCAATCATCATTCAAGCATTCATTGCTCTCATGATCCTCGGTGCAAGTTTGACATCCTCCGTCAATGCTGCTGCCATTTCTCCTCATCAGTTCCTCTTTTTTGGCCTCGTTGTACAAGAAAGACTTTGCTAACTTATGATCTAGGGTTTTCCCCGGTGATAGATAGTCTCCTTGCGCCTCCGGACACTGTACAGTCATCCCCGGTGATTGATAGTCTCATTGCGCCTCCGGACACGGACACTGTGCAGCCATCCCCGGTGATTGATAGTCTCGTCGGGCGTGTCGAAACCGAACCCCCGGTGATCGATAGTCTCCTTACGCCTCCAGGTGGCTGCGACGACTGCGACGACTGCGAGGATGACTTCGTCGACGACGGCATCTGCGCGGGCGTATTCGTCCCTGATGAATGCTTCTGACTCCACTGAGGCTGGAAAATCAAAGGCGATGTCGTATGTTTCTCTTTCTTGGCCTCGTTATACGAGAGGAACTTTGCTAACTTCCGAACTAGGGTTTGCCCACGAAAATAACACGAATAGACCATCCAGGATGAGTGATGGACAGAGTAGTAGCCTGATTTATTTAAACATATGCTCTCGATAGACTTTGTAAAGTGGTCCATGTCGTCGTCTCGTTGAATGTGTGTCCAGGGCCGTCGAGCTCTTGAGGCTTTGACCCAACTTGAGGAAATATGGCAACCTCGGCAAGGCATTCCATTCGTAGGTTATGTTGGATTGCGCTTGGAGCAAATGTCTGCAAAAGCTGAGCCGCAGAGGGTGATTTTTGCCTCAAATTTGCTCCTGTTGCCATAGGAGGCCTTGAACGCTGGCCGTAAAAGGGGGTAATTGAATAGGTGTCGATGTTTGACACGCATGGGTATCTGCATCGAATGAGCATTGGCCTGCCCCCAAGCACTCACGGCATGCGGAATCCAAGGACACGACGCCACCCCTTCACGAATGTGGGTTGGGTTTGGGTTCCGATCACATGGTTTAGACTCGGATGATCTATCGTGGTAATGAACGATAACAAATCCGGAAGCAACAAGTGGAATGGAAGAAGGGACTAATGGCATAGAAGGCGGAGAATACTTTTCCATCATGGACCAAATCATCTATTTCGCAGGAGGAAACGGCAGCATCTTCAAGAAAAACTTCTGCAGGGTGGGCAACATTTCTGTCACATTGCCACCAATTGACTTGCGAAGGATATGCGCAATTTTTTCCGCAGATCTCTCGGTTAAAATGAGATTCTTTCACAGTAATGAATTGACTTGAAAGTTCCATCCATTGGCTTGTTCCGAGGTCGTCTTGCCAATCGAGATCCCGATATACATCTCATGGATGTAAAGGTTCTCCACGGTGGAAAGGAAGCACAGGGACGAGGCACAGAAGCGTATACATGGACAAGAGCTGTGAATCTAGCTCTGGACATAGGATTTCTATAAAGAGTGTCTGAAGCGAGATGTCTGTGATGAAAATGACGTCCGAACGATCATATTAAGAGATTATAGACATGCTTCATCGGGTGCCTTCAAGCTCGATGAGCGATTAATGAATTGTGAATTGGACAAGTTCTGAGGTGTCGAAATTGGTTTCATCATCGAATGTTATATCCAGGAAATCGAGTCGAGAGGTATCGATGCAAACCGCGAAGTCTTCCAAATATTCGCTGACAACGCTGAGATCAAAATCACCGAGAAGAGGGAGGATAGAACATGTCGGTGAAGGCCGAGGCGGAGATAGAAGGGATGAGGCCTATGAGGCCCTGCGGCCTGAGTAGCCTCGTGACCGGCCCTTCTAAAATGAGGAAACCTCGATAGAGGGCCTGGTAGATCTGAGTTTAAACTTGGCGTGAACACGGAATTACCGTATAAGGTTATGCCTAATAAGGGAATTAGTCATGTGATCACGACATGCTCAAAAAAAAAAGACTGCAGAACAACGAAACACATCAGGATGAAGCGCGCAAATCACATCTTTATGTCTGTTAATCCAAGCTCTCCAAAGAAACGAAGACGAAAGAAGCTAATTACGTATGGAAAGGCTGTTAGCTTCGGAAACATTGGCATGGCCTCCGAGTCGGACTCACCAAACTGCGCACATACTCCCAACAAAAACCAGCCGCATCCAACGCTAGGTAGTCCTTGGACTCCTCTACCCATGCCATCTACAACACCTGCCCCCTCGTGATTCAGTATCAATATTCAATATTACCCAAGTGCCTTATCATGGCCCTTATGTTTCGTCTCCTGGACCTGCATACCTTGTTCACTGCACGACGCCCATGCCACACCACGACAGCGATGCGTCACGCTTCTGGAGTTTGCAGACCTGATTCAATGGCAACTGCGCCGTTGGCTGTTCACCTGAACCAAATCCATTCGTGTACATCGGCTTGGAACTCTTCATTCGCAGTGGAAGACAGCGATGAGATCCCTCATGCCAGGCGACGATGGCGTGACGACTGGCCACTGTCATGTCCGCAGGCAATTCAAAGTTCGACATGAGTGGACCGGGAAAGTGAGGAAGCTCCGGGGATGTATATGCTTGGATCGTAGCTTCCCGGGTCGTTGTCGTTGTATGTTCCTGGGAAGGAGACAGTTTGGCTGAACGTCCCTATTTAAGACCTGCCGACGAGGATTTGGTGGAGGATGGATAGAACTCGGAACCGCCGGGGTCACGGCTAGGTAGAGGGCGGAGATCTCGTGCTAACCAAGTAGCCCCCTGGAGGTACTTGTGTCGGGAGCGTGACAGAGTTGGGTTTGCTACTTCTGCCAGTTCACGCATTGAAAAGTTGGACGGCCGGAAGGGATGAGGATGATACACACACACATCCTGCTAGTACCAACTTCGATATCGATTTTGAACAACTTAGCGGTTGGGATCGTTGAAATCGCCGCAGGTCGATGTCTTATGCACCCATTAGGCTTGTTTCATGGAAGCTCTTGCATTAGATGTCAAGTGCTACGAACAGTTGGTGGCGAGATGATGATGATGCTCAAAGAGGAGTGGGAGTTTGTACAGTCCCTTTCGTACAAGGAACAGATGCCTGAAGATGCCGAGTTTGTGCGTCTTGTCTAACTTACTAGTATACATAATACATCATGGCTCTGAGAATCCAGAGATTGAATACAAACATGCGGAAGAACATGCGCATGCGCGGAGACAACTTGTACTTGTAAAAGAGTTTGGACTGTCGGACAATGCTGACGTGTTGTTTTCGTGCGGACATTTGCAGACAGCAATGTCACAGCTACTACAGCATTGGTGGACAGTACTATCTCGTTCAGAGGTGTCCAATTTTGCGAGAAATTCAGGTCCTGGTCGTTTACTAGAGCAGATTTCTTGAAAACTTAAAAACAGCAAGTCCCCAGTGAGATTCCGAATGTTCTCGAGTTCAGTCGCAAGCAAAGGCATGTTAGGATGAGCCATACTCAGATATTCTTATTGCTTGAAGGCAGAGCGAACGCATCTTTATTGTGAATTTGTGATCACATGACAAATTCCCTTATTGGGCATAACCTTATACGGTAATTCCGTGTTCACGCCAAGTTTAAACTCAGATCGACCGGTCTCTCTAGCGAGATATCCCTTTTAGGGCTCGCCGAGAGACGGTTACCGGTCTACGGCCTGAGGCCCAATGAACTATCGACGTTTTGGGAGAAATTAAGAGCAATTGTCACACACTGAGTGACCGATAATGTCGGATAATGGAGATGGTGCTCAATAGAGGTTAATAGGAAATTACATGCAATTGTTAGACACTTGTATTTCTCATAATTGCTCTCAATTGCGCTGAAATACAAGTATTCATTATGTTCCATTATCGGACTGTATATATGTTCATTCCCCTTAATTGATGTCAATTTCTCTGAAAACTCTGATTTTATTTCATTCCATTAATAGACTTTTCAAAATAATGCCTTTCTAGGCCGCGCATCTGCTCCCGTTCCCCACGCCTCCTGCTCCCTTCTGTGTTCCTTCCCCTCCCCATTCCCGGCCATGTTTGTCCGATTTGCACGTCTTGTGTCAGATGGCATGGCCAAACCTTCCGCTTGGACTTGGTCCTATGTCTTGAAACGCGATCCTTCGCTGAGCTGGACATTGTATGTGAACGAGCGCATGAATTAGAACAAGCCAAATTACTTACTTGACAGGTTCAACGCAGTCAGATCACCTAGGCAGGTTCCATCAATGGTGAGCCCACCGAAGACATACATGACATCATCGATGAGGACAGCAGCATGAGCTGCACGGGGCGACGGAATGGACCCAGCGATTGTAGTTCAGTGTGAAGCTTCTCCCGAAGACGGCGGGCCAGTAACAATCCCCTTATTGAAGAGGAAACCAGCAACGTTACTGTAGCCCACTTGTGAGATGAACACCGTCGCTAAATTAAAGTACCGTGCGTCAGTGGAGAAAAGCAGAGGCAGGAGAGGAACGGGTGGAACGGACCATCATGATTGCATATCGTGTAGAGCAGTTCGCCAGAGGTCACGTTCAGTCGCGAGTGGTATACACTTGTGAGCAGGCAGAGGAGTTGGCCAAGCGTGGCTCTCGAGTACCACTGTGCGATCTAAGTTTGCGGGGAGGAGCCACTCGCACATCCGCTCGCAGGAACCAGTGTCACCAGTCACGAGCTTGCAAAGGAGCATCACGAGCGGGCGAGCGGACGTCCATCGTACTGTCGCTCTCGGCTTTTGCGGTTGCACACATCGAGGGGTCATCCGGCTCGATTGTGCCAGGAAGGTAATGCGAGAGTGCTACTTCGAACAGGCTGTATGCGTTAAGGAGGGTGTCAGTGTTCGGTGGGCTGGGAGGGCGCGCAGAAGAAGAGCAGGAGAGAGACAAGCAGGAAAGCCATAGGACTTCTGCCTGAAGGCAGCGCTCGACGGCACGGCACGAGCAAGTAGTTTGTTGAGGCTCTCTTGAGTGCCGTCTGCCTTATCTAGGTCAGCCGCGCGGCGCCAAAGGTCGCGGCGATCGGATTATATGCGTGGCGCGAATGTGAGCACAGCGTGCGCAGCACCAATGTGTCCACGCGCCTCCACTGCCTCTGCGTCACCAGCCATGTCATAAAACAGTCTTCCTCCTCCGCAACGGTTGCAGATACAATCGCTTCGCACGTGCACGGCGCACCCTCTGCCTCACATCGCTCAGCTTCCTTGAGCCATTGCTAGCGAGTCAGCAATACACCACGCGCACGCAATGTCCACACAGCACAGCTGTTGCAAGCGTCTTATCGACGCATTCGAGTTCCTCTGCACGTTTCTCCTCTGAGAGTTCGGCCGCATATGCCTCTTGTTCGATCAACCGCCCTGCGGCAATCCAAATATCGTGAGATGTCGGCACCGCTTTGCGCACCTTGTTGAGTACCCCTTTCGCCTTTTCGAGCGTCTCAAGGCAGGCCAGGGCGAGCCAAAGCTCAACAGAAAGAGGGATTACTTCGATGGCCCTGGAGAGAAGAATGTATGCATCCGTGGACCGCGGGGGATGTTCTGGATTGAAAGGAGAGAGACAGAAGCTGGGGCGAGGGGAGGGAGCAAGAGATGAAAAAAAAGTCAACGCGCATCAACCACATCCTCCTGTAGTCTGAGCTGCAAAATGTCACGTGAGTTGTGGCAACTTTGCCAAAATGACTTGTCCCTTTTTTCCGTTCGTCCTGCTGCACCGCAGGGAGCATCAGCAATACAGTAATTCTCTGAAAAGGACATTTGTGTGGCACACCCTCAATAACCAACAGACTCCCCCATGTTCTTCCCCAATCAGCCAATTATCCACAACACAAAAACATGCAACACAGTGTGCCATCGGCCCAAGTCAGGGATTTGCTTAAAGCCAGTTGGTGGGACCCCAAGCAAATTTGCTCAACATGGTCATACCATTGGGCCCAAGGCCATGCCGCGTGAAAGGAGAGTTTAAAAAAATCATGTGAAGAGTGAAGCTAGTGAAGAGGATGCCGGTGACGCAGCGATTTTAGTGTCAAAGACAAATGCAAACGCATCGACATCGGTCAAACAAATCGATTGAAAGGTTTTACAAATAACCATAATGAAGCACAGATTCTCATAAATCCTCATAAATCCTCACAGAAAGTTGATCGGATATCAGTCAAACGAATCAATCAATTTTGTTGTCATTTTTCAAATAACCACAATGAATCCCAATGTGTCAAATTCACGCAATTTCTCCCAAAACGTCGATAGTCCATTGGGCCTGAGGGTCCAAGTGAAAGCGATTCGAGGTCAGTCTGATGGATTCAGGCGATGCAGGGGTCTCCCGAGGTCGTGCAGCAGCTCGTGATGCACCTTTCGCGCCTCTGGGGTCGAGGAGGGGCGAACACCCTCCTTTCACTTCCCAAACTCTCAAGCCGAACCAAATCCAACCGGCATCATGTTCATCCAAGTGAACGTCCAACCCAGTATGCGTGCAAGCACTGGCACTGTCCGAGTCCTGAGTCCTGAGGCTCAGGTCACCAATTAAAACCACCGCATACAAACGGCGTGATCGCATCTTCGCGAGGCACACCCGCCACCAGTGCCGTATCGAGCCCAGGCAAGCAGGTGCTCCCACCCAGTCAAGTTCGGCACCTGCAGGCACTGCCTCCATGTCGAATCCCGATCGATTGATATTTCGAGTCCCCCATTTAGTCAAGTCGGTGCGCGGTCGCGTCGATCAAAGGCGGACATTCTGACTCAAGAGTAGGCTCAAATGGTAACATTGCTGTACTGCTCTCACCGACGGATGCCACACTCGGCGGTGGCGGCCGCAGTAGTCCACTTGGTGTCAAGCACCGCGTACCGCAGACACGTCTCAACCATAAATCAGGCACGGCATCGCTCAAAGTAGCCCCGTCAGACTTCTTGCTCATCCGGTCGATTTTGAACCACATGACGGTCGTGCCGTTGAGCTTGTCGCAGGTGTCTCATGCATTGATCGATTTAAGCCATAAGCGGAACTGTATTTGCGGCCACTATAGAAATAGAAAAAAGAAACGCGTGAGGCAAAAGGTGCAGCTTTGGAAAAGTAGGGACTGGGGAAGAACGCAGAAAGTAGAAAACTCACGTTTTCCCTACCGGGATTCCTCCAATAAAACTACATCACCGAGCCTGAGTTGGCGGGTACGTCCATAGTGGCTAGGCGTTCAGGCCGCAATTCAAGAATAGTTATCCGTGGTCTTCACGGCGCCTATATCGGACTATCTGAGGGCATCAGACAAGCGCGACTCGCTTGAACCAGTGTTGAATCCTGTCACACAGTCACGGTAAACAAAAAATGATCAACGAAACCTAATTTTCACGTGACCAAGTCAGTCACATGCAAATTGTCGAAGCACGCTAGTTTAAGTAAGAAGCGCAAGTTTAGGTAGGGTTAAGTAAGCACGTGGATTTCTACCAGTCCTACACGGTCTATGTAGGCACAACAGCAGTTACATAACACATGCTATTCTACGGTTGGAATATTTTTTCCTGATGCGGAGCGGACGGAGCCGGTGGATTTCTCCGTCGCAGATAGAAGAGCAGCGCGGCAACGACAATAGAAATTGCTGCTAAACCACCGGCGACGCCACCAGCGACGCCACCAGCGATGATGGCTCCCGTGTTTGAACTCTGTCCGCTTATAGGCATGGGCGTGGCTGAATTCGCGTTAGTGGGTCCCGTCGAGGCAGGCCCAGAGGGGCCTGACGGGATCGTGCCAGGACCTAGCTCGGGGGTGTCTAAAGAAGTAAGATGCAAATATGAGACAGTGACGAGGGGAGGGAGACAAGGGAGTGGAGGATTCGCACCACCAACGGCTTGTGATTTGCTGACGTTCCAATGGTTCTCACTCTGAAGCGTGCTCTGAGTATTTAAGCGGAGAAGAAAGCTTTAGCAACGAACTGTGACGTCGAGGAGAGCCCACTGGGGGAGACGTGTTCCCGCGGGGATAGGGTCGGGGAACCTGTGGGACAGCGTCAATGTCAAACGCAATACGTTCTCAACCACGTCAGAAACTCACGAGCCTGGAGGCATACTAGTCGTCGTGCAATTGTATGCATATTGCGACCAGCTAATGGCAGACGTATAAGCCCCAGGAGTTGAGAAGAGAAAGATTACCATACGAGATAAGAGTTGCTCCCTGCCCCTGGCAATCCCCACATGCGCTTAGGAGAGAATATGTAACGGTGCTGCATAGACACAATTTGTTGGAGCCGTCAAGAGCATCTGGGCCAGTATACCCACTCTCCACCGGTCCTAGCGAGAGCGCTGGAAAAGAGATAGGACGTTAAGGCTCACCAATGCAAGACAGACAAACAAGTAATTTACTCACGGCGCCCGACACATTCTGTTATCATGTACGATGCGACCATGCACGGATTTTGCCCGAGAGAATTATACGACTGGGCAAAAAGGCCATCAGGTCAGGTAAAGGGCCAAGGAGTGTGCCAGTGATAAGAAAATGACAACATGCATACCCAATCCCAGCTCGTGCCAAAGTCCGTGCTACAATTTGGGGCAGACTGAGCGACCGCAAAACTAGAAAAGAAGGACAATGATATCAACGGGGCAGCGGCGGAGAACAACATTTGGTGTCCGAATAGCCTTGCGGGTGGCGATACAGGTGATATCAGACGGAACTGGGGAGGGCGCTCCAAGTCATCAAGAAACCCCTCTTTTAATAATGAGTGCTAGCGAGCACTAGCGAGTGCTACTGTAGCCGCGCAGTGTAGCGAGGGATAATTTGAAATAGACTTACCAACAATTGGAGCCAAATTATCGCTCAATATTAGGACCTTTTAAAGATATCAGTGGGGAGTTGTAGTGGCATCGCCGACCGTCGTGCAACTGAAATTCACCAACATCGACGGAGCCGACCGAGGTCCGAGCAGCGCCATGAGTGTCACTTTCCAGGTACCTCCCACCTCTTTGGGTTTTGCGCCGCAGCGAAATGGAACATATGACTGGCATTTATCGATTTATCTCCCACACACGATAGGATAAGTGTCATACCATCATTCTGTGAGCCCCTGCCAGTGGTCTGGGTCTAGGACCTAGGCCTAACTTAGAGCCCATACAGTACGTGGCAAGGGAATGATGGAGGGGCGAGGGCGGTGGTGGAGCATGGTGGGAAGACTGGATGACTTTGAGTAGGGCTATCGGAGACTTCATTAGTTACTTCATCCGTGCAGCAGGTGAATTTCCCTTGACATCAACTTGCTTATCGATGGGGGTTTCGACATTGATGGGCAGGATGAAACTTGTTGACATGTGATTGGGATTTCACACGACACACAAACCCTATTACACAGCCTACTAGTACGCCAGCTAGCCTAAGTGCGCCGAATTAATCTGCGTAGCGAGTGAAGCTAATCCCGCTATGGGCGAGGAACTCATAGCTGTTTTACTCGTGGTCCCTGACAGGAGTAACGATACACTGTGGGGGAAAGGGGGGGGGATGAAGGAGCGAAAGCGATTCCAGGTCTCGCGTTAGTAGATCAACACGTGAGTGATCAGGAATGATAAAGTACATCGTGGATGGCACGCATGAAGCTCATGGAGGACTTGTGCTGCGTGCCAATGCTGCGTGCTGCCCGTGCCACGCCGCGACATCAACGCGTCACGCTTCTGGAGTTTGCAAACCCAGTTAAACGGCGACAGTGAGGTCAGTTGTGCGCCATAATCAGATCCACTCGTAGACGTCGGCTTAACATTCTTCGTCGTGGACGACGGGGTCGAATATCCCCCTGGCGACGACTTGCCAGGTCCGTAGGCGATGCGGGGTTCGACATGGGTGGACGGGGAAAAGTGTAGGGCGCGGCGCGTACAGTACATTCTCGGATCGTAGACCCCGGGTCATCGTCACTGTATGCGCCCGGGAAGGAGGAAGTTTGGTTGGGCGTGCCTGTCTGCGACCCGCCGACGCGGTCTGCCATTCATTGGGTGTCTCGTTTACGAGTCGATACTGAAGCTGCGGCCGGGAGAGGAGAATGATACATACTGGCATCCTGCTACTGCCAACCTGCTAGTACTAAGTAATCCCGTCCGACTTCTTGCTGATCTGGTCGGGTTTGAACCACTTGGCGGTCGTGCCGTTGAGCTTGTCACAGGTGTCTCACGCATCGATTTAAACAATAAGCGGTCCCTGTGTTTGCGGCCACTACAGAAAGAAATGAGTCAGGCAAAAGGAACAGCTTTGGTAAAGTAAGGACTGCCCCGCAAAAAGGAGAAAACTCACGTTTTCCCCACCGGGATTTCTCCAGTAAAACTCCATCACCGAGCCTGGACTGGCGGGTACGTCCATGGTGACTAGCTGGGCGTTCAGGCCGCAATTTCAAGAAGGATTATCCGTGCTCTTCTCGGGGCCGGTATTGGATTGGATTGAATCTGAGGGCATCACGTTCAACTGGAGACGTTGAGAGAGTACGTCGTTCCATCTAATGTCAACTTTTGTGATATACCCAGGGAAATAGCCGTTGCCGGTGGCAGAAGGGAGGTGTAAGAGAAGGTGTGAGATGGCAAAAATAAGGTGAGGAACATGGCGGGAGGTGGAGTGAAATGAGTTGTGACCAAAAAACGTATTCAACCTGGCACGGGCTTGTCCCGCTCGCACTGTCGTCGGGCCTGTCACTTCTCCGTCTCTCACTTTAACGAATACTTCAATTCACTCTGCTTCCGGACCTGATAGTTGGGTCGACAGGCGTTCATGATCATTTGAGTACACGATCAAGATGACATAATAGATCAGTAGCAACGTCGGCGTCGCCTCCATCCGACACATGCAATCAGTCGACGGATGTCAATCACGATGTTAAAAAATACGAGGACAAAGGAAAATCGTGGTGGTAAAGGGACAACAGGAAACGTTAACGAAACAAAAAGTGAAGTGTGATTACCAATCAAACTGTAGATCTCCGTCCCTGTCCCAGCGAGAAACTGCTACTGGGTGACTAGTGATCCGTCGTGCGGCAAGGAACTTTTCTACGCCCTCATGGAGGAGTCTCGACGGCTGAAAACCCTCCAAGAAAATATTCTGCAGGGTGGGCAAAACTTCTGCTGTTCGGCCCCCAACAAGCTCTTGCAGTGCGGGCGCGATACGTAGCACAAATTCCTCCGATAAGTAGAGATCCTTCACAGCAGCAAACGGATATAAAAGTTCCAGCCATAGCGTGTTTTCGACATCGTCTTGCCAACGTGGTGGGTATTTTCGATCTTCGTAGATGTAGAGGTCTTCCAACGTGAAAAGGGGAGGTAACGACGAGGTGCAGACCTGCTCAAGGGATGAAAGCTGCCATTCTGACGCCCTGCATAGGATTCGCACGGTGAGAACTCCGTAGTCAGATGTCTGTGATCGGAATTTAGCAAAAATGGCCCTATGATCAAATGCGATATGGCCCTCTTCTGGTGCCCTCAGTGTTGGTCTTCGACTGATGAACTGGAAGAGTTGTGGTGTGTCGAATATGATTTGATTAAAGAAGGTTATATGCAACACGTTGAGTCGAGGGGCATCGATCCGGGCCAAGATCTCCTCCAAATATTCGCTGGCCCCATCGAATACAATTTTGGTGAGACTAGGGAGGATAGAGCGTGTCAGCGGAGGCGGAAGCAGACGTCGGCTTTCTAGGGCAGGGCGAGGTCGTGGGCATCGAAAATGAAGGAAAAATGACTGGAGATTGGTCAACGCAGAGAGGCTGGTGGCCATCACCTCGGGTAAAATGTACCCGGAACGGGGAATATTATAAAGTGAAAGATCGACGAGGTGAGCGGCAGTCAAAAGTAGTTTGGGTAATCCCGGAAATGGAATGCCCAAAAAGGTAAGACATCGCAGACGTGGTGCGGTTCCGCCCAAGAACGAATCGGGAAGTATTTGGCCCGGTACACCCGGTCCATCGTCTGTGCCAAGGTCAAGATGTGTCAGCTCTGGGAATGGCTTCTGCATCGCTGCCGAATCCAGGACATGTCCAAACTCTAGATTTGTAAGGCTAACGAGGTCGATTTGACGCACGCGATCGTTAAGTTCGAGTGCAGCGATGATGTTTTCCACTCTCGATAGGTCGCCCTTGAAGAAGTACGAGTCGTGAATGATGAGAGGCAGAGGCGGCCAGATGTCCAGGATGTCCCTCGCACATGTTGTGGATGTACAAACGAGTCGCAGATTGAGGCGACACGGTGATTGAAAAACGACACTTCTCCACCGTCGACACACGTGTGACAGCGTTATCCACCCCTCCATTCTGTGTTTTTTAAATGATACGTGATCTCCGTCTTCATCATCCACATCTTCATCCACATCTTCATCCACATAGAAGTCAAACATTTCTAGTAAGACATCATCGGGGAGCGTGTCGAATGTTATCAGCTGGCCTATATCGTTGTCACTCAGCAGTCGTCGCGTGATATTGCCGAAATGACATACGTCGAAGTCGGCTGCGTTTACCACTTCTAATCGTCAACGAGCCTTCTGAACGGCCATCCCCTAAGACCGATGGGCTGGGAAACGATGTAGGGGTGACGACGATGAAGTGATAAGGTGCCAGTGCGGGGACTTGATGTCCAGTTCGGGTCTGAGCAGGGCTATTTAAGACCTCGTTAGGTACTTGATCAATTCGGCGGACGAAATTCTTTTGACATACTGTTGAAAGCTCATCGATAAAGATTCAGCGTGCGGGGAGAGCGACATTAGTTGCTAGTGGATTGCTCACCGGCGTGACTGGAGTAAAGTTATACAAACAGCGCCTCTTTCCATCAATGATCCATACATCATCCTCATGTTTTTACTTAATATTGCTGACGCTATGACTGGGAGCAAGAAGGCATTTTTGCCTGGATGCTGTTCCTCATGAGACCATTCGGGGACGTTCAGCCAAACCGTCTCCTTCCCAGGTTCATACAATGACAACGACCCAGGAAGCTACTAACTTACGATCCAAAAATATACATCCCGCTCCCTACACTTTCCCGGTCCGCTCATGTCAAACCTTGAATTGCCTAAGGACATGACAGGGGCCAGTTGTCGCGTCGTCGTCGCCATGAGGGATCTCATCGCTGTCATCCACCGCGAATCAGGATCTGGTGAGCAGCCGACGGCGCAGTCGCCATTGAATCGGGTTTGCAAACTCCAGAAGCGTGACGCGTTGCTATGATGTCCGTCGTGCAGCAAACATTGCATGAGCTTCATGCGTGCCATTCATGACAAGCTGACCGCGTTGTAGCCAGCAGTAGTATCATAATTATCGCCTCTTTCATTGAGACCATGTAACTGCTTATTACACTTACTATCGAATGAAAATAAGAGACAATTACTTCTAAGTTACGGTAGGACTGTCGAGGTATGATGTTCGTCGAAGGATTTGATGGCGCACGGCGGAAACACGGCACCCCAAAGCGTGGCCACGGGATGCTCATTGAGAACAAAGCGCAACGTTGCACGGTACAGTACATGCTGCGTCAGCGTTGCATATTCGATCGTCGAACTTGTGCATTGCCATAAGGTCCTTCCTACAGTCTGATGAGGTTGGAAAGCGGTACGCAGCATCAAAACTCTCACACTGACTCAAAATAGGCGGACCCAGCCCGGCCTCACTCCGTTCCTTCCGATGCGATGTCGAACACCGTTACTAGTACGCCGTTACGCCTCGTCCAGATAGGCGCTCGAGTCCCAGTCCAATGAGTCCATCCATGGGTAGTTCTCGCTCAGCAGGGATCGGGCTCGGAGCAGCGTTGCGAGCTGAGAAGCGGCAGATGCGTTATTTGGATTCCAGAAGTCTGTGCTGAAGAGGGGGCGGTGAGAACATGCGGATGGTGCGCACAGGCCACCTGCACTTTGCACTTGATATTGAGTTGGCAGGTGTAGGCAGGCATATGGGAATGACGGTCCTGTACTTCTCTGAGAGTGGGATTGCTACCGCTTCGGACCTGTCTGTCGAGAGACATACTCGGGTTACTGTGTTGTGCGGGGCCTTCAAAGGTCCGCCAGGCAGGCCGTCGCTCCAACGGATGCCAGGAAGGCCCATCACTGCCAACCGTAAAGGTTTACTATTGGGAACTGCCGACGAGGATTTGGTGCAGGATGGATAGAACTCGGAACCGCCGGGGTCACGGCTAGGTAGAGCGCGCCGGGCGGAGATATCGTGCCAACCAAGTAGCCCCTGGAGGTACCTGCGTTGGGAGCGTGACAGAGACGGGTTTACCACTTTCTGTCCAGTTTACACGTTGAAAAGTTGTGCGGCCGGGAGAGATGAGGATGATACACTCATACGTCCTGCTGGTACCAAGTCATCCCGTCCGACTTGTTGCCGATCTGGTCGATTTCGATTTTGAACAACTTGACGGCTGGGATCATTGAACTCGTCGCAGGCGAGGTGTGTTATGCATCCATTCGAGTCATAAGCGGACCTGTGTTTGTGGCCACTGCGGGAAAAAAAAAAGTGAAAAAAAAGGTCAGGCAAAAGGAGCAGCTTTGGAAAAGTAAAAACTGAGACAGAATGTGAAATACTCACGTTTTCCCCAACAAGATTTCTCCAGCAAAGCTCCATCACCGAGCCCGGGTTCAAGTTGGCTGATACGACCGTGATTGCCAGCTGGGCGTTAAGGTTACGGTTCAAGAATGGGTTGGTGTGAGTGTGATGGTGTCCGCGCCCTTCACAGCGCCGATATCGGATCTGAGGGCATCCGTCGCGTTCAATTGACCTACTATGACTACTGTTGTGACAAAGGCAGCGACATAGCCATGGCCTGCGGCAGATGGAAGAAGAGTGGTAAAGATAAAGTGAGGAGCACGGCGGGAGGTGGAGCGGGGCACTAGCGGGGCAGACCTGGCGGCCTCGTGTTCCTGGCCTCGCCGCGCATGTGCGGCCTATTTCGGAGAGGATCGCCACTGGCAACTCGTTCTTGGGCGGATCCACCTCACCTGGATATTCCTGATTCTGACCTGTCCGAGTCCATGATGGGCTCATTCCTCCCCTCATTATGGACTCTTATGAAGACTCACACAAATCTGCCGGCAGTATCTTATGTTGGAGATTGAGATTCAGGGAATCAGGGAATACCATATCACACCAAAGCCGCGCTACGAGAAACCTCCGTGAGATGCTTGAGCAGGTTTCTCACCTCTGGCCTGCCATCTCAACTGCATCAGGGTGGCGAAGCAATCAATAATCAGTCAGTGAGCACACACTATACTCAAAGCAGACCATCGCGGTCGCTCGAGCTGTACGAGCTAGTCAAACGTGGCTGGTGCACCGAAAGCAGGTTTTCTTCTGGCGGAAAAAGTCCTGGTCTGGCCGCATGCTAAGAGTGACAACGACGCCCACATCGACCATGAGCTACATGCGATCCGGGCCTATAAGCGTTACACAGATTCCCGCAGCTGAAGTGAGTAAATTGAATACTGGATGTGTCGACGGGGTTACTCAGAAATGTCTTGCGCGGACTGTAGGAATGAGCGCACGGGGAGTATCCCCGCGTCTCCGGTGTGACCGTGTGCTCTATGGGTGCGGCACGCTACTGTGAGTGTAAAATCTGCGTGGAACAGGAGGTGGTGGTGGAGAGTAGGGACAGCGCAGGCTGCATGACGTGTAGTTGGAATGTGTAGGATGAGATTGGTGGTGACTTACGTCACGTGAAAAACACAGACCGAGGTCCCTAACCCCTAACTTGATGCCAGCGGCGAGTCCTCATCCTCATCCATCATCCCATCAACCTTCATTATGAGCTCTCACTGGCAACTGTATGTCAAGCACTCGCTACATTGATGCAATAACTAACAAAGTCTCAAATAGCCCCATCCAAGAGCACGCTCCCCGTCAAGTCTTTCCATCCAACTCCAGCACTTTCCTCGCCCCACCATCATTATTAACCGACCAATCACTTCAATGTATGTTATCTGTGCGACATCCCTGCAACGACCGCTAGTTGACTTGCGATGTAGGCCAGGTGGCACCATCTGACATCCTCCCTGACGATGTCCTACTGTCAATATTTGATTTCTATGTGCAAGAAGATAAAGATAATAAGAAAACGATAGAGGCGTGGCAATCACTCGTACACGTGTGTCAACGGTGGCGAAGCCTTGTCTTTGAATCACCACGTCGCCTGAATCTGCGACTCGTTTATACACCCGGAACCCCTATAGGGGTGCTGGACGTCTGGCCAGCCTTGCCTCTCTGCATTCAAGACTGGGGCCTGCCTGGCTACGAAATGGTGGCTCACAAGAGCGATATGATTTCTGCACTCAAAAACAGCGATCGCATAGGTCAACTCATCATGCTAGATTATAACCTATGGCAATTACGAGAATTCTGGGCTGTGATGCAGGTGCCCTTCCCAGAGCTGACCGAACTATTTCTGAAAGCGCCCTGGAAAAGGGCGCCGGTTGTTCCTGATTCGTTCTTGGGTGGATTCGCACCACGTCTACGAGATCTTGAGTTGGAATCCATTCCATTCCCAGGATTACCGAAGCTCCTTTTGTCTGCCACTCACCTCGTCAATCTTCACCTTCGCTATATTCCACCCGAGGCCATGGTCACTTGCCTCTCCGTGTTGACCAGCCTAAGTGAACTCACATTGACACTCGACTTGAAATCATCTCCTCAACCTCACCCTGAGCACGAATGCCAACATATGTCACCACCAACACGCTCTGTCCTTCCAGCTCTCTCATGTTTCGACTTTGGCGGTGACAGCAAATACCTGGACGACCTTGTGGACAACATTGATGCCCCTCAAGTCAGATCTATGACGATATCCTTCCCCAAAGAAAGTGATTTCGACTTACCACAACTCGTCAGACTCATCAACCGCACACCACGCTTGGAGGCACCCAAAGAAGCCCGTGTCGACCTCTATTCTTTCTCCTTTATGGTCACGTTTCATTATTCACGGGAACATTACATCAAAGTGAATATGAATATGGAAAACAGATCGGGGTCAAAAATCTCAGATTGGCTGGTTTCAGACCTGGCGCGGGCCTGTACCTCGTCTTTGCCTCCTGTTTCTTCCTCAGTGGAGACGCTGTCTATCTGCGAGCCGGGATCTCCGCTCTCATGGCGTGAACGCACCATGGTTGGAACTTCTACGTCCATTTACGACCGTGAGGAACCTTTACATTTCCGGGAAGTGTGCGCTACGTATCGCGCATGCCCTGCAGGAGCTCGATGGGGACAGAGTGACAGAAGTGTTGCCCGCCCTGGAGAATATTTTCCTGAGCTACGTTGAACCATTCGAGCCTATCCCAGAAGGCATTCGGCAGTTCGTTTCTGCGCGACAGCTCACCGGTCACTCCATAGCAGTTTCTCCTGGAAAGTGACGGTATTCATGTTGTCGAGGCTAGAAGCATTTATCGCTTTCAATCTCACTCGCGTTTGTTATCACCGCCTCCTATTCTTCGTTTATAATCCCCTGGGACATCAGTTTCAGTATCTTTGTTACCATCACCAATGATCCAGACCAGCTAGAATGATATTGTCATCTCGAAGGGGGAACCTGGTCATCCAATAGACTTGATATTAGGTTATCTTGACTATGCGCTCAAATATCTCACTGTCCACCCAGCCCTTCGTTCACCTGCATTGCGTGAAATGGTGGCGTCGCGTCCTTCGATCCTGCATTCTGGTTGGTGCTTAGGGATGGGACAAGTCCCATGCAAGGCGGACGCCCTTGCATGCTAAACATCCGACACCCTATCACACCTCGTCATGGGCCGGTTTAAGGTCGTGTATGTAGACAGGCTTTCACGACCAACTACATTCAGTGCAATTTCAAAAATTACAAACTGTTCGCAAAGCACCTCCACGAAATGCTCAAACATTCTGAGAGTAGGTGGACAGCTGGATCTCACTGAGCTCACAGAGGTGGGTCTTTCTGGCATCGAGACGAAAACTTTCCGAGCGTCACTTAGGGAGGTAAGGGGGAAACACATAGTACAACAGTTTACTCGTGGTCCCTGAAGGGGTAACAATACACTGTAAGGGAGAGGGGAGAATGAAGGGGAGAAAGCGATTCCAGGTCTCACGTTAGTAGATCAACATGTGAGTGATGTCGTGCATGCTTACTATGTGTAAGTAGTGAAAAAGAGGGAAGGAAAGGGCGGGAACGATCAGGAATAACAAAATACGTCGTGGATGGCACGCATAAAGCTCATGGTGATGCGCGTGCCACGCCGCGACATCGACTCGTCGCGCTTCTGGAGTTTGCAAACCCGGTTAAACGGCGACAGCGAGGTCAGTTGAGCGCCAGAATCAGATCCACTCGTAGACGTCGGCTTATAGTAACATTCTTCGTCGTGGACGACAGCGTCGAATATCCCCCTGCCGACGACAAGCCATTCCCTGACAAAGTGCCAGGTCCGCAGGCGATGCGAGGTTCGACATGGGTGGACAGGGAAAATTGTAGGCGCGGTGCATACATGCTCGGATCGTAGACCCCGGGTCACTGTCACTGTATGCGCCCGGGAAGGAGACAGTTTGGCTGGGCGTGCCCGTCTGCGAGGCGCAGACGCGGTTTGCCGTTCACTGTGTATCCTGTTCACGAGTCGATACTGAAGTTGCGGCCGGGAGAGAGGAGAATGATACTTACCGGCGCCCTGCTACTGCCAGCCTGCTAGCACTAAGTAATCCCGTCCGACTTCTTGCTGATCTGGTCGATTTTGAACCACTTGACGGTCGTGCCGTTGAGCTTGTCGCAGGTCTCTCATGCATCGATCGATTTAGGCCATAAGCGGACCTGTATTTACGGCCACTACGGAAAAGAGAAAAAAAAGAAACGCGTCAGGCAAAAGGAGCAGCTTTGAAAAAGTAGAACTGAGGGAGAACGCAAAAAGTAAAAAAAACTCACGTTTTCCCCACCGGGATTTTCTCCAGTACTGTAAGACTCCATCACCGAACCTGGGTTGGCGGGTACGTCCATGGTGGCCAGCTAGGCGTTCAGGCCGCAATTCAAGAAGGGCTATCCGTGCTCTTCATGAGGCCGATGATATCGGATTGGATTGGAGCATCTGAGGGCATCACGTTCAACTTGGACTCGCGCGAGACGTTGAGGGAATAGGTCGTTCCATCTATAACGACTTCTGTGAAATACCCACGGACATGGCCGTGGCCGGTGGCAGAAGGGAGGTGTGAGATGGCAAAAATAAAGTGAGGAACATGGCGGGAGGTGGAGCGAAATAAGTTGCGACCAAATGTCCGAGTCGAGCGTGTCGCTTCTCCGACTCTCACTCTAACAATACTTCAATTGTTGGGTCGGCAGACGGTCATTTGAGTACATGATAGATTCCAGATCACTAGCTACGTCGGCGTCGCGTCCATGTAATCAGACGACGGATATCAATCATAGCGATCATAATGTTAAAAAATACGAGTGCAAAGGAAAATCGTGGTGGTAAGGAGACAACAAGAATCGTTACTGTAACGAAATAGAAAGTGAAGGGTAATTACCAAATAATGGAGCCAATATGGGCCGCCTGACGCCTCTTCCGGTCCCAGCGGGAAACTGCTACATGGCGACTAGTGAGCCGTCGTGCGGCAATGAACTTTTCTATGCCCTCATGGAGGGGTCCCGACGGCTGAAACCCCTCCAAGAAAATATTCTCCAGGGTGGGCAAGACTTCTGTCGTCCTTCCCTCGACAAGTTCTTGCAGGGCGGGTGCAATACGGGGCACAAATTCCTCCGATAAGTAGAGATTCTTCACAGCAACGAATGGACGTAAAAGATCCAGCCATAGCGTATTTTCGACATCGTCTTGCCAACGTAGTGGTCTTCCTCCACCCTCGAAGATGTAGAGGTCTTCCAACGTGGAAATAGGAGGCAAGGACGAGGTGCAGACCTGCTCAAGGGATGAAAGCTGCCATCCTGGTGCCCTCAGGCTGCATAGGATTTTAACGCTGAGTACATCGTTGTCAGATGTCTGTGATGGGAATCTGACAATAATGGCCATAGAATCAAATGCGATATGGCCCTTTTCCGGTGCCCTCAGTGTTGGTCTTCGACTGATGAACTGGAAGAGTTGTGGCGTGTCGAATATGATTTCATTGCATAAGGTTATACCCAATTTGTCGAGTCGAGGGGCATCAATCCGGGCCAAGATCTCCTCCAAATATTCGCTGGCCCCTAGGAATTCAATTTTGGTGAGACTGGGGAAGATAGATCGTGTCAGCGGGGCGGGGGCGGACGTCGGCTTCCTAGGGCAGGGCGAGGTGTTGGGTGTGTAAACCGAAGGCGAAGTGACTCGAGGTTGGTCAACGCAGAGAGGCTGGTGGCCATCACTTCGGGTGGGATGTACCCGGAACGGGGAATATAAAGGTCAAGATTGACGAGGTGAGTGGCAGACAAAAGAAGTTTGGGTAGTCCGGGAAATGAAACGTCATACAAGTCAAGTGATCGCAGACGTGGTGCGGTTCCGCCCAAGAACGAATCAGGAAGTATTGGCCCCGATCCATTGTATGCAAAACGTCCCTTGAGCCGAAAATCTGTCAGCTCCGGGAATGGCTTATGCATTGCTGTCGAATCCGTAACATATTCCAATTGTGAACTTGAATAAAAATCGAGTCGGATTTGACAGACGCGATCGTTGTGCTCGAGTGCAGCGATGATGTTATCCACACTTGATGGTTCAAATTCGTCATCGAAGATGGGATCGATGTCGTGAATGATGAGAGGCAAAGGCGGCCAGATGTGCAGGGTGTCCCTCGCAAGTGTTTTGCGTGTACAAAGGAGTCGCAGATTGAGGCGAAGTGGTGATTGAAAAACGACACTTCTCCAGCGTCGACACACGTGTGCCAGCGTTGTCCACTCCTTTAGTCTTTGTAGTTCGAGATATTTATAATATTTACCCCAGTCTTCACCCAGAAAAAGATCGAATATTTCTAGTAAGACATCATCGGGGAGCATGTCGAATATTATCAGCTGGCCTATGTCGCATCATCACTCAGCAGTCGTCCTGTGATATTGGATATTGCCCAAATGACATACCTTGACATCCGCTGCGTATATCCTTGCTAGTCCGGCGACGTGCAGAGTTGTCTACCGTCAACGAGCCTTCTGAATGGCAATCCATTAAGATCGATGTGCCAGGGTGGCTAGGAAACGATGAAGGGGCGAGGGCAGTGAAGGGGTAAGGTGTGGAGAGTTGATGTCCAGTTCGGGTCTGAGCAGGGTTATTTGAGACCTCATTAGCTATTTGTTCAATGCGGCGGAAGAAGTTCTTTTGACACTGGTGAAAGCTCATCGATAAAGATTCGGCGTGCGGGAAGAGGAACAGCGGTTCCGTGGATTGCTTGAACGCGATCCAGAATTTCGGAAAAACCCGGAGTGTACTCAAGCATACGTACTGAAGAGCAGCCATGTGGCAGACGGTGCACGAGGCCAGCGATCGAATATGCGGCACTTCACAACGCTTTGTCCGTAATTTGCACCCCGTAGCGCAGCCACCTAGCCATGCTTTTGGGTGTTCGCCGTGTGGGCTATCTCACTTCGGTGCCAATCAAACCTCCACCATCCTGCGTGATTTGTGCTCATAAATTGATAGTTAGTCTAATAAGTGGTTACATGGTCTACCACTGGCTATGATGCGGTCAGCTAGAGCGGTATGGGAAGGGGATATATACTTGTACAGCAAAGTTTGGTTAGTTATATACACAATATTCGTGCCCCTGGAAAGGTGTGATGATACACGGTGACGGACGGAAAGAGGAGTGTAGAGGGGAGAAACCGATTCCAGGTCACTTGTTGGTAGATCAAACACGTGAGTAACTAATATCATGAAAGGCCAGCACGCGATCAGGAATGATAGAATACGTCGACGCATGAAGCTCATGTGGCACTTATGTTGCGCGATGCCCGTCTCACGCCGTGAGAGCGGCGCGTCGCGCTTCTGGGGTTTGCGAACCCGGCTCAAAGGCGATTGCGCTATCCCTGTCGGCTGCGCTCCAGAACCAGAACCAGCTCTACTCGTGGACGTAGGCTTGCCATTCTTCGCCGTGGACGATGGGGACGAGTTTCCCGCTGGAGACGACGACAAGCCGTTCCCGGAAAGCCGGCCAATCATATCTGCGGGTGAGACGAGTTCCGACACGGGCTCACCGGGGAAAGTGTATGGAGCTTCGGGTCGTTGTCATTGTATGTGCCTGGGGAGGAGACGGTTTGGTTGGGTGTACCCATTTGGGAGCCACCGGCGCGGATTTGTGTGCAGGATGGATAGAACTCAGCTCCACCGAGTGTGAAGCGCGATGATCTCGTGACGGAATAGAGGAGACAGGAGGATGATACGCACTGATGTCCTGCTGGTACCAAGTAGTCCCATCCGACTTCTTGTTGATCTGGTCGATTTTTCTCCAGTAAAACTCCAATACCGAGCCTGGATTGGCGGGTACGTCCATGGTGACTAGCTGGGAATTCAGGCCGCAATTCAAGAAGCGTTATCGGTGCTCTTCACGGGGCCGATATCGGATTGGATTGGACTACAGTATCTGAGGGCGCCGCGTTCAACTGGAGACGTTGAGAGAGCAGGTTGTTCCATCCGGGACATAGCCGTTGCCGTTGGCAAAATGGAGGTGTGAGATGGCTCCGCGACTACTTTTGTCACAAAGGCAGTGACGTAGCCAGGGCCTGCGGCAGATGGAAGAAGATAGAGGAGGAGAGGGAGGGATGGCAAAGATATACAGTAGCGGGGGAGTACGCGCGAGGAACCTGCGGCCTGGCGCTCCTGGCCACGTGGCGCGGTGTCGCTTCTTTCACTCTGCTTCCGAACCTGACAGTTGTTGGGTATCAGGCAAAGTCAGGCAGTCGTTTGAGTACATGGTCAAATTTCAAATCAGTGGCTACGTCGGCGCCACCTCCATTCAAAACATGTTACATGTAATCAGAAAGGAAAGCAATTATGGTGGCGTTTGAAAAATACGTGAGCAAGAGAAAATCGTGGTGGTAAAGAGACAACAAGGATCAGTTAATGAGATAGAATGTGAAGGGTAATTATCAGTCATCGACCTCCTTAGAACCTATCCTACTCTGAGTCCCTGTCCCAGCGAGAAACTGTTACAGGGCGATTGGCAAGCTGCCGTGCGGCAACGAACTTTTCTATGCCTTCCTGGAGAGGTCCCGACGGCTGAAGCCCCTCCAAGAATATGTTCTCCAGGGTGGGCAACACTTCCGTTGTTCGGCCCCCAACAAGCTCTTGCAGTGCGGGCGCGATACGTGGCACAAAATCCTCCGATAAGTAGAAATTCTTCACGGCAACAAATGAACGTAAAAGACCCAGCCATAGCGTGTTTTCAATATCGTCTTGCCAACGTGGTGGGTATCTTCGATCCTCGAGGATGTAGAGGTTTTCCAACGTGGAGATGGGAGGCAAGGAGGAGGTGCAGACCTGTTCAAGGGATGAAAATGAAGGCTGCCATCCTGACGCCGTGTATGGGATTTCCACGTTGAGTACTCCGCAGTCAGATGTCTGTGATGGGAATCTGGCAGTAACGGCCTCAGAACTAAACGTGATATGGCCCATTTCCGGTGTCCTCAGCGGTGGTTTTCGACTGATGAAGTGGAAGAGCTGTGGTGTGTCGAATATGATTTGATTGAAGAAGTTTATATGCATTTTGTTGAGTCGAGGGGCATCGATGCGGGCCAAGATCTCCTCCAAATATTCGCTGGCCCCTTCGAATACAATTTCTGTGAGACTGGGGAGGATAGAGCGTGTCGGTGGAGGCGGAGGCAGACATCGGGTTTCTGGGGCAGAGCGAGGTGGTGGGTCTCGAAAATCAATGCGAAGTGACTCGAGGCTGGTCAACGCAGAGAGGCTGGTGGCCATCGCCTCGGGTGGGATGTACCCAGGACGAGGAATACCAGAAACGTAAAGATTGACGAGGTGAGTGGCGGATGAAAGTAAGTTCGGTAATCCCGGAAATGGAACGTCATACAAGGTAAGTGATCGCAGACGTGGTGCGGATCCGGCCAAGAAAGAATTGAGGAGTACTAGCCCGGGATCATCTTCCTCCGGATCATCATATTCGTATATGCCGAGCCGGAGATCTGTCAGCTCGGGGAATGGCTTATGCATTGCTGCCGAATCCGTGAGAGATTTAAATCTTGAACTTGTAAGGCCACTGAAATTGATTTGACAGACGCGATTGTTGTGCTCGAGTGCAGCGATGATGTTATCCACACCTGATGTACCGTTCATGCGATTGAGACCGCCATAGAAGTCTTGAATGACGAGAGGCAAAGGCGGCCAGATGTCCAGGGTGTCCCTCGCACGTGTATTGGGTGTACAGTGGAGTCGCAGATTGAGGCGATGTGGTGATTGAAAAACGACAGTTCTCCAGCGTCGACACACGTGTGCCAGTGTTATCCACTCCTCTATTCTTTGATCAAATGATCCGAAATTTTCACCCACGTCTTCATCCACATAGATATAAAATATTTCTAGTAAGACATCATCGGGGCCTATGTCATATCGCCACTCAGCAGTCGTCGCATGATATTACACAAATGACATACATCGAGTCGTCGACATCGGCTGGGTATATCCTTGCTAGTCCAGCAATGTGCGGAGTTTAGCGGACAGAAACGGGGCGCGAGAGGTGAAGACGAAGAAGCGGGGATATGAGGTGGCGTCAGAGCAAGGGGGATGGGGCTAATGTGCAACTGCACACTCAAAGGAGGAGAGGAAACCGATGGTGATGATATTCCGGGCACTAGTACAGGCTAGAGAAATGGCTTAAGTACATACAGGACTCTTTGTATAATCAGAGTGAAGCATGTCGAAGAGGAAAAGACAAAGGATGAAAGAGAAGTGAAACAGGTACGAGAATAAGCGAGGGCGCGAGTGCATAGGGCAAGTCGCGTATGATACATGAGGAAGACGAGCGCGAGTAGGGATCAAAGGGAAATGAAGAGGATGAGTAAGGTATGATCGAGCTGTATTATGGATGAAAAATAAGGTAAAGAATCAAAGGGAAAAGATGACAGATGAAAGGTAACTTAGGCGAGCATGCAGGCGCGGCCAAGCGTGCGGGCGAGCGTGAGGCTCAAAATCCAGCAGAGTTGTCTACCGTCAACGAGCCTTCTGAGCGGCAATCCATTAAGATCAGTGCGCCAGGGCTGTTAGGAAACGATGGAGGGGCGGAGGGCGGTGAAAGGGTAAGGTGTAGGGACTTGATGTCCAGTTGGCTATTTATTGCTATTTGCAGTAATGGCGGAGCTTGAATTTCACGCACAATAGCGATGTGGCACCCAAAAACTTCAAGTCAAATATCTTGGGACCAAATGCATGTAGAGACATGACACATATGCTTTTGAAGCATTTGCTAAGGGCTAGGGTGCCCTGGATTTATTTTGGCATTTGGGGGGTTGGGACATCTGTAGTGTAATCGAGCTGCATGCCCGGGTGCGCGCACACTTGCCTGTAATATACGTTCTATCTTGCAAGTGTCAGTTCGAGTTCAAGAGAAATTTAACATGTCCTGTCCCACTCCCGATTTCTATTACAAGGTATGCAGTAGATAATGCGAACGAATAAGTTAGTCATCCGAGTTCATTCCAAATCCTGGCCATGGCGAGACGATCATAAGTCATCAAAAATAAATTATAAAATCGGTAGCTCGTCTCTGAACGAGCGCACGGTGCGCGCGAGGCGAATGTCGTCCAGCGTGATATTAGAGCGATCGCACATTGCTTGAAAAATCCCGTTCTGCGAATGGAGACCTTCCGGATCGTCGAATTCAGCGATATCCCCGTCGTCCATAACACATATGCGATCGTATGAGATGACAGTCCGTAGCCGGTCTATCATGGATTCAGCTGTCAGGGAAATCATCGCCACGGAGAGGGAAGGTAAGAGACGTGCGGGCAATGCATAGGATAGTGCGGTCACGGAACTTGGTTATTATAGTGTCTTGTATCTTCCGATCCGTCTCGTGGTCAACAGAAGCAGTAGCCTCGTCTAGGATCAGTATTTTGCTGTCTTTGACCAGCACCCGCGCAAGGGACACCAGAAAACGCTGGCCGATAGACAGATTAGAACTCTCGACTTCGATTTGGCTGTCTAATGTAAATTGCGGAGCATTTGGTGTTGTTGACCCTGCTCTACGTTGATCTTCGTCACCACCGATCCCAGCTTCCTCATCTTTCGTCGCGTAGGACATGCGCCTAGTATCCTCGACAAGGTGTGAACGCTTCAGTGCGTCCCAGAGCCGTGCGTCGTCGTGTAATCCAAGCGGATCAAGATTGAACCGCAGTGTCCCTGAGTCTACGGCAGAAATTATAATACTAATGTGGTTAAGGCAACTTGTACGTACAAAGCGTAGCATCCTGAGGTATGATCGAGACTGCGTTCCGAACATCATCAAGCCCAATTTTTGAGATGTCGACGCCGTCGATACTGATTAAACCTGACACAAGCTCGACGATGCGAAATAGAGCAGGCATTATAAATGATTCACCGGCACCTGTCCTACAAGTAACGAGACTAGTTTAACGGTAGATGAGGCATTAAGGAAGGCCACCTACCGCCCGACAATCCCAATTTTTTCTCCTCCTTTTACGGTCATACTGAGGCCCTTCAGGACCGAGGGAAGCTCGGGACGATACTTCAAAAACGCGTCCTTGATCTCTAACTTCCCCTTACTGGGCCAAAGCGCGCCAGGTTTTCTTTCCGGGGTTTCATGACGTGGTTCCTGACCAAGATCGTGGGCGTAGTAAACAATACGCTCAACGGAATTTATGTTGTTCTCGAGCTCCGCTAGCTGCCTCACCATCAAACCGAACGCCTGTAACAGAACTAGCTGAGTGCATGATAGGATGACGGATGCATTGATGCCTACCAGCTATACGGAGAGAATCCACGAGAGGGCCACGCCAGTCTGCGCAGGAGACACAGTAAACCGTGTGCCGACGGCGAACAAAGACACAAATAGAATCAGCAGGATTCCCAGAAAGTCCAGTCGTAAGACGAGCCATCGCTACTTCAAGGTTTAGCCAAGAGTTCGCGCAGGTCTTTTGAATGAAGAGAGACGACTGACCTGGTTTGCGACGGTCAACCAATATGCTCTATTCTCGATGTCGACCCGGTCTCGGTTCTCTTTCAAGAAACGACCTTCTTCCCTGTAGGCACGAATAGTTGCGATTCCCGACAACGAATCGGAGAAATGAGAGTATAACGACGACCGCAGAATCGCGTCGAGCCGCTGGGAATGTCTCGGTAAACTCCTCAGAGCTTCATGTTTGGGAAGTGCGCACCTTCGTCTCCCTCGCACTCGCACGATAGAAAGCGGTGGTCAGGGCATAAAGGACAAATACTATGGCACCGACGATAAGGAAGAGTGGGAAGATGATTGAAATCAAGATGAAAGCTCCAATAATACTAGATGAGAGGCCGAGGAACGTGCGGAAGGAATCTGCGAAGCTGGGGTCAGAACGGATGATGGGGCCCGGTCAAGATAGCTACAGTACCAGCCAGCACGTTGTCGATTGTGTCGATATCTTTGGAAAATCGATTCATGATACGACCAAGCGGCTAAATTTATAGTCAGTGGGAGTAGAATTCAGCCGACTCGACGGTGCGTACTGTAGTCGCAGAGGGTGACTTTCGCCTCGAATTTGCTCCTGTTGCCATAGGAGGCCTTGAATGCTGGCCGTAAAAAGGTGTAATAGGTGTCGATGTTTGACACGCATGGGTATCAGCATCGAATGAGCATTGGCCGCCCTCAAGCACTCACAGCATGTGGAGTCCAAGGACGCGACACCACCAATTCACGAGTGTAGGTTGGGTTCGGAGAAAGTAAGAAATTCGACCACGCGGTGAAAATGATCTAATTCTAATCTACTGAATAGCCAGGTTATGATCTCCGTTTGAGACGCCGATATCATATTAGCAGGCCTTAATTGTGGTGATAACAATTAGGAAACGAGCAACAAGTGGGATGGAAGAAGGGAGTGTACCCACAACAATGCCAGTGACTCTCAGAGACTGTCACGACGAATAAAATCTAGGTCCAGTTGGCAATCGGCAAATAATAATGTAGCGCAGCTGAGAGTCGCGCGCGTGAGTCCGTGGGGACCGATAGTGAGCTCCTCATACTCGCCAAGGAAGTCCTCAATAGGATCTCCGACTAGGCCAGAGAAGTACTAGTAGGGCGCGCGATGGGAACGAGGTGGTGGCATAGCGGCAGGGCCAGTGCTGGAATGTTGTGATGCAGGCAGTAGGTTGGGACATAGGCAGAGCTACACGCGGAATGTTACGATTATTGGTGGCCGCAAGTACGGGTAAGAGCAGCGGTTGGGAGAGTGTAGTTGCTGAGGCTGAGGCAAAGGCGAGATTGCGTTGGAAGGTGGGAGAATCGGTGGACGCAGTGGAGGGATAGGGGCGGGGCTTCGGAGATAGCGGGGTCTGAGCTGGTGTCGCCGAGAGAGAGTCCCGAGAGTTTTGGTCGGCAAAGTTAGGAACATGTAGTGGTGATTCACTGTGAATAACCACTACATGTTCCTAACTTTGCCGACCGTCATCCCAGATGCATGCTGTGGGACGCGCGGGAGTGGTGGGAGGAGTGGGAGTGTCAATACCACCATCCCTGACACCACCAACCAAAGCTCCCCACCTGCCAGCCTACACGAACGAGCCTACTCGTTGCCTCTGTGCGAGATTGACATTCAAGTGGGTGGCAATTAAAAGTCATTGAAGCGGGCGTCATTGACCTTGCCACGCAGTGTTGTCAAGGTCAGTGAAAAAGGTTGGGTAAGTGGCTGACCCTCCGGAACGTCTGAACCGGTCAGACTGGGGTCGGTGACCTTATTTGTACATGTTTAATTGTGGCGGGGACCCAAAATTTTATTTGTCATATCATCGAACCATTTTTTATCAGATTCTCATCCCAATGATCCCATTGATTTGAAATTGATGCTGACCCGACTGACTCGCTGACCAAAAAAGGGTCGGTAAGACTGTCCTTGACCCTCCGACTGAACTGACCCCCGTCAGACCGGGTCATTGACAACACTGTAATGCCACGCACTTGAATGTCGATCTCATGCAGAGGCAGTGAGTAGGCTCATTCACATGGGCTGGCAGGTGGGGAGCTTTGGTTGGTGGTGTCAGGGATGGTGGTATCTAGATGCACCAGGTTACCCGCCTTACAATAACCCGAGAACAGTAAACCGTGGGCGTTGCAAAAATCACGATGATGCCACCCCCAAGCGACATCGCGGACCATGTCAAAGCGGACGGGTTTCATCAGGCACCTTCAAGCTCGGTGAGCGATTGATGAATTTTGCAAAGTCGTTGAAATCGGTATCATCATCGAATGTTAGTTCAGACAACGTGATATGATGTAAAAACAAATGTTCTCCATCGTCGACGCACGTGGACAAGTACTTGCCACGACTCGATCCTCTTTTTGGTTGGCTGTTCTTTATCCGAGTCGTCATCCAAGTAGAACTCAATATGAGCATTAACAATGTCGATTGATATCACCTGGCCTACATCGAATCGAGTCAGTCACGTTTTTTCATGATATTGCGCAACAAAAGACACGTGCATCGACTTTTGCTCGGCTCTTTTCTTCTGAACCTGGAGGTGTGCACGATTCATTGCTATTAGCGCCGTCCAATGATAGAGCTGATATTCCGGGACTGATAGGAAACAACGATAAGCAAGGCCGGAGAGTCCAGACGACAAGTGCATTTCGAAACGGGCAGCTGCGTGCGACGTTGTCAGTTTGTTGCGCAACCGAATGTTGCGGAATTGAAATACGACTGAAAGGATTCCGTTCCGTGAGCAGAATCGCAGGTAAGGCTGGACACGTGATCGAGTCGGGGCTGGAATATTCTGGACTCGGCCCGAAATTCTATCCATCACTGCACCGCTCCATCCTTCAATGCTTGGCCTTATAGATTGTTGCTTCTGATGGACGGCTGGTTAGAAGGCTCGCTTCTCGAGGTGTGCCTTTTATGCGCAACATCCCGCAACTGCCGGTGCTGCTGACTCTTTCTTACTAGGTTGTCCGAGCGTCGCTGTCATCGCAAACATCCTGTGCTAGATATCTCTTTATGAAAATCTATTGCGAGCGAGGAGCAAGATGCGCACCTTTCGTCCATGGCAGCGCTTCTGTGCCTCGCCCTGCATTTCCTTTCTACTGTGGAGAATTTTTACACAAGGATATATATCGGGATCTCGATCGGCAAGACGACCTCGGAACAACTCTGTAAACAATCTCTTTTTAAGCGGGAGATCTGGGGAAAGGATTGCGCGGAGCCTTCGCGAGTCAATTGAATGGCGAAGTGACAGACGTGTTGCCCACCCTGCAGAAGTTTTTTTTGGAAGCGCTGGAGTCATTAAAACCCGTCCGGGAGTCATTGAGCGGCTTTTTGCTGCACACGACAGCTCTCTGGTCAAAATATAGCCACTTTCTCTTGGGAAATTGACGACGAGGATGTTCGGGTGATGATCAGGTGGACGACGGATACCTACTTTCCGCTTTCTATACCGTTAACATTTGTTTCGCCTCTCCCTTATTCTGCATGCCGTGCGTGCTGGGGGACAGAGCAGGGCCCGTTTAAGGCAGATTTTCACTGGTAGGACGCATTGTTAAAGCTGGCTTCCGAGACTTACACAACAATAAGCAACTAGTAAGTTCGAGGCAAACGTCACCTTCTGCGGCTTGGTTAATGCAGAATTATAGCTCCAGGCGTCATCCAGCACGATCGTCCAACAGAATGCAGATATTTCCTCATGTTGGGTCAATGAGCTTGACGGCCTTGGACACACAATCAACGGAACAGTGACATAGATCATGCTATATAAGGCCTTGCAACTAGAGCATTTACAAAGCCTGTCGAAAGCATACATTCCAGTACATTAGTCCGTCACTCATCCTGCAAGTTTGGTCTACTCGCGGGCAAACCTAGTTCGGAAGTCAGCAAGTTCTTCTCGTACAAGGAGGCTGAGAAAGAGAAACGTACGAAACCACCTTTCAAAAGCCAGACTGATTGGGGTTAATGGCATCCGTCGAGGTGGCCGACGTAGGGTCAGTCGCGGTGGGCTCGGTGGGGTCAGTCGCGGTGGGCTCGGTGGGGTCAGTCGCTGTGGGCTCGGTAGGGTCAGTCGCGGTGGGCTCGGTGGGGTCAGTCGCTGTGGGCTCGGTAGGGTCAGTCGCGGTGGGCTCGGTAGGGTCAGTCGCGGTGGGCTCGGTCGGGTCAGTCGCGGTGGGCTCGGTAGGGTCAGTCGCGGTGGGCTCGGTAGGGTCAGTCGCGGTGGGCTCGGTAGGGTCAGTCACGGTGGGCTCGGTAGGGTCAGTCGCGGTGGGCTCGGTAGGGTCAGTCGCAGTGGGCTCGGTAGGGTCGGTCGCGGTGGGCAACGTCGGGTCCGTTACGGACACGGAGAGTGGGAGTGGGATAGGGAACGACACAGTTGGTGAGATCGGCGACAAAGCGGGCGGAAAAATGGGCCCACAGCCTGAGTCCTGGCGGCAAAGAAGCCCTAGATCGGAAGTTAGCAAAGTCGGTCTCGTGCAATGAGGCCGAGGAGGAGCTCACGAGGAGAAATGGCAGCAGCATTGACGGAGACCGTCAAAGCGAGGATTGAGAGAGCAATGAATGATTTGGAGATCATCTTGACAAGAAATTAGGGTGGAATAAGAGTGCGTAGGACTCGGACCGGCCAAGCGAAGCGAGAAAAAGATAGCAGGAAAAGCGCGAAAGATAGAGACTGCGAGGCACCTGTCCTCTGAAGATGCGACTAGAACAGGGTATGAACGCTGTTGCTGAACAAGAGCAGGGCTGAGGCTTGAGGCTTTTATACATGGGCAGACTCGGAAAGCGCTCTGACCTGGCAGAATCATCGTTGTGAACCACAAGCAAACAGAAAACAGGAACATGTCAGTTCGTGTCAGGAACCACCACATGGATCCTTTCTGGCACCGAATGCGGATGTAATCAGATGTTGATACCATCACACGTCATGTCGAACGGAGGCAACTTCAATCAGCCATCGACGTTGAATTAAGGTTGTAGCGAACCTGTGCTCGAATACCTACAGTAGCTGTCCTCCCAACCGCCATAGTCCACTTGCGTTTTATGAAATGGTGGTGTCAATTTTCTTTATTCTGCCACGGTCGCTCACGCGTGCTACCAGCAACTAATACGAATCCTGAGTGCAAACTGGAGTTGTGTGTTTCCTAGACGAACAGCCGTAGTAAAACAGTTTTTCAAAGAGAAGGAGCTCGAGAATGATACGAACCACTGTTATGCAACTTGGCCGATGCAGATGTACTGCTCCCGTTGACACGATCCTCCAGCACCAGGGAAGGCATAGCTTGGACGTTTGTTAGGTCGATCCCCACTTCCATTTCCGGGATTGCCTCGCTTAATCTGTCAACGCAACGGAGCACGGTTCTTTCTGTGCTCCATCATCTCCAAGAGATGCCCTTGCTTCCATATGGGACAGTCACGTAAGAAACCAACCAATGATGGCTATGAGACAGATTAAGCACCGACATCATGGACGCTGCGGTGCAGGAAGCCATGACAACACGGTCCAGCTACATCACGCAGGGGAAGGTGGCGCGCTCCGGATCCGCCACCACCACCCACCATTCGGGACCCTCTGTGACTGGTTGTTGTGCAGGTGGACAATCGAGAGTATAGATCACGGCCTTAAGTAGCGGGGTGGCGAAGTGCAGTCAATTGAACAACGTGATCCATTTTGAAATTGGAAGCCGAAGCACTGCACCAGGTAAGCGAACCTTGGGAAACGGCAAACGACCTATTTTACAGTAATCAAATGCGGTGTATCACTGTTCACCCCGGAATCCCGACAGGGGATCGGGCAGCTGGGGCTCCTGGAGGGTCCTTAGAAAGTGGTGGTTGTATAAAATTGAAGTCTTACACCAAAGAACGTGACCAACACGTGATAAACGCGTGACTTCAACCGAGGTCCTGGAATAAGCGCGCCAAGGGTCACTCTTCGATACAGTACTGTAAGACGTGTTGTTGTCCAAAATTAGAGCGAACGTGAACACGGGTGAGAGGTGAACGCAAATGGACTGCGTGCAGTCGTCATGTTTCATCTGCTTTTACACATGACTTGTGGGGCGATGATGTCGCCAGAGACAAAAGAATAGTTGAGGTTATTTTGAATAGCTTGTTGGGAATTGTAAATATGGAAGTGTGTTAATTGGTTGGTCAGGAGACTTACTTGAAAAGGTCAAATAAAGACGACTCTAGAGTCCATCACATTCTCCTAGGTCACCTCTAATTGAAAACGTACATGGGCCGCGCACGAACAGTCGTCTCCCAGTGCGTATACCCTTCCTAGTCCACCGACGTGCATAGTTGTCTACCGTCAACGAGCCTTCTGCCACTGAACGGCAATCCATTAAGATCAATGGGCCAGGGCTGTTAAGAAACGATGAAGGGGCGAGGGCGGTGAAAGGGTAAGGTGTGGGGACTTGATGTCCATTTTGCCAGGGGAGGACAGCCGGTCTCCCTTGCACTCGCACGATAGAAAGCAGTGGTCATGGCATAAAGGACGGATACTATGGCAACGACGATAAGGAAGAGCGGGAAGATGATTGAAATCAAGATTAAATCTCCGATAATACTAGATGAGAGGGAGAATGGATGACGCGGCCCGGTCAAGAGAACTACGAGCCAGCACGTCGTCGATTCTGTCGATAAGTGGTGCTTCAGAAGTCGCTTCGGTCATGGTGAAGCGCCACTGAAGCATCATGCATCATCGGTGGCAATACCCTGCCAGTACATCGCACTCATGAGTCACTACCGAGGACAAAGAAAATTGAAAATCAGACCCCTTCGTACCTTCTCACCAACCTCAGTCATATCGCCGTTTGGGAGTACATCAAGGTCAGCCTCCAGGCAAACGTCATGCACGGCTTCAATTTCCAATAACGCTCAGCCTCGAAGCGCCGACCAAAGCAGATGTTCTCCCGAATTGTGGCATTCTGCACAAAATTTCAATTGAGTGCAATAATGTGCTCTTACGGGGAGACGGTACTACTGAACTAGGCGAGGCGAGGCTGGCCAGACACCCACCTGTCCCTCACACGTGTTTTGGCTACCCCGTACTGTCACTCCGACGAACTTTAAGTAACATTATACCGCCATCTCCCCAGCCCCAGAATGCTAGATAATGACGGTAGGGCGCAGGGCATTCCTTTGTCCGTTGTTCCACCGCCATCGTACTCTACGTGATAATATTGGCTATTACCATCATCTTTCAAACATCAAACGTCGATAATGGTGCTTTCGTGCTGATACTTGTCTCTCGGCGCTCTCGAGAAGCTGCCGTTTTTCAAGTGCGTGGCAGACTCAGACATTCCTGGTGAATGCGCAAACGATTTGAGCAGAGGACGGCCGCTGCGTTCTATGGTGCTGGAAAATCGTGTCGACAGGAGCAGTACATCTGCGTCGGCCAAGTTGCATAACAGTGGTTCGTATTGTTCTCGAGGCCCTCCTGTTTGAAAAACTATTCTACTACGGCTGCTCGTTTAGGAAACAAGCAACTCCAGTTTGCGTTTTGGGTAAAGTGAATTCAGGATTCGTCTTAGTTGCTGTAGCACGCGTGAGCGACCGGCGTGCTAGCAGAATAAAGAAACAATGACGCCACCATTGCATAAAACGCAAGTGGCGGTTGTGAGGGTAGCCAAGTATTCAAGCACCGGTTCGCCCCAACCTTCATTCAACATCGATGGCGCATTAATTGAAGCTGCTTCCCTTCGATACGACGCGTGATGGTATCAAACATCTGATCACACCCCGCATTCGGTGGCCCAGTGCCACTCAGTGTGCCAGAGAGGAGCCATGTGGTGGTTCCTGACACGAACTGACATACAGTACTCCTGTTTTCTGTTTGCTTGTGGTTCACAACGATGATTCTGCCAGGCCAGAGCGCTTTTCGAGTCTGCCCATGTATAAAAGCCTCAAGCCCCAGTCCTTCTCTCGTTCAACAACAACGCTCATCCCCCATTTTAGTCTTTCATCTTCAGAGGACAGGTGCCTCGCAGTCTCTATCTTTCTCTCACTATCTTTTCCCCGCTTCTCTTAGCCGGTCCGAGTCCTACGTGCTCTCATTCCACCCTATTGTCTTGCTTGTTGTCTTGTCGAGATGATCTCCAAATCATTCATTGTTCTCCTAATGTTTGCTTTGACGTCCTCCGTCAATGCTGCTGTCATTTCTCCTGACGGTGAGTTCCTCCTCGGCCTCATTGTACGCGAAGGACTTTACTGACTTCGATCTCAGAGCGGGCCCTTACGACCACCGTGGCGGTCTCCGAGACGGACTCTGCGACGGCCACCACGACCGTGACGGTCTCCGGGATGGTCTGTGCGACGGCCAACACGACGACCTCCGGGACGGCCACCACGACAGTCGCCGGGATAGCCACCACGACGGTCTCCGGGACGGCCACCATTTCGGTCTGTGCGACGGCCGACACGACGGACTCTGCGACGACCACCTTGGCCACCGCGACGGATGCCATTAACCCCAATCAGACTGGCTTGTGAAAAATGATTTCGTACGTGTCTCTTTCTCAGCCTCCTTGTACGAGAAGGACTTGCTACTAGTAACTTCCGAACTAGAGTTTGCCCGCGAGTAGACCAAACTTGCTGAATGAGTGACGGATAGAATGGACTAAATTATTGGAATGTATGCTTTCGACAAGCTTTGTAAATGCTCTAGTTGCAAGGCCTTACATAGCATGATCTATGTCGCTGTTCCGTTTATTGTGTGTCCAGGGCCTCAAGCTCATTGTCCCAACGTGAGGAAATATCTGTATTCTGTTGGACGATTATGCCAGTGGATGACGCCTGGAGCAAAAATTCTGCATTAGCCAAGCCGCAGAAGGTAACATCGCCATAGCACCGTGACTGCTTTGATGCACCGGCACGTGCCCTGTTGGATGGAAGCGTTGGGGGTAAAGTGCAACAGCGACGGAGAGAGAACGCTTGCCAGTGGTGTGTGGAGTCATCGAGCAGGACATAAAGACAGGAGTGCCATGTCGCCTATTAGTATCAGCCTTCGCCACTGGCAGGTGCCCAGAGACAACGCACGCTGCCCATCACTGAATATGCAGGATGTTACCCAGGGTACGATAGATGTCATTTTCTTGGAATGATGGCAATTTTGAGCACGAGTTAGGCAGTCGTCACCGTGACCACGTAGTGATGATCGATGACGTTGAGCACTTACTATAAGGGGTAGTGGAGTTTCGGTCAAAAACACCGGAAACACCGGAATGCCTCATTGGCTCGAGCCGGAGCCGAGCTTGAACTACTTGCACATCTGAAAGCGCAGGTGATCTACCTCATGTCGGTTGGGAGGGCAGCCAGACATTCGAGGAGTCAACATGACATAATTCAAACCTATCGATAAGTTGCCTCTATTCGACACGACATAATCGTGCAAGATTTATATAAAGCTGGCTTCCGAGATTTACACAACAAACGGCAACTAGCATAAGCTCTAGGCAAGCATTACCTTCTCGGCTTGGCTAATGCAGAATTATAGCTCCAGGCGTCATCCAGCATAATCGTCCAACAGAATGCAGATATTTCGTCATGTTGGATCGATGAGCTTGACGGCCTTGGACACACAATCAACGGAACAGCGACATAGATCATGCTATATAAGGCCTTGCAACTAGAGCATTTACAAAGCCTGTCGAAAGTATACATTCCAGTAAATTACTCTATTCTATCCATCACTCATCCTGCAATTTTGGTCTACTCGCGGGCAAACCCTAGTTCGGAAGTTAGCAAGTTCTTCTCGTACAAGGAGGCTGAGAAAGAGAAACGTACGAAATCACCTTTCAAAAGCCAGACTGATTGGGGTTAATGGCATCCGTCGAGGTGGTCAACACAGAGTCCGTCGCGGTGGCCGACGCAGAGTCCGTTGCGGTGGCCGACGCAGAGTCCGATGTAGAGTTCGTTTCGGAGGCTGATGCGGAGGCCGATGCAGAGTCCGTCGCGGTGGCCGACGCAGAGTCCGTTGCGATGGCAGACGCAGAGTCCGTCGCAGAGCCCGTTGCAGAGGCCGATGCAGAGTCCGTCGCGGAGTCCGTCGCAGAGTCCGTCGCGGTGGCCGTCGCAGAGACCGATGTAGAGTTCGTTGCGGAGGCTGATGCGGAGGCCGGCACGGGGAGTGGCACAGAGATCACAATTGGTGGCCCGGGCACAGAGGCCGACGCAGAGGCCGACGCAGAGGCCGTTGCAGGGGCCGTTGCAGGGGCCGTCTTAGTGTCCGTCTCAGTGCCTGGCTTGGCCGTCTTGTGGCCCGACTTGCGTGACCTCCCTAATCCAGAGGTTAGCAAAGTCTTCCTCGTATAGCGAGGCTGAGAAAGAGGAATTTACGGAGTCGATTTAAAGGGGTCGGCGCAGCGTCCCGCTCTGAGATTGGTGGCCCACATTGGCATTCCTGGCGGGCAAACACTAGATCGGAAGTTGGCAAGGTCCCTCTCGTACAACGAGGCCGAGAAAGAGGAACTTACGGGTAGCGACCGGCTCAGCGGCCCGCTCTGAGATCACCGGCCCACATTCGCATTCAAGTTCCTGGCGGGCAAACACTAGATCGGACGTCAGCAAAGTCCTTCTCGTACGAGGCCGAGGAGCCACTGACGAGCAGGAGAAAGGGCAGCAGCATTGACGGAGGACGTCAAAGCGAACGTTAAGAGAACAATCAATGATTTGGAGATCATCTCGACAAGACAATAGGGTGGAATGAGAGCACGTAGGACTCGCGGCCAAGAGAAGCGGGGAAAAGATAGCAGTGAGAGAAAGATAGAGATTGCGAGGCACCTGTCCTCTGAAGATGAAAGACTAGAATGGGGGATGAGCGCTGTTGTTGAACGAGAGCGCTGAGGCTCGAGACTTTTATACAGGGGCAAACTCGAAAACGCTCTGGCCTGGCAGAATCATCGTTGTGAACCACAAGCAAACAGAAAACAGGAGCATGTCAGTTCGTGTCAGGAACCACCACATGGCTCCTTTCTGGCACCGAATGCGGATGTAATTAGATGTTTGATACCATCACGCGTCGTCTCTAACGGAGACAACTTCAATCAACCATCGACGTTGAATTAAGGTTGTAGCGAACCTGTCCTCCCAACTGCCATAGTCCACTTGCGTTTTATGAGATGGTGGCGTCATTTATTCTTTATTCTGCCACGGTTGCTCACGCGTGCTACCAGCAACTAATACGAATCCTGAATCCACCTTACCCAAAACGCAAGCTGGAGCTGTGTGTTTCCTAGACGAACAGCCGTAGTAGAACAGTTTTTCGAAGAGAACGAGCTCGAGAACAATACGAACCACTCTTATGCACTTGGCAAATGCAGATGTACTGCTCCCGTCGACACGATCTTCCAGCACCAAAGAACGCAGCGGCCGTCCTCTGCTCAAATTGTTTGCGCATTCGCCAGAAATGCCTGAGTCTGCCGCGCACCTGAAGAACGGTAGCTTCTCAAGAGCACCGAGAGACAGGTATCAGCACGAAAGCACCATTTTCGACGTTTGATGTTTGAAAGATGGGAATAGCCAAGATTATCACGTAGTGTACGCATGGCTGTGAAACAAGGGTATAATGTTGCTTTGGGGGTTCTAGCACCAGGGAAGGCATAGCTTGGACGTTTGTTAGGTCGATCCCCACTTCCATTTCCCGGATTGCCTCGCTTAATCTGTCAACGCAACGGAGCACGGTTCTTTCTGTGCTCCATCATCTCCAAGAGATGCCCTTGCTTCCATATGGGACAGTGACGTAATATGATGACAGCGAAACAGATTAAGCACCAACATCATGGACGCTGCGGTGCAGGAAGCCATGACAACATGGTCCAGCTACATCCCGTCAGGGGAAGGTGGCGCGCCCCGGGTCCGCCACCACCACCGACCGTTCGGGATCCTCTGTGACTGGTCGTTGTGCAGGTGGACAATCGAGAGGATAGATCACGGCTTTAGCGGGGTGGCGAAGTGCAGCCAATTGAACAACGTGATCCATTTTGAAATTGGAAGCCGAAGCTGGCAAGCGAACCTTGGAAAACGGCAAACGACCTATTTTACAGTAATCGGATGCGGTGTATCACTGTTCACCGGGAATCCCGACAGGAGATCGGGCAGCTGGGGCTCCTGGGAGGGTCGGGTCCTTAGAAAGTGGTGGTTGTTTGAAAGTTGAAAACTCTTACGTGACCAAGAACGTGATAAACGCGTGACTTCAACCGGTCCTGGGACAACGGCGGTGAATACAGTAGATGGAGAGGAGGAATATGCGCGCCAAGGGTCACTCTTCAATACGGTAAGACGTGTTGTTGTCCAAAATTAGAGTGAACACGGGTGAGAGGTGAATGCAAATGAACTCCGTGCGGTCGTCAAGTTTCATCTGCTTTTACGCATGACTTGCGGGGCGATGATGTCACCAGAGACAAAAGAATAGTTGAGGTCGGATGTTGGATAGCTTGCTGGGATTTGTAAATATGGAAGTGTGTTGATTGGTTGGTCAGGAGACTTACTTATAAAGACGACTCTAGAGTCCATGAGATTATCCTAGGTGACCTCCAAAACGTACATGGGCCGCGCACGAACAGCCATCTCCGACCGTATTCACTCGATCTTTCAGCCCAAAAACCCTCCTGAGTACGCCTTTCCCCTCGTTGTCATCTTCACTACACACTGCCAGATTTCTACGTTTTCCACACAATAAGGTGAGGCCGACTCGGGGACGAACGATGGTAGAGGGTACCCCGTGGAGGGCGAACGACCAAACGGAGATGGCCCAGATGGGATGGCTTCGACGTCTCTCACAAGATTAAATAACAGGGCACTGTTCGGCATCAAAGTAGCGAATTCCTGCCAACATTGTTATGGGTCATTGGGGTTGTCACAACGGCTCGGGTTTAGTGGCTCTCACCGTATCACAAGTTTTTCTTTCGAGTCATTGCATTACCTCTACCATGTTAAATATATCACCATAGGATATAGGACAATCACTGGAGGCTGCATGAAGACGAACTTGTAAAGAGAAATGAATAAGAAGGACGTCGTCACGGCGAATGAAATGTTGGTAGAGCCACGACTGAGCCACGTGATCTCGTTGCCGTCGCCGCTCCATCATTCCCTACCTGCCCTGGATCATCTACTATATCCTACTGGACTCGTGCTCAGAAGGCTTGTTAATGGGAGAAAATCATGCAACATTGCTTGACAGGCAAGAAATTGACCAGCCAATATCGACGAACGTTCTTTGAGCGTCTCGGACATCCCGCAACAACTGTTGGCTGGCTGAACCGGTGCGATGTAGAGTCACTGTAGACCAACTGCCTATTGAGGTGCTCCCTGACGATCTCTTACTAGGAATTTTTGCCTTCTATGTAGGTGAAGCCCAAGAGATAGAGGGATGGTAATTGCTGGTGCACGTGTGTCAGTGATGACGAAACGTTGTCTTTAGATCGCCCCGTCGCCTCAATCTCCGACTGTTTTGTAGACCTGAAAGATCCAGGATAGACATGCTGGATGTCTGGCCAGCCTTGCCGTCATTGATCTACTCGGGGATAGCAATCGCGTGTATCAAATTGACCTCACAGTGACAGCGATGGGGGTGCCATTCTCAGAGCTGACAGATCTGTGGTTCTCGGCATATCGAACAATGCCGGACGTTCCCGACTCGTTCCTGGGTGGATCTGCACCAGGGTTAATAAGACTGCTTTTGTCCGTCACTCACCTCGTCACACTTTTTGTACATTTCACCTGATTCGGAGGCGATGGTCGCTTGCCTCTCCGCATTGAGCAGACTCAAAAAGCATTCCTTTGAATTCGAATCTCCTTTAGTTTCCCTCTTCCCCGATAAAGCCGACATCCGGCCGTGACGACACTCGCTCTCACTCATTTTAAGTTTCAAGGGGTCAGCGAATACGTGGCCCTACTCGACTTCTTACGTATATATCGACACACCTCAACTTGTCCTGTTTGACATCACGGACATCTGGGCACAGAGATTGACGTGCAAGACTCATATAGAGGGTCAAATTGGCGGCTTTTGTTTCTGGTACAGTACAGGATTGGCAGCTTTCGTATTTGTTAAAGGTCTGTACCTCGTCCTTGCCTCCCCTTTTCACGTTGGAGGATCCCTACATCTATGAGGCTCGATATTCGCGACCCGATTGACAAGACAACATCGAGAACCTGCTATGGTCAAGAGTTCTACATCCATTTACCTCTGAAATATCTCTCCCTATCTAAAGGAATTGTTCGACATATCTTGGCCGCCCTCTAAGAGTCTGTCGGGGACGGAATGACAGAGGTATTGCCCACCCTGGAGAATATTTTTGGGGGGAGTTTCAGCGATCGGAATCTCTCCAGGAAGGCATTTGGTAGTTTGCTACCACGCGGCAGTTATCCGGTCGCCCTATAGCCGTTTCCCTCTGGGATGGATCCCTGGAGTAAGAGATCGATGATTGATAACTTCCTCTTTCTGTTCCACTAGAATTTCTTAAAGTCGTCGTCTATTTACTACCTTTTCTTGGCATCAATGTGGTTTGACGTCCTTTGTCCGATCACGTGTCGCATCGTACATTGTTCTGCTGCTCTAAGGCATCACATTGCCCATCTATTCTGGACGCCTTGCGTGCTAGCGACAAACTCGAATAACTACTTTGCTGCTGTCCGGACTCGTATGTCTCTTCCGAATCAATCAATGTTCGCCATCCCAATTCAGTTCCGTGGGGCCTGAACGGCCTGATCTGCCACCAAATCCGAGTAAAAGCTTAGGCACTGCTGTCTTCGCCTAGGTCGCCCTCCCATAGTCCCCCCGAGCCCTCCAGAGCCAGCATCTTCCTCAGCCGCGTGGGGGAAGAACGCTGTAAAGAGATAGGAAACTAAGTATGAAAGGTAAGGTGAGAGATCAAAGGAAAACGATGACTGATAAAAGGGAAGGCGAGGCTTGATCAGGAGGATGGGCGGGCATGCAGGCGAGCGCGAGGCTCAAAATCCAGCAGGTCGTTGAATAAACGGCTCGGATTCCATCAAGCCGAAAACATCAGAATGATAAGATGACAGGAATAATATACTGTTACTCAAAGGACTCGGAGAGCGTGGGCTATGTGGGGGAGGAGTCAGCGAGATGGGAACGAACTGCGGGTTTATAGACGTAAATGTTCTCCACGGCGGTGGAAAGGAAGCACAGGGACGAGGCACAGAAGCGCACCATGGACGAGAGCTGTGAATCTAGCTCTGGGCATAGGATTTCTATAAAGAGTGTCTGGAGCGAGATGTCTGTAATGAAAATGACACCCGGATGACCATATTAAGAGATTATACAGTAGACATGCTTCATCGGGTGCCTTCAAGCTCGATGTGTCGAAATTGGCTTCGTCATCTTCCAAATATTCGCTGACAACGCTGAAATCAAAATCACCGAGAGCAGGGAGGATAGAACGTGTCGGTGAAGGCCGAGGCGGAGATCGAATGGATGGGGGGTCCAAGCGAAAGCGATTCGCGGTCGGTCTGATGGATTCGGGCGATGCATCATGCAGGGGCTCCCGCGGTCGTGCAGCAGCTCGTGATGCACCTTTCGCGCCTCTGAGGTCGAGGAAGAGGGGCGAACACCCTCCTTTCACTTCCCAAACTCTTAAGCCGAACCAAACCAACCGTCATCATGTTCATCCGAGTGAACGTCCAACCCCGTACAGTATGCGTGCAAGCACTGTCCTCAGGCTCAGGTCACCAATTACACCACCGCATACAAACGGCGTGATCGCATCTTCGCGAGGCCCTCCCACCGCCAGTGCTGTGTCGAGCCCAGGCAAGCAGGTGCTCCCACTGCACTCAGTCAAGTCCGGCGCCTGCAAGTTGCTATTCGAAAGTGTCTGACCTCGAATAACCTACAAATTTGTAATTGCAACAAATTTTGGCGGCAATGCGGAGGCCATTTCCGGAGCTGACCCATGTGCGGCTTATTTCAGAGAGGATCGTCACTGGAAACCTAACGGCGGATCCGCCCCACCTCTGCGACATCTTGAGCGCATTACCAAACTCACTCCTATCTGCGACTCACCTGGTATTCCGGAGTCGATGGCCATTAGCTTCTCCAAATTGACCAGCCTCGATCGAATCACTTTCGCTTGAACTCCAGCCCGCGATCTCGCATTCCGCCTCCATTTGGAAGACTTCGTGGCTTGCATCGATGCCCCTCAACTGAAGAAATTGGAATTATAGTAAGCTTCTACGATGAAATCTCTTTTGTCACGTCCAATTCATTGTCGTGCACCGAGCCTCACGTCTGTACTTTGGTAATAAAATCCGTCTGGGCATCACTTCGATCTGGACGCCTCTTTCTAAATGTTGAACGCGGAGGGCTTAATTCACAGTTTTCGAATATGGTGCGCTTCTGTACCTTGTCCTCGCATCTTCTTTCCACGGTGGAGATCCTCTACATCTATGAGGATATATTTCAGCACCCATATCCGTATAACGACATTGGCACAACCCGATGGTTGGAACTTGTACGCCCGTCTGTCGCTGTGAAGAATCTCTTCCTGTCCGAGAGATCTGCGCAAAGGATCGAATCCATCATACGAGAACCTATTGGGGGCGAAGTGACCAAAATGTTGCCCGCCTTTTAGAGCGTGTCCTTGGAGACGCTTCTGCCATCGGGACTTGACCAGGACGACATCATTGGGAAGTTTGTTGCTGTACGACAGATCTCTGGCCCCACTATAACTGTTTCCGTCTGGGACACGTGGACGAGGATTTTGGGGGTTAGGTTGAATCGGTTGATGATGATCATATCCCACGCCGTACATCTTCACATTTCCCCCTGTTCCCTGATATGATCAGATCAATGGATCTTTTCCCTACGTATATGCTCGCGTCATTGATAGGAGGTGATGAAATCGAGTACTCAAATCTGAAGAGATACATAGAGGGGTACTAGAGGGTAGAAGCCAAACGCCTCTCCTCTCCAGTACCAGAACTTGGCGATTTCGCTCGATGGCAGTGGATTGCCTGACGTGCGCAACATAAAGATCAAAAAGACGTGCTGATTCTGACGCAGATACAGATCATGTATAGGTTACAACGCAAAGGAGTACAATTACGAAGGCTAGCCAAACTGAATAGCAACGTTCCTTCCTGATGTATCGATGAGAGGAAGGCTTAAAATGAGAACCAATCTGGCATACCGATTGCTGTTTACTTGAACCTGATCAAAATAACAAACTCTCCGTCCCCGGAATCCACAGTGGTGGTAGTGAAGGACTTGTCGAAGAGTTGAGCGCTGAATTCCTGGTTACCATCACCGTCTTTGACCTTGTATTTTCCGGTGGACGAAAGATCACTGGAAGTTTTCTTGGCTTTCACGATTTCAGTGCTCCCGTTCGGTAAGTGAATGGTCACAGAGGAGTCAGTGTTATTTTGGACGGCGAAGGATGAGAGTTTGGTGCTGTCGGAGGGTGCCATTCTCAAAGCTGCTGTGCTAGAACACGAAACGTCAGATAACGATGACGAGATGAAGGAATTGGGAAAGGCGTACATGTTCGAACAAAGCTTGGGGTGTGTTGGGTGGCTTCAAAGCCGTCACGGTCGGGTGTCTTATATACGTTTACAGATGACGTGATTCTACCCAACTGGGTCAGGTGGTACTATTCAAACTTCTTCATCCTACCGGTGGTTAATAGATCGATGCCGATTACATGTACAGTAAGGTTCATGTTGACAGCCTAGAAATCCCTGGAATAGAACCTCAGAGCTTCTAGTTCAATAACGGCCTCGTGAATGGCACGAGGCTGTCGCATGATGATGTCTATGAGATAGTACCTGTGGATTTGACAGCTCAGAACAATGAAAGTAGACAGCATCACGTCGTATTGCTTATTGAGGGCGACGCACTATCATATATGGGTTAATGAGATTAGATAACCTGATCGTCAAATGGCCGTCAATTCACGTCACCCTTTACGGTTTCTATCCATTGGCCATTATGCAACCGCATCATTACAGGTCACGCCTTCGTTGGCGAATATACGCGAAGATTCTTCCCATAACACACTCCAGACCAAATCGCTTGCCAGTGTGGCGAGCCCCTGCAAACTATCGAGCATGTCCTCATGCACTGCCCAAGTTACACCGACGCGCGCTACAAATTCCTCACGGACAAAGGCCGCCCTCGAAGCTTCCCACAGCTCTTTGAAAATCCGAAGTGCATCCAAGAGCTGCTTCGGTTCCTAGAGGAGACTAGCGCCTGCAGTAAACCGCGGGCAACGTGGGAACCGGGTTGAGGCACAGGGTTTTCACCATTCTGCAGCGGAGTAACGTAGCCACTTACATACGACCACCACCACACAACATATTATTTACTGCATAGAGTCGGCCATAAGGCCACTCTTTTTCTCTGTAGCCACACGCCTAAGCATACTGCGTAGTAGTTACGCGACCGCCTCTGTACCACGTTGTACGCGCCGCGGAATACAAATTCGGATTCAAAATAAAAAATAAAAAATAGGCCATTATGCAATTATGGCCAGAGTTCAACGTTCAACGATACTGTATGAAGGCAAGAGCGCCGAATGGGGGGCGTCACGCGTCACTACCCTTTCCTTATCGATGTTGTCGTCGCAACGTTTCGTTGCTAATTCATGTAGGTATCCACCTTCTGGACTTACTTTTCAACATTCCTTCCGCGCCTCCTTATGGTCACAGATATATTCATCGCATGCGGTTTCTATCACAACCCCCGTATCCGTCTTCCTCCTGAGCTTCCTTGGGCACAAAGGTAGATAGGTCGACTTTTTTCAAATCCGGGATAGCCTAACCCCCGGTCACGTCCGACACCCCTTTGCAATAGCAGCATGACCATGATGCGGAGTCTCGAAATGATGAATGTTCGCGCAACGTCGCGATTGAGTTTTTGGTTGGTCACATTTGGCATCTATGGATCGAGTTGGGCGTCCAAGCGATTACCGACAACTGAAAAATGAGTATCTTACAAGCAGAATGGGCCAAAATTGAACAAATTGAAGGGACTTCAACCAAATTTGACTACCTGTGATTCGTAGCAAAGGGGAAGTTCGAATCCCGTCTGCTGCGCTGATTATACAAATATACACAGCGCCTCTTCCCATCAATCCTAGCAAACCCACACGGTTGGCAGTGATGGGCCTTCCTGGAATTCTGATGAAGACTTGTTGAGCATCCGTTGGAGCGACGGCCCGCACACAGTAACCCGTGAATGTCTCTTGACAGACAAGTCTGAAACAGTAGCAATCCTGCTCCGAGAGAGGTACAGGACCGTCATTCCCATATACCCGCCTACGATTACCTACCTACAGTACTCAATACCAAGTGCAAAGTGCAAGTGGTCGCTGTGCGCACCATCCACATGTTCTCGTCGCCTCCTCTTCAGCACAAAGACTTCTGAGGTCGAATAACTCATCTGCCGCTTCTCAGTTCGCAACGCCGCTCCGGCGAGCTCGATCCCTGCTGAATGAGAGCTACCTATGGATGGACTCGGACTCGAACGCATATCTGGACGAGGCGTAACGCCGTAACGGTGTTCGACATTGCCGGTGGCATCGCATCAGAACGAACGGAGTGAGGCTAGGCCAGGTCCGCCTATTGAGTAATTTGAGTTGGTGTGAGAGTTTTCGATGGTACATACCCGCCTTCCAATCTCAGTTAGACTGTAGGAAAAACGTTATGGCAATGCACAAGGCCAAGGATCAAAATCATTGACAGCAAGTTTCATAACGATAGTAACTTAGGCGGTTCTGGCATTCTGCACTCTGCTTGTTTATGCCCTTTGTTTTGACATCTCTCACACATGCCGGCTTGCCGAGATTGAGCCATCGACTCATCCCCCATCTCCAGAAATTGGGACGATGCCAAGATGCCCACTACTGTAGCGCCTGTAACTTACAGCAACAGATTTTTGACTCAGGAACGGCTTTTTGACCCAGGAACGCAGTCAAAAAGCCGTGCGTTCCTGGGTCAAAAAGCCGTGCGTTCCTGAGTCAAAAAGCCGTGCGTTCCTGGGTCAAAAAGCCGTGTGTTCCTGGGTCAAAAAGCCGTTCCTGAGTCAAAAATCTGTTGCTGTACGGGGCCCAAAAAAGGCTCACCGAGATTCCGAGAACATCCCGAGAAGTTCAATATAGTGTTGCCGGTGGCTCGGCTCGGAGCCGCTAGCCAAGTGAGCCGAGCCAATGGTACGGCTATGGCTAAAAAGCCTAAAATCCCTAATTAGTACAAACTGAATCCCACTCTTTATTGCACCATTTGCACGTCTTTTGACTCTTTTCGCGTGCGGCATTGCAACAGATGCCTTAAAATTTAAGGAATACTATCATGGTGACGTAGTATGAGCAACAAACCTAGGTAAGGAAGGTGAGTTGAGAAGGCGAGTTCAGCAGGCCCTGCTGGCGTGTGCGAATCACCAATAAGCGAACATTCATGGCCAGGCAAAAAGAAAAAAAAACTACGCACGCGAGGATGCCAGGGGTGAATGCACCTGTGAGTGACGCGGCCATCGCACACGGCCTTTCCGATGCGGAAGGCAGAGAGCACGAGACGAATAGGTATGAGGGAGGTGTAGCACTGTACTGCACCGTGCATCGCTTGGTTCATAATGAACATCCCACACTTTTAGGGTGCCGCGTGTGCTATCAAATTATCAAATCCGTCATTCGATAGTTGGTGTAATAAGCAGTTACATTTTCTCGATGAAAGCGGCGACAACTATGATACTACCACCGGCTATGACGCGGTCAGCTTATCATGAATGGCACTCATGAGGCTCATGCAATGTTTGCTGCATGACGTCCATACCACGCCGTGAAAGCAACGCATCGCGCTCTTGGAGTTTGCAACCTGATTCAATGGCGACTGCGCCGTCGGCTGCTCACCAGAACCAAATCCATTCGTGTACGTCGGCTTGGAATTCTTGATTCGCGGTGGATGATAGCAATGAGATCCCTCATGGCGACGAAGATGCGACAACTGGCCACTGTCATGTCCGCCAATTCAAGGTTCGACTTGAGCGGACCGGGAAAGTGTAGCGGGTTCCGGGGATGGATCGTAGCTTCCCAGGTTGTTCTCGTTGTATGCGCCCGCCGGGAAGGAGTCGGTTTGGCTGAAAGTCCCAGTTTGGGAACCGCCAACGAGGATTTGGTGAAGGATGGATAGAACTCAGTACCGCCCGGGTCACGGTTAGGTAGAGGGCAAAAACCTCGTGCCAACCAAGTACTGTAGCCCCCTGGAGGTACCTGCGTTAGGAGCGTGACAGAGACGGGTTTACCACTTTCTGTCTAGTTTACACGTTGAAAAGTTGTGCGGCCGGGAGAGATGAGGATGATACGCACATACATCCTGCTGGTGTCAAGTCATTAACCCATATACAGTATGGTAGTGCGTCGCCCTCAATAAGCAATACGACCTGGGGCCTGGTGTGATGCTGTCTACTTTCATTGTTCTGAGCTGTCAAATCCACAGGTACTATCTCATAGACATCATCATGCGACAGCCTCGTGCCATTCACGATACTGGGGTTCTATTCCAGGGATTTCTAGGCTGTCAACATGAACCTTACTGTACATGTAATCGGCATCGATCTATTAACCACCGGTAGGATGAAGAAGTTTGAATAGTACCACCTGACCCAGTTGGGTAGGATCACGTCATCTGTAAACGTATATAAGACACCCGACCGTGACGGCTTTGAAGCCACCCAAGTTCCCAACACACCCCAAGCTTTGTTCGAACATGTACGCCTTTCCCAATCCCTTCATCTCGTCATCATTATCTGACGTTTCGGGTTCTAGCACAGCAGCTTTGAGAATGGCACCCACCAACAACAAAATCTCATCCTTCGCCATCAAGAATAACACTGACACCCCTGTGACCATTAAGTTACCGGGCGGGAGCACTGAAACCGTGCAAGCCAAGAAAACTTCCAGTGATCTTTCGTCCAACGGAGAATACATTCTCCTAGACAAAGACGGTGTCAAGCAATTCAGCGCTGAACTCGAGAATGAGTCCTTCAGTACCACTCTGGGTTCCGCGGATGGAGATTTTCTTGTTTCGGTCAAGTTGAAGCCTGAGTAAACAGCAATCGGTATGCCAGATTGGTTCTCATTTTAAGCCTTCCTCTCATCGATACATCAGGAAGGAACGTTGCTATTCAGTTTGGCTAGCCTTCGTAATTGTACTCCTTTGCGTTGTAACCTAGTATACATGATGTGTATCTGCGTCAGAATCAGCACGTCTTTTTGATCTTTATGTTGCGCACATCAGGCAATCCACTGCCATCGAGCGAAATCGCCAAGTTCTGGTACTGGAAAGGAGATGCGTTTGGCTTCTACCCTCTAGTGCCCCCTCTATGTATCTCTTCAGATTTGAGTACTCGATTTCATCACCTCCTATCAATGACGCGAGCATATACGTAGGGAAGAGATCCATTGATCTGATCATATCAGGGAACAGGTGGAAATGTGAAGATGTACGGCGTGGGATATGTATGATTAAGGGTAATCGATGCACCGTGACGGTGAGAGTACTTAGGCGACTAATTGCAAAATGGCAAATCGAGTGTCCTGATTGGTTAGACAAAGAAGCATTTTGATTGGCCAGAGACGACTTAAACTCCGCTTTTTCTCCTTTTTCAGTCATAAATCACGTGCATCCTGCACTGCAGCGACCGCCAACGTTTGTTTTTTCAATTCATGATCGACCGCCCCTATCACTGTAAGGCGACTAATTGCAAAATGGCGAGACAACTTATGTCATAAATCACGTACACAATCTTATGTCACAACTTATGTCAGAATCCCACGTCCACAAATGGACGACGATCGTCTATGCGACCGCCCCCGGATCGATGCCCCTCAACTCGACTTCTTACGTATATATCGACACACCTCAACTTGTTTGACATCACGGACATCTGGGCACAGAGATTGACGTGCAAATCTCATATAGAGGGTCAAATTGGCGGCTTTTGTTTCTGGTACAGTACAGGATTGGCAGCTTTCGTATTTGTTAAAGGTCTGTACCTCGTCCTTGCCTCCCCTCTTCACGTTGGAGGATCCCTACATCTATGAGGCTCGATATTCGCAACCCGATTGGCAAGACAACATCGAGAACCTGCTATGGTCAAGAGTTCTACATCCATTTACCTCTGAAATATCTCTCCCTATCTAAAGGAATTGTTCGACATATCGTGGCCGCCCTACAAGAGTCTGTCAGGGACGGAATGACAGAGGTGTTGCCCACCCTGGAGAATTTTTTGGGGGGGAGTTTCAGCGATTGGAATCTCTCCAGGGAGGCATTTGGTAGTTTGCTACCACGCGGCAGTTATCGGGTCGCCCTATAGCCGTTTCCCTCTGGGATGGATCCCTGGAGCAAGAGTTCGATGATTGATAACTTCCTCTTTCTTTCTGTTCGAATGGATGGGGGTCCAAGCGAAAGCGATTCGAGGCCGGTCTGATGGATTCGGGCGATGCAGGGGCTCCCGCGGTCGTGCAGCAGCTCGTGATGCACCTTCAAGTTTCGCGCCTCTGAGGTCGAGGAAGAGGGGCGAACACCCTCCTTTCACTTCCCAAACTCTTAAGCCGAACCAAATCCAACCGTCATCATGTTCATCCAAGTGAACGTCCAACCCCGTATGCGTGCAAGACTGCAAGCACTGTCCTCAGGCTCAGGTCACCAATTGCACCACCGCATACAAACGACGTGATCGCATCTTCGCGAGGCACACCCACCGCCAGTGCTGTGTCGAGCCCAGGCAAGTAGGTGCTCCCACTGCACCCAGTCAAGTCCGGCGCCTGCAAGTTGCTATTCGAAAGTGTCTGACCTCGAATAACCTACAAATTTGTAATTGCAACAAATTTCGGCGGCAATGCGGAGGCCATTTCCGGAGCTGACCCATGTGCGGCTTATTTCGGAGAGGATCGTCACTGGAAACCTAACGGTGCTTCCTGAATCGTTCTTGGGCGGATCCGCCCCACCTCTGCGACAAACTCACTCCTATCTGCGACTCACCTGGTATTCCGGAGTCGATGACCATTAGCCTCTCCAAATTGACCAGCCTCGAATCACTTTCGCTTGAACTCCCATTTGGAAGACTTCGTGGCTTGCATCGATGCCCCTCAACTGAAGAAATTGGAATTAACCTTCTACGATGGAATCTCTTTTGTCACGTCCAATTCATTTGTCGTGCACCGAGCCTCACGCGGCCTCACGTCTGTACTTTGGTAATAAAATCCGTCTGGGCATCACTTCGATCACAGACACCTCCCTTTGGACGCCTCTTTCTAAATGTTGAATGCGGAGGGCTAAATTCACAGCTTTCGAATATGGTGCGCTTCTGTTCCTTTTCCTCGCATCTTCTTTCATGGTGGAGAACTTCTAATTCTACATCTATGAGGATATATTTCAGCACCCATATCCGTATAACGATCTGCGCAAAGGATCGAATGCATCCTACGAGAACCTATTGGGGGCGAAATGACCAAAATGTTGCCCGCCTTTTAGAGCGTCTTCTTGGAGACGCTTCTGCCATCGGGACTTGACCAGGACGATATCATTGGGAAGTTTGTTGCTGTACGACAGATCTCTGGCCCCCCTGTAACTGTTTCCGTCTGGGACACGGTGGACGAGGATTTTGGGGATTAGGTTGAATCGGTTGATGATGCATGATCATATCCCACGCCGTACATCTTCACATTTCCACCTGTTCCCTGATATGATCAGATCAATGGATCTTTTCCCTACGTATATGCTCGCGTCATTGATAGGAAGTGATGAAATCGAGTATTCAAATCTGAAGAGATACATAGAGGGGGCACTAGAGGGTAGAAGCCAAACGCCTCTCCTTTCCAGTACCAGAACTTGGTGATTTCGCTCGATGGCAGTGGATTGCCTGACGTGCGCAACATAAAGATCAAAAAGACGTGCTGATTCTGACGCAGATACACATCATGTATACTAGGTTACAACGCAAAGGAGTACAATTACGAAGGCTAGCCAAACTGAATAGCAACGTTCCTTCCTGATGTATCGATGAGAGGAAGGCTTAAAATGAGAACCAATCTGGCATACCGATTGCTGTTTACTTCAACTTGATCGAAACAACAAACTCTCCATTCGCGGAACCCAGAGTGGTAATGAAGGACTCGTCGTAAAGTTCAGCGCTGAATTGCTGGACACCGAATTTGTCTAGTACGGTGTATTCTCCGGTGGACGAAAGATCACCGGAACGTTTCTTGGATTCCACGATTTCAATGCTCCCGCTCGGAAAGATAATGGACACAGGGAAGTCAGCGCTATTCTGGATGGCTAAGGAGGAGATGATGATTTTGGTGCTATGGGGCCCGGGTGGCATTCTCAAAGCTGCTGTGCTAGAACCCGAAACGTCAGATAATGATGACAAGATGAAGGAAAGGCATGTCTCTGAAAAATCATGCATAAATAACATCGTTGGACTAGAGTCATTAAAACACTGGCCGGATCATGGGAAATAGACGATGAGGATGTTTGGGGTGACAGTTAGGTCGATGGTGGACACTCGTCGCATTGCTTGTTTCCTAATTTGTCATCATTCATCACCACGATTTATGATAGCTTGCTAATATGATATTGTCGAGACGGCAACCTGGCCATTCTGTAGATTGAAATTACAGTAGATCATCTTGACCACGTACCCGAATATGGCATCTCCCCTTCTACCTGGACCCAATCTACATTTCGTAGCGGGGTGGCGTCACGTCCTTGAATTATGCATCCCGTTCGTGCTCGGGGGCAGGGCAAGACCCATTCGAGGCAGAAACCCTACCTAGACATCAACACTTATCACGCCTTCTTGCGGTCGATTTTTAGGTCTCCTCTAAAATAATTGGAGGCTAGTGCAAATTTGAGGCAAACGTTACTTTCTGCGGCTTGGCCAATACAGACATTTTGCTCCAGGCGTTGTCCAGCATAATCGTCCAACAGAATACAATTACTTGCCGAGGTTGCCATATTTCCTCAAGTTGGGCCAATGAGCTTGACGGCCCTGGACACACAATCAACGGAACAGCGACATAGATCATGGTATATAAGGCCTTGCAACTAGAGCATTTACAAAGCCTGTCGAAAGCATACATTCCAGTAAATTAGTTTATTCTATTCGTCACTCATCCTGCAAGTTTGGTCTACTCGCGGGCAAACCCTAGTTCGGAAGTTAGCAAGTCCTTCCCGTACAAGGAGGCTGAGAAAGAGAGACGTACGAAATCACCTTTCAAAAGCCAGTCTGATTGGGGTTAATAGCATCCGTCGAGGTGGTTAACACAGAGTCCGTCGCGGTGGCCGACGCAGAGTCCGTCGCAGAGTCCGATGCAGAGTCCGTCGCGGTGTCCGTCGCAGATCCCGTTGCGGAGGCCGATGCAGAGTCGGTTGCGGAGGCTGATGCAGAGTCGGTTGCGGAGGCTGATGCAGAGTCCGTCGCGGTGTCCGTCGCAGAACCCGTTGCGGAGGCCGATGCAGAGTCGGTTGCGGAGGCCGACGCAGAGTCGGTTGCGGAGGCCGATGCAGAGTCCGTCGCGGTGGCAGACGCAGAGTCCGTCGCGGTGGCAGACGCAGAGTCCGTCGCGGTGGCCGATGCAGAGTCGGTTGCGGAGGCCGACGCAGAGTCGGTTGCGGAGGCTGATGCAGAGTCCGTCGCGGTGGCAGACGCAGAGTCCGTCACAGAGCCCGTTGCAGAGGCCGATGCAGAGTCCGTCGCGGTGGCTGACGCAGAATCCGTCGCAGAGTCCGTTGCGGAGGCCGATGCAGAGTCCGTTGCGGAGGCCGATGCAGAGTCCGTTGCGGAGGCCGATGTAGAGTTCGTTGCGGAGGCCGACGTGGACGACGACACGGAGAGTGGGATAGAGATCGACACACTGACAATTGGTGACACAGAAGATGTCGCGGAGGCCGAGCTTGCAGGGGCAGACTTGGTGGCCGACTTAGTGGGTGGCTTGGCCGACTGAGTGGCGGGTGGCTTGACCGTCTTAGGGGGTGGGGGTGGCTTGATCGTCTTAGGAGGTGGCTTGGGTATCTTGGGAGCTGGCTTGCCCCGTACCTTGGGGAGCCCTAATTCAGAGGTTAGCAAAGTCTTCCTCGTCGTACAGCGAGGCTGAGAAAGAGGAACTTACCGACTCGCTTTTCATTGTAAACTACCACAGGGGTCGGCGTAGCGGCCTGCTCTGAGATCGTCGACAAAGCGGGCGGTACAATGGGCCCACAGCCTGAGTCCTGGCGGCAAAGAAGCCCTGGATCGGAAGTTAGCAAAATCCTTCTCGTACAATGAGGCAGGAGGAACTCACGAGGAGAAATGGCAGCAGCATTGACGGAGACCGTCAAAGCGAGGATTGAGAGAGCAATGAATAATTTGGAGATCATCTTGACAAGAAATTAGGGTGGAATAAGTGTGCGTAGGTCTCGGACCGGCCAAGCGAAGCGAGAGAAAAATAGCAGGAAAAGCGCGAAAGAAAGATAGAGACTGAGAGGCACCTGTCCTCTGAAGATGCGACTAGAACAGGGTATGAACGCTGTTGCTGAACAAGAGTAGGGCTGAGGCTTGAGGCTTTTATACATGGGCAGACTCGGAAAGCGCTCTGGCCTGGCAGAATCATCGTTGTGAACCACAAGCAAACAGAAAACAGGAACATGTAAGTTCGTGTCAGGAACCACCACATGGATCCTTTCTGGCACCGAATGCGGATGTAATCGGATGTTGATACCATCACATGTCGTATCGAACGGAGGCAATTTCAATCAGCCATCGACGTTGAATTAAGGTTGTAGCGAACCTGTGCTCGAATACCTACAGTAACTTAGCTGTCCTCCCAACCGCCATAGTCCACTTGCGTTTTATGAAATGGTGGTGTCATTTTTTCTTTATTCTGCCACGGTTGCTCACGCGTGCTACCAGCAACTAATACGAATCCTGAATTCACCTTATCCAGAACGCAAACTGTAGTTGTGTGTTTCCTAGACGAACAGCCGTAGTAAAACAGTTTTTCAAAGAGAAGGAGCTCGAGAACAATACGAACCACTGTTATGCAACTTGGTCAACGCAAATGTACTGCTCCCGTCGACACGATCTTCCAGCACCATAGAACGCAGCAGCCGTCCTCTGCTCAAATTGTTTGCGCATTCGCTAGGAATGCCTGAGTCTGCCGCGCACCTGAAGAACGGTAGCTTCTCGAGAGCACCGAGAGATGGGTATCAGCACGAAAGCACCATTATCGACGTTTGATGTTTGAAAGATGGTAATAGCCAAGATTATCATGTAGTGTACGCATGGCTGTGAAACACTTCCATTCCCCGGGTTGCCTCGTTTAATCTGTCAACGCCACAGAACACGGTTCTTTCTTGCTCCATCATATCCAAGAGATGCCATTCCATATGGGGCAGGACGTAAAAAACCAACCGATGATGACGGCGAGACAGATTAAGCACCAACATCATGGACACTGCGATGCAGGAAGCCATGACAACATGGTCCAGCTACATCACGTCAGGGGAAGGCGGCGCGCTCCGGGTCCACCACCACCACCGACCGTTCGGGATCCTCTGTGACTGGTCGTTGTGCAGGTGGACAATCGAGAGGATAGATTCACGGCCTTAGCGGGGTGGCTAAGTGCAGCCAATTGAACGTGATCTATTTTGAAATTGGAAGCCGAAGCAGGCAAGCGAACCTCGGAAAACGGCAAACGACCTATTTTACAGTAATCGGATGCGGCGCATCACTGTTCACCCCGAGAATCCCGACAGGAAATCGGGCAGCCGGGGCTCCTGGGAGGGTCCTTAGAAAGTGGTGGTTGTTTGAAAGTTGAGAACTCTTACATGACCAAGAACGTGACCAACGCGTGACTTCAACCGGTCCTGGGACAACGGCGGTGAATACAGTAAATGGAGTGGAGGAATATGCGCGCCAAGGGTCACTCTTCAATAAGGTAAGACGTGTTGTTGTCCAAAATTAGAGTGAACACGGGTGAGAGGTGAATGCAAATGAACTCCGTGCGGTCGTGAAGTTTCATCTGCTTTTACGCATGACTGCGGGGCGATGATGTCACCAGAGACAAAAGAATAGTTGAGGTCGGATGTTGGATAGCTTGCTGGGATTTGTAAATATGGAACTGTGATAATTGGTTGGTCAGGAGACTTACTTTAAAATGCCAAATAAAGACGACTCTAGAGTCCATGAGATTGTCCTAGGTGACCTCCAAAACGTACATTGGCCGCGCACGAACAGCCGTCTCCGACCGTATTCACTCGATCTTTCAGCTCAAAAGCCCTCCTGAGCGCGCCTTTCCCCTCGTTGTCATCTTCACTACACACCGCCAGATGTCTACGGTTTTCACACAATTACGTGAGGCCGACTCGGGGGCGAACGACCATGTTATGGGTCATTGGGGGGACGTTGTCACAATGGCTCGGGTTTAGCGGCTCTCACCGTATCACAAACCTTTTCTTTCGAGTCATTGTAGTGCCTCTACCATGTTAAATATATCACCATAGGGTATAGCAATCACTGGAGGCTGCATGAAGACGAGCTTGTAAAGAGAAATGAATGAGAAGGACGTCGTCACGGCGAATGAAATGTTGGTTGAGCCACGTGATCTCGTTGCCAACGCTCAACAGCCGTGTCGCACTGCCGTCGCTCCGCCATCATTCCCTGCCTGCCCTGGATCATCTACTATATCCTACTGGGCCCCTGCTCAAAAGGCTCGTTAATGGCAGAGAATCATGCAACATTGCTTGGCAGGCAAGAAATTGACCAGCCAATATCGACGAACATTCTTTGAGCGTCTCGGACATCCCGCAACAACTGTTGGCTGAACCGGTGCGATGTAGAGTCTCTGTAGACCAACTGCCTATTGGCGTGCTCCCTGACTATCTCTTACTAGGAACTTCTGCCTTCTATGTAGGTGAAGCCCAAGAGATAGAGGCATGGTAATTGCTGGTGCACATGTGTTAATGATGACGAAACATTGTCTTTAGATCGCCCCGTCGCCTCAATCTCCGACTCTTTTGTAGACCTGAAAGATCCAGGATAGACATGCTGGATGTCTGGCCGGCCTTGCCGTCATTGATCTACTCGGGGATGGCAATCGCGTGTATCAAATTGACCTCACAGTGACAGCGATGGGGGTACCATTCTCAGAGCTGACAGATCTGTGGTTCTCGGCATATCGAACAATGCCGGACGTTCCCGACTCATTCCTGGGGTGGATCTGCACCTGGGTTACTGTAATAAGACTGCTTTTGTCCGTCACTCACCTCGTCACACTTTTTCTGGAGAATATTCCGCTTCATGGGTACAGTTCAGACTCAAAGAGCTTTCCCTTGGATTCGAATCTCCTTTAATTTTTCTCCTCCCCAATGAAGCCGACATCCGGCCGTGACGACACTTTGTCCTCCCCGCTCTCACGCATTTTAAGTTTCAAGGGGTCAGCGAATACGTGGCCCGGATCGATGCCCCTCAACTCAACTTCTTACGTCTATATCGACACACCACAACTTGTTCTGTTTGACATCACGGACATCTGGGCACAGAGAGATTGACGTGCAAATCTCATATAGAGGGTCAAATTGGCGGCTTTTGTTTGGTACAAGATTGGCAGCTTTCGCGTTTGTTACAGGTCTGTACCTCGTCCTCGCCTCCCCTTTCACGTTGGAGGATCCCTACATCTATGAGGCTCGATATTCGCGACCCGATTGGCAAGACAACATCGAGAACCTGCTATGGTCAAGAGTTCTACATCCATTTACCTCTGAAAGATCTCTCCCTATCTAAAGGAATTGTTCAACGTATCGTGGCCGCCCTACAAGAGTCTGTCAGGGACGGAATGACAGAAGCGTTGCCCACCCTGGAGAATATTTTTTGGAGGAGTTTCAGCGATCGGAATCTCTCCTGGAAGGCATTTGGTAGTTTGCTACCACGCGGCCGTTATCCGTGCGCCCTGTAGCCGTTTCCCTCTGGGATGTATCCCTGGAGCAGGAGTACGATGATTGATAACTTCCTCTTTCTGTTCCACTAGAATTTCTTAAAGTCGTCGTCTACTTACTACCCTTTTTTGGCATCAATGTAGTTTGACGTCCTTTGTCCGATCACGTGTCACCGTGACATCGTATGTTGTTCTGCTGCTCGAAGGCATCACATTGCTCATCTATTCTGGATGCCTTGCGTGCTAGCGACAAACTCGAATAACTACTTTGCTGCTGTCTGGACTCGTATGTCTCTTCCGAATCAATCAATGTTCGCCATCCCAATTCAGTTCCGTGGGGCCCGAACGGCCTGATCTACCACCAAATCCGAGTAAAAGCTTAGGCACTGCCGTCTTCGCCTAGGCCGCCCTCCCATAGTCCCCCGAGCCCTCACTAGCCAGCGTCTTCCTCAGCCGCGTGGGGGAAGAACACTGTAGTATCTGTGGGCAAAGTACCCTTGACTCCAATGAGCCGGCTCTTGCGCTCAAATGCCAGTGCCTTTTGTGTACGCTCGTCGTCAAACCCTCCTCTAGTTCATCACTTCAACTGCATGGCTGCAACGGGGCCTGAAGGGGTAGCCTCGAAGTCACTCGTAGCTAGCGCGACTTTGAGCGGTATACCCCCCTTTTTTGGGAAAACGTTCGTTATGAATTCAGCAGGCAATCGTCGATCGCATTTGGCACCCCATATTGCGCCGAAATGGTGTACTGGTAATATGGGGTGGTGGAACGAACTATGGGACGCGGGTAGGATCTCCAACGATGCCCAAGTTGACCACGAGCTGCGTGCGATCCGGGCATACGACTAACAAACTGGGGTCATAATTGCTTGCGCCGGCTGATGATGGCACGTCCCAAGTGCATCATCCTGCAATAACCGCTAACCGACTTTGATCCAATGTAGACGGGGAAACACCAATCGACGTGCTCCCAGATGATATCCTACTAGAAATATTCGGTCTGTATGTAGATATTGTTCCTAGGGCATATGCGTTGCACTCGTTGGTGCACGTGTATCGGTGATGGCGAAGCATTGTCTTTGGATCACAACATGGTCTCAACCCTCAATTCGTTTATACACCGGGAACACCTGCGAGGGATAGTCTGTATATTTATGGCTAACCTTGCCTCTTGTCGTTTGGTACCATGTCTCTAAAAATCATGCATGGATAACATCGTTGGACTAGAGTCATTAAAACACTGGGCGGATCGTCGCTGCACGACAGCTCTTCGGTCAAAATATGACCGCTTCCTCATGGGAAATAGACGATGAGGATGTTTGGGGTGACAGTTAGGTCGATGGTGGATACGTACTCTCTGCATTTCTTGTTTCCTAATTTGTCATCATTCATCACCACGATTTAGCTTGCTAATATGATATTCTCTTATATGATATTGTCGTCTAAAATGGAACGGCAACCTGGCCATTCTTTAGATTGGGATTACAGTAGCTCATCTTGACGACGTACCCGAATATCTCCCTTTCTACCTGGACCCAATCTACATTTCGCAGCGGGGTGGCGTCACGTCCTTGAATTATGCATCCCGTTCGTGCTCGGGGGCAGGGCAAGACCCATTCGAGGCAGAAACCCTACCTAGACCATCAACACCTATCACGCCTTCTTGCGGTCGACTTTCAGGCCTCCTCTACAACAAATGGAGACTGGTGCAAATTTGAGGCAAACGTTACCTTCTGCGCGGCTTGGCCAATACAGACATTTTGCTCCAGGCGTTATCCAGCATAATCGTCCAACAGAATACAATTACTTGCCGAGGTTGCCACATTTCCTCAAGTTGGGTCAATGAGCTTGACGGCCCTGGACACACAATCAACGGAACAGCGACATAGATCATGGTATATAATGCCTTGCAACTAGAGCATTTACAAAGCCTGCTGAACGCATCTATTCTAATAATTTAGTCTATTCTATCCATAACTTATCCTGCAAGCTTGGTCTATTCGCGGGCAAACCCTAATTCGGAAGTTAGCAAGTCCTTCTCGTACAAGGAGGCTGAGAAAGAGAGACGTACGAAATCACTTTTCAAAAGCCAGTTTAATTGGCGTCAGAGGCATCCGTCGCGGAGGCCGATGCAGAGTCGGTCGCGGTGGCCGGTGGAGAGTCGGTCTCGACGGCCGACGCAGAATCGGTCTCGATGGCCGACGCAGAGTCGGTCGCGGTGTACGTCGCAGAATCGGATGCAGAGTCGGTCGCGGTGGCCGTCGCAGAGTCGGATGCAGAGTCGGTCGCGGTGTACGTCGCCGAGTCGGATGCAGAGTCGGTCGCAGTGGCCGACGCAGAGTCTGTTGCGGTGGCCGACGCAGAGTCCGTCGCGGTGTACGTCGCAGAGTCGGATGCAGAGTCCGTCGCAGTGGCCGACGCAGAGTCCGTCGCGGTGTATGTCGCAGAGTCGGATGCAGAGTCCGTTGCGGAGGCCGATGCAGAGTCCGTCGCAGAGTCTGTTGCGGAGGCCGATGCAGAGTCCGTCGCGGTGGCCGACGCAGAGTCCGTCGCGGAGGCCGATGCGGAGTCCGTTGCGGAGGCCGATGCAGAGTCCGTTGCGGAGGCCGATGCAGAGTCCGTTGCGGAGGCCGATGCAGAGGCCGATGCGGAGTCCGTTGCGGAGGCCGATGCAGAGTCCGTTGCGGAGGCCGATGCAGAGTCCGTTGCGGAGGCCGATGCAGAG